>JAAGEH010000012.1:38842771-38872155 GCA_011751065.1 Lasiurus cinereus | reverse complement strand
GAGAGAGAGATTTTTTTTTTTTTTCTGAGCATGCCCTTACTGATAAAGGATATAGAAAAGCCCAAGTGGGAAGGGGGTCAAAACTGCAATGCAAATTTTATTATTATTAGTCCAGAATCCTGGTAAGGTCACACTGAGGTCATGTCATTTTCCTCTGAGCTTGTGCCAACCTACCCACTGGTGGTCTGAGGTTGCTGAGCAGCCCATAGAGAGGCAATATGAAAACAATGCTGGACTGACCCATGTTTGGGACCCTAGAGCAGGTCCACCCAGCCACTGATGTCTAACTTCCTTCCTTCCTAAAACAAGTCATTTTCTTCAAGAAAATTTATAACTTTTTTCTGCAAATGGTCAACAATTATTTCAAGAGATTTTATTTTGTTAGAAGAACAAAAATGAATGAAAACTATTGGCTTCTGAGAATAACCTAGTATGCATTGTTTCAAACTTTCCAGAACTTAACAGATATTTCTATTGCAAAACAATATTTAATTTATTTTTAATTTAAACTTATTATTACAGAATGGAACACATGCCACTTTGTAGAAATTTTGAAATATTTTCTATGACATCACTACTACTTTTGGAGGTATGTAATGTAAGAAATTCCTTGCCTGTTCCTTAGATTTCAACATGTAGAATCTTACCTTCTACTGTCTACAACATGGAATTGATAAGTTGATGAGGATAAAAACTTATAGGCAGGCAGTCACTTCTAGATTGCTCAGAGGAACTCTTATCAATGGTCTGAAATATGTTTTATGCAAAAAACGACATCTTTCACTAGGAATTCAATTACACTAATCATCATAACTTTGGTCATTTTATTAAAATTTATGTGATAACAGGGCTTTCAACATATGTTTTTAAGAATTCTCTTACTACTAAATAGTTTGTTTTAATTTTCTTGATATGTAACTAGACATATCAAGGGGACCAGACTGCCTGATACTACTTGAGTCAATTAAGCAGAGACAGAGTTGAATCATATATGAGCGTTTATACCAATAATGCTGGCAGTATGGGAGAGCAGCAGGTCATCCACAAAAATTTGCTCTGCTTTCCCCCCAAACCAGCTGCTTATATTGCGTAGAAGGACAAAAATTACATGGGAAAGTAGAAATTATGGGCATTGGAAAGTAGGCATGGTATAATTATTACAGATTGCAAGTCATATGGGCTGGGGTAGGGGGTTGCAAAGGGTGGGCATCGTAGGCACCCCTGGACCAAATTATAGGCAATAGGGGCTGGGGATTGTAAAGAGCAGATGCCTTCAAGACTAGATTATTTCAGCCACGAGGTTGTAAATCTTTCCATATCATAGGCAGTTCTTGGGACAAGAGGATAGACTGCATGCTGATGTTAGTTCCCGTGTCCCAGGGCATTTAACTCCCAGCCAGGTTAGAATGTGCTTTCTTTAACTAGAGCAAAACAAACATGGTTAACAGAATATGATTAATATTTCTTATTTCTTATAACTACTAGCTAATTCCCAATATTATATTTACTTTAATAAATTTGTTTTATTTTTGTAGGAATGTTAGTAATAGTAAATTTACTGGATAAAAGATTATAATGATTTTTATATTGATAGAAATTATCAAATTACTCTTTTGTCATTGTGTGAATTTAAAGCCCTACCCAAGTTTTGCCAAGAGGAGAAATGATCAGTTTTAAATTTTTTAAATCTTGACAATCTAAAAGTAAAACATTATATTACACAGTGATATCCATTGGCTTGCTATAATATTTAGTGAGTTTAGTCTTTTATATTTCACATTTTATGATCTAGAAAGTGGTGGGTTTTAATTTTTTTTTTTTTAATCACGGCCGGTGGTTTGGCAAGAGTTAGAAAAAATGGACTTTTACTAGTTAATTAAATCTGATCATCTATCATTATTAAATAATTTGGTTATTCTTATTTTTTCCATTATGCCCCTATATAGGGCTCCTGGCAGGAAGAGTAGAAAAATCTGTAAAGGCCTTTTGTTTGGGAAATTAGCAGAAAGGTACGTAGATCTGGGAATTCAAATTTTGTCAAATATATGGCAAACTACCTAGAGTTTAAACGCTTGATAGAAGTAGAGATCGTTGCTCCATTTCTTTTGAATAAGAATCTCTGGAAAGTAGGGTCAAGAAATCTGCATTTTAACATTGCCAATATTCAAAATAGAATTTGAGTACCAGTGTTAGGGGGAAAAAGTAAAGACAAACAATTTAAATTCAATTAGTAGATTTTACATTCAAGAGTTAAATTAAACAAATAATTAGAAATACCTACTTTAGACCAGAGTGTTATTTTTGTAAAATGTAGAGTTATTAAGATGCATAAATTAAACAGGAAATATACATTAGCACTGAACATAATGAGTTCTCCAAGGCCTCTGCATAATTTAATCAGTGGCAGTTGCCTTGCTTAGATGAGATTGGAAAGTGTCAACATAAAGCAATTGTTTTGCTTGTTCTGTGTAATCACTATAAACAAGCACAGCAGGTAGATTGCTGAAACAATTGTGAATCTGAAGAGAAGTTTAAAAATAGTAAAGGTGTTAATACTTCTCACACTTGACAATAAAAGACTGTCTACTTCTTTTTACATTCAATGTTACTGATTTCAGAAAACCCATAATATCTGCTGCCAGATTTAAGTTACTCACCCCCTCCCCACTTTTTTTATTTTGAACCTGTGAAGGTAAAATGAGCCTCTCTTTTTTCACAAGTTATACTTGGCAATATTTAGCATCAGGTGGAGGTTAAGTATTATGATTGTTGCCTTTAAATTTATCTTTGTAGACACACGAAATCAAGAGGCAAATATATCTTAATTTAGTCCATAATAAACCAAACTACAGATATATAGCCATTGAAAACCTCTACATGGAAAACAATCATTTTTTTATTTAAAATGCATATTTTTATATTTATAATTTATTCCATTTTTTAAAATACTCATATAGTGGGAGACAGGGCTGATAAAAATCAAGAACCTACCAATTACACAGAATTTGTTTGAAGCATTCTGGATCTCAGAATATCAAAGATGGCCCAATCTGTGTAGATCAGTGGTTGAGTGTTGACTTATGAACCAGCAGGACACGGTTTATATCTGGGTCAGGACACATGCCCAAATTTAGGACTCAATTCCCTGTCGGAGCCATGCAAGAGGAAGCTGATCAATGATTCTCATCAATGATGTTTTTATCCTTCTCTCTATCTCTCTGAATTCAAAAAAATATATATTTAAAAAAATAATGGCAAAGATGGAGAGAGGTTAACAATATCTGTCAGCAAAGGTTCTCAGTAAGGATAAAAGATATTCATGTGCCAAATATATTCTTCTGAATATGCCCTTCTTTTGACAATTCCAGGATTTTTCAGAGCAGTGGACCAAGTAGCATCATGGATTCTTTATCAATTAATCTGCTTAACTCTGTTCCCCACTGGTACTGTTTATACTAGCCTCCATAAGGATAAAAAGGCAACAATTTAATCAGAAGGAATTTCCTCCGAGTAAATGATTGTAATGATTTCTTTACCATAGAATAGTCTGTGGTATGAAAAAAGCAAATTCAGAAAGAAAGGAGAAGGTCTATTATAGGGTGTGAAAATCACTAGCATGAGATCAAGCTGCTCATTCTCAGCATGGATTGACGGGGAAGTAAGAGAGAGCTAAGCAGGCTTGAAACTAGACTGATTTTCTTAGAGTGTAATTCTGTTACCATATGATTTTGATTGAAGTTTGTTTTGAATTAGTAGATCATTAATTATAAAGTATTTTAATATAATATAATGACGATTGCAAATTGAATGGTATTTTACATTTATTTTCTGTTAGGTTGGTATTTCTCAACCAGCAAACACCAATGCAAAATAAAAGGGTTGCCCCTTCATTTAACTCACTTCTGTTGGGGATTTTGGAGTAATTTGGGAATGGAGAAAGGTACTACTATCATATATGATATTATTTTCATTAAATGATATCTTTTGAAAAAAGGATATTTGAAGTCATTTGAGAAAGTTATTAGAAAACTGGTGGCCTGTATGAAATTCATGCATGGAGAGCGGGGGAGGGGGAGGGTATCCCTCAGTGAGGCCTGTACCCTCACCAATCTGGAACCCCTCGGGGAATGTCAGACTTCTGGGGGATGTCCCTGTGGGATAAAGCCTAAACTGGCAGTCAGACTTTTCTCTCACAATCCCTGACTGCTAGCTCCTAACCACTCTACCTGTCATCCTGCTCGCTCAACTGCCCTCCCCGCCCCTGCTGGCCTGATCGCCCCCAAATGCCCTCCCCTGCCAGGCTCATGGCCCCCAACTGCCCTCCCTAGATGGCCTCATGGTCCCAAACTGCCTTCCCTAGCCAGAGGCCCATCCAAGGCCGGGCTGACAGGACTGGGACTCTGGCAGAGCTAAGGAGACTGGGAGCCACCACCTTTGTGATGGAGCTCTGAAATGCTGTACAAAAGGAAAGACTTTTATAGGTAGAAAGGAGTAAGAAAAAGGGAGTTACAATAGTTGGTTAAAAAAAAAGCAGGTTGTTTTTGCAAAATTAATTTTCTTTGGAGGTTGGGGATGGTCTATTAAGAAAATTCCTAACTTTTGCTATTCAGGAGATTCCTGCTTAGTTAAGATTCCACTTCTGGGAGAGCTGAAAATGTAATTGAGTCATGGTTAGATGGCATAGGGCTTAGCATAAGACTTCATTTTGGCCCTATTGTTTTGTTTTTTTAACCTATAACTAAATCTTGTTTAGACCTTTACATAGAATGAAAGTTTTAAATTCAATAACTTAGTATTATGGGTTCAATTATTTTAAGAAGATGACTAGAAAGTAAGATATAAACATATTATGATAGGATTAGTCCTTCATATGTTTACAGGTTAAGATAGTTTAAATTAGTTGTAGTTGGCGTTTTTAATTGTATAGTTATTAATGAGTAAAATGTGTCACTTGGACAATATTTGAAAGATCATTTTTTCTGCTCTACATTTTTTTTAGATAATTCTAAACTCTAACCAACATGCTGTTTAGAAATAAGTTTGAGATTTGGATCAAAATCACCTTTTCTAATGTTAATATTGCCACTTATCTTTAGAAACAGGGACAGGCTATTAGTTTTTCAGAATTTCAGTGCCCTCACATGTGGAATGGAGATAATATTAAAAGTTTGTAGGCATTGTGGTTAAATGTAATAACTATGTAGCTCTTAATTCTCTAAACAATAAATTTTAGTTCTTTTGTTCCATACATATCAGGCACCTTTGTATATCCAGCTTTTAGCATACTACATATCCCAGGTGGCATGCTAGCTTTTTTTGATAACCGCTTTTTTGAAAAATAAGTATTTAATGAATAAGGTTTACCTATTCATTTTAGAATATCTTCTTTCCTAGCACTTGAAGGATTAAAAAAATTAAATAAGGTAATATTTATTACATATGTATTGATTTGTTAATACTACTGTTTGTGACAGTGCTGGATAAAACTGGGAAATAATTGGCATTGTTTTGTACTCAGTATGCTTGTTTTCTAACTGCTTCCTTGGGTTATTCTATAGCACAGTTAATATGTGCTGCTTACAGAGATATTTGCCTAGGAGCTATCAAAAATGAATGATATGTCACCACAACTGGTTCTAACCAAATGAGTTATGAATTTTGAGTGAACTAAGGATGCCTAGATTTTACTGGAAGTCACAGATAGTTTTCAGACTCTTCTAACCAAGGGATTTTTGCATTTAAATAATACAAAGAATAAGGTACTTAGTCCTATCCCAGGAAATAGCTTTCCATTTTTCTTTAGCATAATTGCATGAAACTGCCCTCCTCAGCCTCCCATAGGCCTGTCAGTTAAAAAGTTGGACTTCTTTTCCTAAATCAATGACCTACACATCACACAGGTCTTCTTGCCAGGCATTCTCTTGCCTGAGAAGTTAATACACTCAATTTTTTTTTTCAGAAAACTAAATAAGGAAAAAAAAAATCACATGGCTACTTTGAGAAGAGAGATATTAATAAAGACTGAAACCCAATAGGGTTAGCTGCAAACTACCTCTGGCAACTGAGCACTCTGATGGCTAGTCCAAAATGAGATGTGCTCTGAGTATAAAACACAATCATTCTAAGAGAGTACATATGCACACACAAATTATAAAGATGTCATTAAAATATTTTAAATTGATTACTTATTGAAGTAAAACCAAGTATATCATTAAAATTAATTTTGCCTATTCTTTTTAATGTATCATAAGGTTGCTAAAATATGTAAAATTAGATATGTGTCTTACATACCTCCACCAGACAGTCCCAGTTTGGAACGGAAGTTGCAGTTTACTTCTCTGCTCATTAACAAGGACATCTTCTCCCACAGTTAAATTGAAGGACAATATAAAATAGAATGGCTAGAAATATGAATGAAGATATGTTGGTGGGAATCCTTTAAAAAGAAGAAAAAAAAGGAGAAGAGGAAAAGTAGCAGATAAGCCTAGCTGGCATGACAGCCCTACATGGTTTCCAAGCCTTGGCCATTTATCACTCTCAGAAGCAGAGTCTGACACCACTAATAGACAACAATGCTCTTGAGGGTACAGACTCATTTAGTTAATATGGATATGTTGAGTTTGTTCTGAAAATAATAGTGAAGTTGTAAGGGATGAAAATGTTTTCCTCCACCCATTCTTAGGGTCTCTGGCTAGATCTGAAAATTAAACTGACAAAGATACATTAGTAAGAGAAATACACACATACCTATTTAATATGTTTTACATGACATGGGAGTTTCATAAGGAAATGAAAAATGGAAAAAAAAAAACATACCTGAGTGTTTTTGTGCTAGGTTATATAAGAGTAGGCAGTTGTGAAGACATAGGATAGGCCTAGGAGTGTGAGTATAAATGAGAAACATAGTAAGGCCTGTCTGTTCTGATTCTTCTTGACATCCCTTCCTCCTTGGAGGTAAGGATGCTCCTCTTGCAGGAGAGTTTTCTGACCTACTTCAGGGAGAGGTTGGAGGAAGGTCAGCATAAACTTTGTCCTTCTGCTGTTTTTCTCAAACTTCTTCAGTTTAAAGTATTGTGTGCCAACATACTATATTTTGGGAGTAGTGTGTCCAGAATCCTATCAAGGAACATTATAAGAACACATAGCAATAATCTGATTAGGTAAATGTTGTATGACTTCAAACAAACTGCAGCAAAATCGGACACATTAAAATTAGTCATATAGGGAAAAAATTACTAGGAGTCTACTAATATGGAAAATTAAGAAGTGGCCTATTTTATTTCATATTAACTATACCTGTTATTCCTTCAGTAAGAAAAACACTAATAAAACCTTCAGAATTTTAAAATAATGTAATAAATAGCAATGATTTTTTTCTGTATGATGGGCTTCATCTAAGTTTACTAGTAAGTATTTATCCCAGTGATTTAAGTCTCACTAAAAAGAGAGGAGAAGAGCCTTCAGCAGACTTGGATGCATGCATCTGAGCATAACCAATGGGCATAGATAATAGGGGAGTGGGGACCTGTGCTGGGTGGTGTGAGTGGGCTAAGAGAGGCCAATGGGAGAAAAAAGAAGACAAATGTAATGCTTTCAACAGTAAAGAGTTAAAAAAAAAAAAAGAAGCCTTCTGCATATGTGGCTTAAGTTGAAGCATATTTTCTCTTTGGGTTTTAAAACTGACTGACCCAAATTTATAATGACTGTTTTTCAATGACTGCCAAGTATTCTACTGAATTGATAAGCTAAAAATGCACAAACATATCATTTTTATTTTTTTAAATTCTGCAAGGAAAACCCTTAACCTTTACATCATTGAGTTACACATCTTATATTATTAAAATAAATAAATTTCTTAAGATAGAGGTGCTTCATGAAGGGAAATATACTGCAATAAGTCATTATTAGAGCCATGATTTCCTTCAAAAAGTTTGTGTTTGATTTTACTTTTACCAGCTATATAAGAGACTGATGCTTTTTTTCTAACCATGATTTCTTATCAGTGGAATTTTAGTCTTTCAAAAAATATACTGATTTTTATTTCCCAACTTGATAACTAAATATTCAAATTAATATATGCTTTAATAATTATTTTTATTTTTAAGCATAATATGAAAGTACCATAAAAGGAATGATAAAAGAAAAATTATTTTTAAAGCATGTGAAAGAATATTAGGCATGTGTGTTAAAACCTGCTCTGCCCCTCAAAACCATAAGGCTTTATAATTTTCGTATCAATTATTTGAGTCATCATTTCTAAATTGCTAAAGCAACAGTGGTGGTTCATAACATCTGCCAGTAAAATTTTTGATATATAAAATTAATTTTTTTAAAGTTGTATTGTCTAAACCATGGGTAATTTAGTGGAATTTTTTACCTTCACAGATAACTAGTACATATGTGACATACTTAGGCAGCTTCCAAACTCAATTCTATCTCTCTCTGTTATATTGGAGTTGAAGTTCAGTTAATATCTAAAACAAGAGTCTAATTTTAGACAACTGAACATAAGTTGTGAAAGAATAATTATTTTTAAGTAAAATATTACTTGTTTTCTGTTATTATTTTAAAATTAGACAAATAACTTTTTAAATAAACATAGCTAAACTCTTGCTCTCCTTTAAAAAAACTCAGTTGTTTGGCAAGAACATGTTCATGTTTTTCTTTTCATTACATCAGTCATAGGTTAGTGGGCTTGCAATAAAAGAATGATTAAATACATGATTAACATCATTTAAGCATGCTCCATTCCAGTTTTTTGACAAGATACCAAATCCTCTGAATTTTATATGAGAAGTAATCCCATGACCTAATGTCAGCACAACTCCTCCAAAACAGCTTAAATATTTCTCATTCTTTCTTACATTAAGAAATTCCTTGCAGATATACATATTAATTATCTATATTATCCACCTATTTTTTACACAGACATATACACATATACACACATATAGATTTTTCCTTCAAATATCTTAAGGAATTATTAAATGTGTGCTGTTCGTTTACCTTCAAAGTAGCAAAATACATTGAAAAAGTGTGAAAATCAATAAATTATATCTTTGGGGAAAGTCTAATCCTGGGGAAAAAATATGAGTGGGAGAGACATTTATTGTGATTACTAGACTGGAGTCTCAGTAGGCTAAGATTATTGTAAGTAAAATTGATTTTGCTCATGATTTGATTTTAATCTAGTGTAGCAGAATCACATTCTATAAGACACAGATATTTAATTTATCACATTATGATGAAAAGACTTCACTTCAAAGAAGTTTAATGCATTTGATGTGATAAAAGCACTAAGTGATTATTAGGTTTTTAAAAATAGCTATTCTTTGTTATTTCATTACTTAAATAATTTTCTCTGCTCATAATACTTATATTAAATCTAGAAAATATTTGAGGCTCTTATACTGGTACTCAGGCTGATTGTTAAATGCAGCCTATTAGCAAGGAATAAATAGGACTTAAATTTTGCTGCAAAGGTTTTGTTTTTCTGATCCAGAGATTTATTTTTAGAGAAACCACTTGCCATAGAATGAGTTGGTCTGTTTATTTACCAGCTACGGTTGTAAAGAAGGGTCTATGGAAACCAATCTTCTGTAATTTTCCAGTCTACTGTTTTCCAATATTAAGCACTTGGCAGTTTTGAAGATGCTGCTCAACAGAGGTCTCTAGCACATTAACAGTTGGGACCAGATGGGACTATTTTTGAGGTTAACACCAAGGCCTGGAGAACTAGCCAAGCAAAGAAAAGAGACAAAGGAGAAAATTCTAAAGGTGGACTGTTATGTTTCTTTTTCTGTTGAATAATTTATTCCAAAACGTTTTCTCTCTCCATTTTTCCTATACACTCTTGATGCTATATAAACATCCTGTCAATCCATCATATTCTCTGTCTACTACCTATTTGTAGTATATTTACAGGTTGTAATGAGTACAAAGATCATCCACATTTTTCAAAGTTAAGGTTGCTCTTTCTTTTTCTGTAAATATATGATTAAAACTATATTTTAGTTCTATACCATTAATTTTCTTCACAAACATTTTGTTATATAAAAGCATCAAGTCACCTCAAAGTGGCCATATGCATGCAGCATGCATTTTGTCGTTGCTTTGAATGTGAGGTATTAAATAGTACCTGAGCCCTTATGGCAAAATCAGTAGTATGATGTAGAGGCAAGGATGGTGACCTGTCAGACAGTAGTGGCTTTTTGCTTTAGAAAGCTTCTGAAATTATATGAGCCTCAGATTCATTTAGTAAACTAAATGGAATCTTAACAACCCCTATCTGCAAGAGTGACTGTATGTATTAAAATTATGCAATGAGGGGAAAGCACTTCCCCACCTTAGCTGGACCTTAATAAATGGTGGCTACTTCTGATATGTGTGCTTCCTGACTCTCTTGTGGTTAGATGGTCCGTTGTGAATAGTACACAATAAATTATGGGCAGAAGTGGGGTTTCTTCCTGCTGAGTTGGAGATGTAATCGCTTGTGTGAGCTTGCCCAAAACTCTTTGTCTCTCTCATGGCAACCAGAACTGTTACAGGTAGTAGTTGCTCCATCAACTAAGATTCCAAAGTAGTATAGCAGAGAGCAGAGCCTCTAGCTGACCTGTGATAGATTTGTAATATAAGTGAGGAATATGCCATAGTTTGCTTTAAATTACTAAGCTTTCAAGGCTATTTTCTTCATCCTAATCTAGCCTATTCTGATTTACATAACCTTTAAATAAGTGGAGAATATAATGCCAAAGTTATGTTAATTCTTTTAAACTACTTACACTTAACAGCAAATTCTGACCTTGATTAGCAAACTTTAATGCATGTTTCATAGATTGCTTCTCTTACCTTTTAAGAGAAAAGTAATGAATGTATCCTCTTGTTCTATAACACATTATAAAAGACTAAATCTACATGAATTTAATTAAGCTGAAGCATAGTTATTTTCTCCACAATTGTTTTAGGATACCAATTTCTTCCCAATACTTCTGATTTCAGAATAATTTTATAATTCACTAGATTGCTGTATAAAATATATCTGTATACAGTTTTGTAAAATTTTTAAAAAATGGAACAGGTTTTTAAGACCAGAGCTCCAGATGTTGTACAGAACACACAATTGTTTATCATTCCTGTTGATTATCTTCTTCTTTCTTCTCAACATATATCAGCCTCTGCAAATGTGAGCTAGCTATGCACAATGTGCCATGTGCAGCCATACAGTGAAATGGCAGGAGATATGCTTGCCTTTTATATTATCCGAGATGGTTAACATTGTGAGAGAAATCTTGCCTCCTCTGCAGTTTCTCCTTTACCATTCTTAGGAATTGCCGAGAAGGCTTTTCTTTTGTCAGATGACTATAGCATGCTTGTATCCATTCTGATAAACACTGGAATTTTTTCCTGTAACATGTTGATAGATTTGGAGTGCAGGCCACAAGTTTAAATGAGTTGTGTTTTTGTGTGTATGTGTGTTTTTTTTTTTAATCTATCTATCTAATCGCTCCAATTTCTTGCTTGTGTTTCACTATTTTTTTCTTTTGTGGTGGGGAGCAAATAAGATTGATAGTGGTGCCTTGGGTTCCTGTCACTGGGGCCTGGTGAAACAGTGTAAGACACATCACCCAGGATAAAGCAAGGGAGCACTTCTCCGGCCTCTGTCTTATCAGTAATCTTTGACTTTCACCAGCTGGCACTGCTGGAGTGCTTCACTCCATCTCCTTCTGGCTCCCAAAGATTCAGGAGTAATGAGAATTCCCCCTCTGTTCCCGCCTGTGAGTCCTACGCTGAGATTGCATCAGTTCATTTAGCTGGAGCTTTTCAGGCACTTGTTGGCAGGAATTGAATTCCTTATTTTGGTCCCTTTGCTTTTGGATTCTGCCCAAAGGCCAGATTCCAGGAAGTGGATTCTACCCTGACAAGGTCTGTTTCAGATAATTACCTGAAAACATTAGAAAATGTAAGACAGTAGGGAGCTTGTTTTTCTTTATCTATAAACCCACTGTGATCATGTCAGTAAAGTGGGTTTCTTCTTTTTTTAAAAAAATATATATAATTTTATTGATTTTTTTACAGAGAGAAAGAGAGAGGGATAGAGAGTTAGAAACATTGATGAGAGAGAAAAATTGATCAGTTGCCTCCTGCACACCTCTCATTAAGGATGTGCCCACAACCCAGGTACAGAATTGAACCTGGGATCCTTCAGTCCACAGGCCAACACTCTATCCACTGAGCCAAACTGGTTAGTGCAAAGTGGGTTTCTTCTTAGGAGTCTTTTGAGAGGTAAGAAGCATGAAGGGAAATGAAAAAGTTAGTGGATTTTCCTTTCAAATTGTGTCATTAGAAATTCTGTAAAAGACAAAGACTCAGAAATAACAAAAATTAAAAAAAATATATAGCATTTTTACACCAATCTTTTCTTTATCAGTCATCCTGTTATTTCAAATACTTTCTCTGCCAGTTTTCAAACCACAGCTTCTTTGCATAAGAATATAGCAATTACATATGCAGAGATAGGATTGATACATCACCCCTGCTCTCAAAGGCCTTGCAGTTCAACAGATACTCGTTTTTCTGCTCATTTGATTGTCTTTATAACTGAAGGTCTTTGTGGAGGCAGTGAGATGAATAGGAAAACTAATATCTGTTGTTAACTGCTGTGAGGAAGGAAGCACCACTGGGTCGCTTAACATTGGGAATGGTAGGAGAAATAAGTTGCTGTGTGAAAGGGGATGTTTAACCTGTTGTTTCTGTTTTTACTGCTCCTCTACTGTAAAATAGATACTTTTTTTCATATTTTATCTGACAATCTATTTAACTGCATATGAGTACAAAAAGAGTAATCAAATTTTAAAAAGTCATTTGACTTGTCTGTTATGCAAAATGTAGCTTCATTTGGTTCAATGATGATGATGACGATGATGATACTAGTAGTAATAATAACAACAGGACAAACCAGATCTTACTTGCCAACAAGGTGCTTTAACTTCCTTCCCAAACATTTAATGCAGGAGCATTCTAGTGTAAAGGATATTAAAGGAAACCTTTACAGAAGAGACAACAGAGAAGGCTCATATATGAGGAAAATCCAATCCACCTCATCTGGGAATTGATTTGGGGCAAATGGAATTAATCTATATTATGTTTTATACCAGTGAATGTTGCTCTCAAAGTGATGTAGAGAAACTAATTTGGGACTAGAGAAGGAAATGAAAACAAAAGAGGCTTACTTGAACATCATTCTATTTCTATTATATGGTGATGTCAGAATTTTGATGGTGGTGGTGAGAATAGAAATGAAGGGAATGATAAGAGAGCCATTTTAAAGCAAAACAAAAGTAATACCTGGAACTTTGAGAGTGATAAGGTATGGCAAACAAGTGAGAAAAAATAAAATAATCAAAGGCATTTATTGTTTGTGAAGTGATATAGGTAACACAAAACAAACAGAAATGCAAAAACAAAACAGGTGGTTGTGGTTGGAAAGGTCCTAGATTTGAAGTTTAGCTCACCACTTCTATCATGAGAGCTTGGGGAAATTACTTAATTTTGCATAACTTTCATTTGCTCTTGGGCGAATTGGACTATTGTAAAAGATATATGGAATAAGGCATGAAACACCCACTATTTATGGTCTCCTTTGCTCCTCTGGAATGCTAAGCAGGGCACAAATACTTTGTGTATCTGACCTCATGGCATTCTTCCTGAAAAACCCTGAGGAAGTTTGCCTCTCATTATGACATAATAATGAAAATCAAGTAATGTGAGCAACCTCCCTGTCTTAGTTCAGGCTCATATAACAAAACTAGAGGTCCAATGCATGAAAATTGGGGGTGGGAGGAGGGGGGTGGGGATCCCTCATCCCAACCTGCACCCTCTCACAGTTCAGGAGCCCAGCTTCTGGCTGAGCAGCACTCCCCCTGTAGGAGCACACTGACCACTAGGGGGCAGCTCTTACACTGAGCATCTGCCCCCTAGTGGTCAGTGTGCATTATAGTGACTGGACATTCCACCAGTCTGTTGATTTGCATATTAGCCTTTTATTATATATGATGATAGTATAGACTAGTAGCTTATGAACAGAATTGTATTACTCGTAGTTCTGGAGGCTGGAAGTCCAAGATCAGGGAGTCAGCATGGCCGGGTGAGTAACAGACTTTCTGTAGCCTCAAATGGGGAAGGGGCATTAGGCAGTTCTGTGTTATCTCTTTTATAAGAGCTCCACCCTCATGACCTCATCACTCCCAAAGGCCACATCTTTTAACACTATTTCCTTTGGACATTATGATTTCAATATATAAGTGGGGGTGAGGGCACACATGTTCAGACATTGGAATGCCAAGAGCCACGTAGTGAGTAGTAGAATTAGAATTCATATCCAGATCTCTTTGAATTCAGAGTCACACTCTATCTACATGGCACTTTTCCTTTTTACAAACAATGCTTATTATGCTTTTTAAAAATATATATTAAGGATTTCAGAGAGGAAGGGAGAGGAAGGGAGAGGAAGAGAGAGAGAGAAACATCAGTGATGAGAGGAAATCATTGATCAGCTGCATCCTGCATGCCCCCCACCGGGGACCAAGCCCACAATCTGGGCATGTGCCCTTGACCAGAATCAAAAGCAGGACCCTTGAATCTGCAGGCCAATGTTCTATACACTCAGCCAATTCGGTAGGGCTTATTTTGCTTTTTGAACATATAGCACAAGTGGTGGACCCACATCCTGGAGAGGGGGAGGGCACACATAGGTAAACACAAAATGGTGATGTGTGATAGATGCCCCGAAAGCCCTGAAGACTTCTCAGGAGCCGATTATTTCAAAGTTAATGTCTATAATGTTAAAAAATAGGTTGATTAGAAAATCAGTGCAGCACAAGTAATGGTTTCCTCTGTTTGATTAGGCAAATATTGAATAGCTCCATTATTGTCTTAAAAGGACATTTAGACCCCCATGGGCTTGGTTTCTCTTCCCAAGATCGACACATGCCTTGCACTCATTCCTGTCATTCTGGTGTCAACTCAGAGTCCTTTCACTTTATCAGTAATTACTCTCCACAACATGTTGCACACATACCCTGGCTGCACATTTTTTTTTAATATAACACTTATTACTTGATGGCATATTACAGTTTGTTTTTACTTTTTTTCCCTACCTCCCCATTGGAATGAAAGATTCAGGAGGTCCTGAACTTTGTTTTACTTATTCTTCATCGTCAGCACCTAGAAGGAAGCTATCACACAGTAGCAGCAGATATTTATTGCATAAATGAATGGAAGAGTTTCTAGGTATCAGGCAGTTACACTTGGACAACAGTACAACCATGCTTGCTGTTTTAACAAGGGAGGAAAGAACAGAAAGGAGAAGACAGCCTTGTGCCTAAAAGTCTGGTTCAGGGTGATCCTGTGAGAGCTCAGATTCTCCTGGGAGAAGAGTTAGAAGAAAACTGTGAAGTTAGTGCACTTGAAATGCCCTCACTTAATCTGGGTTTATCTGCTAAAATGCCGGTTAGACACTTTGTATTCAGTACATGTTGAACAATCGCTGCTTAAAAAAAAAAAAGGCGCACGAAAAATGAGTACATGTGTTTACATTTATTAGAAAGCAGCCATATATTTGCAGTTTAGCTGCATCCAGTTAGTTTCAGGATGTGGGCTTCCCTTTGCTAGATGTCTGCACCTCTAGCTAAAAGCTTTTTTCAAAGGTGTGCTAATGTATAGAGAATGATTAATGCAATTATTTATTACTCTTTGAAGGTCAGAGGTTGAGCCAGTTACACAATACTACTATTTAACATCCATCATAGCCATGCTGTTATTGCTATTTAAGAGTAGCCACTACTTCAAAGCATGAAAGCCTGTTTGCTCTCATTTATAGTAACACTTCTGTGGTTGGAGTTAAAGTATATGTAATTGTAAGTTCAATTACAGCTCCTGGTTTATCGGTAGCAATGTCCTAGAGTGGACCAAGGCCCTGATGAGGGCAGTGCAGTGAAAAATGAGGATCATGCTGAGTACAAAGGAAACTTAAAATGAGATTGGGTTTAAATTCACTGCTGGGATTTACACACTTGGCACAGAAGAACATGGGGTCACTATAATAAGATAAGAAGTATTCAATCATATTCTTTTATAGCCTTCAGGGAAGCCAAGATACTGGCTTTGTAGCTCTTGTTTCAATGCCTAGAACTTTCTCTAAGATGATATATATGTTTGTGTATATGTCTATAATAATACAAGCATAATATGCTAATGAGACTGGACAGCCAAACATCCTTCCAAACGACCTTCCGGACAAAGCCATAGCAACTGCGAGGGCTGAGGGCAGGCAGCCACTGTGGCTGCTGGCAGCAGCAGCAGCAGTGTGTGTATGTGTGTGTGTGCGTGTGTGTGTGTGTGTGTGTGTGTGTGTGTGTGCTCTCGTGTGTGATGGCGGTGGTGCTTTTCCCGGATTGACTCAGTCGCCTCCCAAGGGGAGTGGTCCTAAGCCTTCAGTAGGACATCCCCTGAGGGCTCTCATACTGTGAGAGGGGACAGGCCATGCTGAGAGAACCCCCATAGATATATAGATACAGTGGTACCTCAAGATACGAGTGCCCTAACATACGAGACTTTTGAGATACGAGCTGTCAAGCAAGCGATTTTTGCTTTGAAATACAAGTAACATTTGAGATAGGAGTAATCGCGCAGATCGGCCAGCTGCACACGACCCACCAGTTTACCTCGACTCGAGCATCTCATAGTTTCCCGCGTCTCAAGGTTACGGAACGAATCAAACTCGTATCTCGAGGTACCACTATATATTAGATATACTTAGACAAACAAACACATAAATGTATGTGTATGTTGAAAAAATATGTTTTTATAATACTGAGAGATAAAAATATAAAGTAAAAAGTCCTTTGTAAATATTATGCTATTCTTTTACAATGTTTTGATAAAAAGAGAAAATGCCAGATCATGTAAAATACAAAGTTTTCAAGAGAATGTTACCTTATTCTTCCAAAAGCTATTATGTAGGCATGCTACTATTTAAATCAGATATAAATTGAGACTATGTACATAAAATTCAACTTTGGATTTTTATTTACACATTCATGATTGCAGAGTTTGAGAGGATAATTCAGAGCTAGAAAACAAAACAAAACAAGAACATCTGTAAAACTGTAAGCAGGAAAGAGGAAAGGAAAAGAAGAAAACCACATTTTATTCCTGGACATATAATGTGTCAAGTATATTGACTGCCTCCCCCTTTTTTTTTTTTAGTGATAATACAATTTGTGCTCACAATTAAAATAAAAGCTAAGTACCATCTTTTTTTTAAAGGAAAAAAAAATTAGTGATACAATCAATAATTTGCCCATTGTCCATTGGACACTATTGGTAGAACAAGGGTGTAGATTTAAGTCTTTTGAATCCATCTTTGTTATTTCCTTTTCCTCCTCTTTCTACAAAAGTAATGTTATCTTGCTTTCTGTTTCTTTATTTTGTCAATTTTTCTTAAACCATAATTTAAGAAAGGGCATCAAAGTATAAGCATAATTTAGTGCTGGGAATGCATGAAAATCCTTCAAGCACAGCAAGTACCTCGAGATACAAGTTTAATTCGTTCCATAACCTTGAGGCGTGGGAAACTATGAGACACTCGAGTCGAGGTAAACTGGTGGGTCGTGTGCAGCCGGCCAATCCGTGCGATTACTCCTACCTCAAATGTTGCTCGTATTTCAAAGCAAAAATCGCTCACTCGAGGGATCATATCTCAAAAATCTCATGTGTTAGTGGTACTTGTATCTCGAGGCACCACTGTACAAGGTTAATAGGTCTGGATTAAGTACATTTCTGCTTTTGATGACCAACTATGGTGTTGATGATCCATGGCCTCTAAGATGCAAGTTTTGATTATTCCCAAGTGTTTTCATGCTGGGAATTTCATATTCACTCATTTTCTTAGATCAGTTGCCACTGGATAAAACATTTATTTGAATCTAAGAAATAGAGGTTAATTATAAAAAACACACACAAAAAAAACTGTGCTTCCTTAGAGATTTCTGTCATTTATTTATTAATTCATTCAATAAAAACATAGTATAGACTTACCTGTATAGACATTGTGCCTGGCCTTGCCTGACTCCAGTAGAACTGAAAGGCTTTTACAAGGGTTGTGAATACAGTTTTCTAGTCAGGCACTACTAGTATAAGGAGGAGAAGGAGGTCCCCTATAATTATCCAAAAAACACCTGAAACATGTAAAAGAGTGTAGCTATTACTCAATACTTGCCAATTGTTGCCATGTGGAGATAGCTCAGCATTGCCTGAAATACAATTTTCCAGAAAAAATCCATATTTTTATATTAAATCATTAATTTTTAAATATTGGCACAGTTCTTGTTGTTGTTTAACTATGTGTAGAATAAATCTATTCAGCACTTAGCCCAACTACTTTAAACTGCATTGCCCATGAGATTAGATTAGTTAATATATTGTCTACCCCTAGAAAGTAAGTTCCCAGAGAACTGGGATTATATTGGCATTTTCAGAGTTTAGAAGACAATATAGGTTAATAATTATTTATTTAATACGGTAGAGAAATCTATTCACTTAGGAAGGAACTGGTGACCTAATAAGTGGGAAGTATGCCTCTGACTAAGCTGGAGAGAGTATCTTATCTAATAAAAGAATAATATGCAAATTGACCATCACTCCGACACACACACGATGGCTGCCCCCATGTGGACACAAAATGGCCAGCACAAGATGGCCTACAGGCAGAGCAGTTGTGGGTAACCAGGTCAGCAGGGGAGGACAGTTGGGGGGACCCCAGGCCTGCAGAGGAGAGCAGTTGTAGGGACCAGGTTTGGAGGGGAGGGCAGTTGGGAGCAACCAGGCCTACAGGGGAGCACAGTAAGGAGAGATCAGGCCTGCAGGGGAGGGAAGCTAGAGGCGACCAGGGTGGCAGGGGAAGGTAATTAGGGCCCAGCAGGAGAGCAGTTAGGTATCGATCAGGCTGGCAGTGGAATGGTTAGGCGGTGATCAAGCTGGCAGGCAGAAATGGTTAGGGGCAATCAGGCAGGCAGGCAGGTGAGTAGTTGGGAGCCATCAGTCTCAGATTGTGAAAAAAGTATGTCCCAGATTGGAGGGGGTGCAGGCTGGGCTGAGGAACACACACACCCATGCATTAATTTTATGCACCAGGCCTCTAGTCTAGTATATAATGGGTATCATGCATTGATAATTCCATTTAATGATCTGAGTCAATGTGCTATTACTGTTATCCATTTTATAAATTAAGAAAAAATAGCATGCTTAAATAAGGTGCATGAAGTTACACCTTTCAATAAATACATATTCAAAATAACTATAATCTTTAGTCTAATACAACTGACTTCCAATTATAGTGGTTTCCAATTATATTCTTGTAAAATGTTGTACAAGATATTTAACCTTGCACAATTATCTGATACAGACAGGGAACATAATAATAAAATGTTATAGAGCTTTTGTGATATTTGAGATAATATAGATGATGGTCTTTGAAGAATGTGTGACATAAAGTTAGTTTTTATAAATAATAGATAACATTATGGCTGTTGTTTTGTGTTTAAAGCCTATGTTCTGTTTGCTAGACCTCTGAAAGCATATTAATGATATTGAATTCTAGGAAAACAGTTACAGCGGCTTGTTATACTTTCATACATTTGGTTATTTTTAAGTAGCAGACATGCCAGTAGGCCCAAAGGCTACCACAACTGAGGGCCATATTTCTGTGTAGATTTAAAATCAACTTCAGCACCTCTCTCCCAAGCTTCAATCAATCAAGGCTGTCTTGTTAATCCCATTCAGCAATGAAGCAGCCACTATTCTAAGGAAAATATGTATTGAATCATGGATTGCAATCTGAAGAACAAATATCAGAATTTATAGGATAACCACAAGTGTTTCCTAACCTTAAGGAGGCCCATCCGATAAAGAGTTGTGCCCTGAGTTGAGAAGCATTGGTTTTCAGAGAAGTTGATATTCAATCATAAATGTTAAAAAATATTCAAAAATAATCTATATCTTTTTTAAATTAAGTTGCTGTAGGGTCATGAATCTGAGAAGTATGACCAAGTGTAGTAAAGTATTTGTTCATCTTTATATCCTGAATCTTTTACATGATGTACAGTTGATCATTGCACACTGTTGCGATTAGGCGTGCTGACCCCTGTGCAATAGAAAAACAGCATATAACTTTTGACTCACCCAAACTTAACTACATGAATTCTTCCTCAATATTCACAGAGTATTGGTTCCAGGACCCAACCCAACCCCCATGGACACCAAAATTCATGGTGCTCAAGTTTCTTATAAGAAATGGTGTATTTCAATACCCACCGTCATCCCATTAACCCCAAGGACTCCCAATCTCACAGAAAACAGTACAGGTATTTTGTTTTGTTGTTTTGTTTTAAATAATCTAGGTTTAAGTGGACCTACGTAGTTCAATTTTGTTCAGGGGTCAGCTGTATGTAAAATAGTGTATAGATCATCAGTGCTTGCTTAAAAGTTTAGGTGTAATCTATCCTTCCTGTTTTTGTGATAGTGTGGTGGGTGATGATGTAAAACATCCTCTGACACTAGTGGAGTATCAGGATCTACATTAAGTGCTTTACATGTGGTATCCCATATGATTCTCATAAGACCCCCATTACTAAGGTGCCATTTTCATTCTCATTTAACAGAGGAGGAAGTGAATGGGCACAGAGATTAACTCATCAAAGTTTACATTATTTCAGAGCCATGATTTGACTCCAGAACACAGGCTCCTAATTTTACACTTTGCTGTTTCTTGTGAAAAGCAAAGAACTCTAGGGAGGCTAGGCTTCTTCCTTAAATAACTCCTTGAGACACATTTCGACCAAGAAAGCTTCATTATCATTCTAATATTGAACCTTCGGCCATTTCTTTAGTGAATATAATTAATAATTGACTGTGTATCCTTTTGAGAGCAGGAAATCAAATAAACACAGAGATACAAAAATAGACATGGAGGTACATGGATAGATAGTATTTGGTCAGCTGGATAACTAGAAGAGATGCAGCTATCAGATCCAGAAATAATTACATTTTTGCTAATTAGGCTCTTAGTGCTGTTTATTAAGTGTCATCCATACTTCTAAACAAATAAGTACTTGCCTCTTAAATAAGTAAATTGCAGCTCTGGCCTCATTTAGTACATTAACCACCTTATGAGAATTGATAAGACCACTTAAAATATTTTAATACTCTGTAGCTTCTTTTAAAATAATAGCACTCAGTTTTACAGATTCCATAGCAAATCTGTGCATTTTTGCATGTTTTTTCTAAAATATTCTATTTATTTGTTCTGTTTTGCTTGCTCTGTTTCTATTTAGACATTATTATTCTTAGAATATAATTATTCCCAACCCCCCACTCCCAGGTCTATAATACATAATTCCATTGGAATCTAATCAAAATTCCTAGAGGGATTACTGTGCATTTAAGGATTTTCAGTGAATGTGGGTTGGGTCATTCCTGATTCTGCTCTCAGGACCTGTTCAAATGCATATGTATTAATGGTAAAATCTCAACAAATGCACCAGAATTTTCAAAGAAAACTGTTTGACATGAATAAACCTTTTAGTACTTCCTAGAGTACATTTTGAGCATTGATTTCTATAGCAACTATTACTCTTACTTTTGATGACTCAACAAATGTACTGTAATATCAAAAATAACAGAGCAAAGAAGAATAATTTTTAGTAAATGCAATATTTTCCTCAAAGGGAAAAAAAGACTGAGATAGGATCAAAAGAGTTCCATGGTATTTAAGAGGAAATAATAAAATGTATTTTACTAAAGTGAAATTAAGTTTCATAATAGAATCAATGCAGTGGTGACAAATTTTAGTAAAATTCAGCACTTTAAGATTCTTTTGAAATCATATGGTTTTCTGACAGTTTCAAGAATAGAATATGGTAATTCCATAGTTGCCCAAGCCAACAAATTCACTAATTTATCTATGCCAAAAATGTTTATTTATTTTTTATCATCTACTAAATACAAGTTCCAATGCTGGATAATATGGCATTATCTGGGACATAAACATTTCTGACATTAAAGGATTGTGATTTGTTTAAAGTAAATTTACTCCTGTTATTTATATGTTTTAACCCTTCAAGCTCTTTGAATTTTAACAAGGTTTTTTTTTTTACATTAAAGAATTGAAATGCTTTATTTCTTTTCTGAGGTGTTGTATGTTAACATAATAATTCTGTCAAAAACTTACATAATATATGATAGTACATTAGAAAATGCTGCTAAAAATCTCTAAGTGTTATTAATACTAACTCATCCAACCTTTAATGCTGCTAGTTAGGTCTTTTAGAGTTCTTAGTTAAATTGCTTTCAGATAAAAGCAAGACATGCTTCAGAATCAACAGTAACAAGTTCATTATTATTTATTACTAGAGGCCCAATGCACAAATTTGTGCATAAGTGGGTCCAGTGGCCACACCCCCATGGGGGCCATCAGGGGCAGTGCCAGCCTGGGAAATGGGCTGCGGGAGGTTAGGAGGAACCCCGATCAAGCCATTTGGCCACCACAGTAAGCTTCATGGAAGCCAGATGTTCTGGTCATTCTGTTTATTCTGGTCGCTTAGCTTTTATATAGATAATTATTTTTTAAAATTTATCTTTATTATTGAAAGTATTACAAATATTCCTTATTTTTTTCTGATTGGCCTAATCCATCCTCTACCCATTTCTTCCAGGCCTTTACCACACTATTGTCTGTGTCCATGGACTATGCATATATGAATATAAGTATCTCTGTTACTCTCTTGTCACCCACCACTAACAACCCTACTTTCCCTGTGATATTTGTCAGTCTGTTCCATGATTCTATGTCTCTGAATCTATTTTGTTCTTCAGTTATTTTTTTTCCATTAGATTCTACATATGAGTGAGATCATGTAATAGTTATCTTTCTCCAACAGGCTTATTTGGCTTTAAATATTCTTCATGTCCCTCCATGTTGTCCCAAAGGGTAAGAGATCCTTCTTTTTTACAGCTGCATGATATTCTATGGTGCAAACGTACTATAGCTTTTTTAGCCACTGATGGGCACTTGGGCTGTTTCCAGATCTTAGATGTTGTAAGTTTCACTGCTATAAATATAGGGGTGCATATATTTTTTTCTGATTAGTACCCAATATCATTTGAACCATTATGTCCAAAAGCACAAGTACCAGTCAGCTTAAGTTAAGGTCTTTGCTTCTCTGCGGGTATGTATGTGCATACAACATGATATATTATTATTCTTATTTACAAATTAAACTATCTGGAAATGGAAATGATACAATTTCAAAATGTCATATTTTTTTCTTAAGTGTATTATTCTTTTAACTAAGCTATGTGTCCCTAGTTTAAAGCAAATTATGATTGACATTTTGAAGAGATTTATGAAAATGATTCTAAATATATGGTCAGAAAGAAAAGAACAACTTTATTTATTGCCTATATTTTCATCCTTTATTTACCAGTTTATCTGTTACAAGTACTTTTTTTTTTCTTCTTCAAGGTAGAGGGGCGGTGAGTGGGGGAAATCAACAGTGTGTATCTTCAATTGATGATTGTTCAGAGGTATCACAATTTTAGAGTATCTTAGTGTAGTTTCCTCCATTGAAAGAAGCAGAGTAATATAGCTCATTGGGTTTTTATGAGGATTCATGGAGTTAATAATTGTGATTATAAAGCCACCTCTTCCTTTTAAAATTGTGGTATAATTGACATACATTATGTTAGTTTCAGGTAGACAACATAGTGATTTGATATTTATATACATTTTGAAATGATTATTATCTTTTCAATGTTTAGTAAATAGTTTTAATAAATGTTAGAATTAAGAACTTAAATGTGTCATCTGTATCATCAAGATAGTAATGTAAATGACAAATTGGCCTAAAAGAAAATAATTATTTTAACAGTAAATCATAAAAGTATTTTTTTGTTATTTTGTTTGCTTGTCTTGGTGGACATATATGGGAGGAAAATTCAGCATAAATTCATTTTTCTCAGATTCCTTATGGTATGTAGAATATAAATAAATGAGGACATAGCTATATGTTCATATCTTTCTATCTCTCTAACTTAATTTTTAATGTATATTTTAGTCTTTGACCCTTTCTAGTTTTCTTTATCTTATTTTATGATGTTAATTGAAATTTCCTAAAGCAATACACTTTGTTCCCTTCATTCTATACACTTTGCTATTTCTTGCCCTATGTTCTGTTTCCTCTGGGCTATTTGTGGCTTCCTTATCTTTTTATTCTTGGGTTCCTGGAAATAGAGCAAACCTAAAGTTCTAGGTGTATATATGGAACTTATATTATACTTACTTTTGGACAAAGCTCTACCAAAAATTCTCTTTTCCCTCTTTTTTTTTTTTAAGATGATGTGGATCACCTAGGTGAAAAGTGAAATTCCCATTTTCTTTCACTTATCAATTGTGCCCAAATGTAAGTTTTACTTGGTTGATCTTTATTTCCTCTAACTTGGGATCACTCCTGCTCTCACTGAGTTCTTTGAAACAAGGCACTTCATTGTACTTTCATTTGTGACCATTAATACAATTCAAAAACCAAGTAAAGAAATAAGATTTCCAATCCCCCACAGATATATATCTATTGCTTGTTGAGCTTTTAGTTGTATTTTTTATTACTAACTTTTGACATGTTTGCATATGCTGAAGATTTCAATTAAAATAGACAGCAGGGTGATATTGAATCACGACTTATTGCTCTGTATCTAGGGAAAAAGAAGCAATATGAAATATGGAAATCTGAGAGAATGTAAATGCTCTAGGTTCTGCTGTGAGACATAACCTCCTGCTTGTCAGACAGACATTATTTTTTAGAGCAGAGAAGTTTCTGGCTTAAAGAATGACAACTTGCCTGTGTTATGAGTTTTATATCTAATTCTAGACAGAGTCACTATTCAGATCATTAAAGTACCAGTCCTAAACTGCCATTAAGTTTAAGCCAAATGATAGCCTATTTTAGAAGTGCTTTGTGCAATAACAACAGGTAGCTGAACACTGCTTTTAGGTGAGAAAGCTTGTGATAACTTCCCTGTAAACTGGGTTCTACTATGATTTTCATTCTTGATTAGGTTTATCTTTTGTGAGCTTGCCAAGAAGATAATTATTAGTGCTTATTATAAACTAGAGGCCTGATGCACAAAATTTGTGAGCAGGGAAGGTGTGTCACTCAGCCCTGCCTGCACCCTCTCGAATCTGAGACCTCTCAAGGGATGTCCAACTGCCCCCTCACAATCCAGGACTGCTGGCTCCCAACCATTCACTTGCCTGCCTGCCTGATTGCCCTTAAACATTTCTGTCTGCCAGCCTGATCACCCCCTAATCACTCCCCTGCCAGCCTGATTGAACCTAACTGCTCTCCTGCCAACCCAATTGCCCTTAACTGCCCTCCCCTGCTGGCCTGGTCACCCCTACTTGCCCTCTCCTGCCTGCCTGGTCATCCCCACCTGCCTTCCCCTGCAGGCCTGGTTGCCCCCAACTGCCCTCCCTTGCAGGCCTGGTCCTTCCCAACTACCGTCTTCTGCCAACCATCTTGTGATGGCCATCTTGTATACATATGGGGGCAGCCATCTTTGACCACAGGGGCAGCCTTCTTGTGTATTGGAGTGATGGCAATTTGCATATTATTCTTTTGTTAGATAGGAGATACTCAGTGAAGATCACACTGAGATTCTTCCTTAGGAGAATGGAAAATTTGCAAATGCAAATTAAAGTGCCAATGTGGTGGAGCTGAGTGCATAGAATCACTGATTCTTTTTATGATAAAGTTGTGTGTATGTGTGTTTTGTTTGTTTGTTTTCCCCCTACATGATCAGAGGTCTGTAGATAGTTCAAATAGATTAGATTCAAAGAACAAGGAATTACTTAAACGTACTTAAGTAACCTTTTTTTAAAATAAATGCTATCACATCATGAGGCATCTCAAGCAACCAAAATTAAGTTGGGAAATCTGCCTGCAAAGGGAAAATCTCTAGTGAAGAAAACGATACGTTTTTATTTTTGAAACTGAAGTGTTTCATTATGTTGTGCCACACTGTGCACCCCACACAGTATCAGCTTGGGATTCAGAAGAACCTGCATGAAATCGTGACAAACATTTAAGGTCAACCAGATAACATTTTCATTCTCTGATTCCCTCTGAATTTACTATTGTTCATTCTGAATTCATTGTTCTCTGAAGGCAAGAAGCAGAACACACACTAACTGTTGGATATCTTGTCTTGCTGTCTATCTGCAGAATATTTTGGCTACACGCAGTTCTTCAAATATGGTACAAAACAATATTTATGTTTATATATTTTCTGCTTTCCCTGAACATGTAATTTTCCTACAGACACATTAACATTCTGAAAATGCTAATGTTTGTTTCTCAAATTGGCAGTTATTTCAATAGATTGGCAAGGTGAATGCCTCCCTTGTTGGAAAAATTAACCCTGAAGAAAAGATGAGCTGTCTAATGGTAAGTGCTTAGTGCTTTCCAGTCAGAGAAAGACAAGTATCACATGATCTCACACGTATGTGGAATATAATGAACACAATAAATTAATAAACAAAAACAGATCCAGAGACTCAGAAGCATGGAACAGACAGATGAATCTTAGAGGGAAGGTGGGGTGGGTGGTTAGGTGGATGAGAAGAGATTCACAGAGGAATTTAAATGCATAATGCATAGCCCGTGGACAGAGAGGATAGTGTGGTGAAAGCCTGGGAGTGGGGAGGGGCTGGGTTTGAAGGGATTAATAGGGCAAAAAGGGTGCATCTGTATTACTTTCAATAATAAAGATAAGTCTTTTTAAAAAGTGCATAGCTTTTTATAGTCATCCACAGGCAAAGCTTCCTACAAAAGGTGTTAATAAGTTCTTGATATATATATATACACACACACACATATGCCTCTTGGGGTTCTGCTACACCAACAGTGAGGAGAGAGCTATAATAATCTGCCCCTTGAGAAAACTCCGTTCATTGCTAAGAAGAAGAATCTGATTGCTTTTTCATGCTTGAAATATGCTCTGTTCCTATTGTTATAAATTGTCCAAGTATGAAGCATAGTATAGTATCTGATTTTCCATAATTTATAGATTTCTACTATTACCAACAACATCCCTCAGTACATGTGTATGGCAGACAATTCATTGGGACTGTATAAATGATACACTCGATCCTTTATATCAATGTGCTGGGCCAATGAATAACTAGCTCTATGTCATTCACATATTATTGTTTTTTTACATTTACACACATGTTTTGGTAAAGATAGAGATGGCAGTATTTAAGAAAGCCCCTTTACATTTAAATAAAAAGTACCATTTAGAGAAGTTAGAGGGCCGACCACTCTTAATTTTAGACTCTTAGAAATATCTGGTTACAACACACTCCCATTCAAAAAGCAATTGATCTTTCAAAGGTGACTAGAATTTTTGGTGTCCTATGACTTTAAGCACATGTGGCCACTGCAAACCCTGCAGGCATTCTGGCGTTGAACTGTCTTCCAGTGGTGTTACTTTTAATTCAAGCTGTAACAGACTTCCACATTACCCTGGCAGTATAAGACAACTATCTCAGCAGCAGATTCAATTCTGGAGACATGATATAAACGCCCACTGTGTTCAAAATTTGTGCAATTCACTGAACAGAACACACCTGTGAGTGAGGCAGAGGCCCTGCCTGTACACTGCCCATAAGCTAGGGAGAGAAGTACAGGCTTTCCTGAATTTTAATTGAAGACAAGGATCTTTAGCATTAGCAGGCCCAGGAAAACTCTGCTCAGCACACTTTGTTCTACCCCCACCCACCCATTTACTGTCTTTGTTTGAACATGCCATCTGATTTCTTTCATTTGACCTCTTTCCTCGGAGACTGTGAATGTACCTGCATCTGGGAGTAAAAGCCCTAAGTCACCGAACAAGCACATAAAAGCAAAGAACAGGCAGCGTGCTATGCTCTTAGAAGCTTGGCCTCACTTCCTTTCGCAGCACCTGCCAGTGTCACTCAGGCTCTGATCGTATGGGCTAGGGCGGTGGTGGGCAAACCACTTCTCCCGAGCCACATGCAGTTCTCGAGCCGCGGTTTGCCGCTCTGTTGACTAATGAGTTTGCCGACCACTGGGCTAGGGCTTGTCTTCAGAACCACTTATGGCACATATATAAAATTTACTGTCCCTTTCTGGGAATATGCAGTGTTTGTGAATCACTGGGAGAAGGATGGATTTATGGAAGGGGAAAAATACACCCAGTCAAGTTATTAAATACTGGTTTCTGTGGCATTTTCAGTCGCTAGGATGTGAATTGAGACACTTTCATGTTAGGCTATAAGATGAGCAAGTGTTTAGATTTTTCTTTTAATAAATTACTTGTCAAGATCTCTTTTAGGGATCAATTTCACTATTTATCTCTTCAGAATCACAGGTTTTTGAAGTCAGTGGTCCAGGATAAGGGGTGGGAAACACATCAGAAGTAGCATCAGAAGAAGTTCAATACAAAAAATAGCCATTCCTCAAGTAAATAATGACTCTGAATTGATTTTTTCAAAGAAATCTTTTTTATAAATTATATTGTACTTTTGTTGATAGAGAAACTGGCAATGTTTAATATTTAATAAGATTATTCATTCATCCAGTGCTTTTGGATGAATAATCTTATTAATCCATGTAGGTCCTTAAATAAACCTCCAATTTGGCATTAGCATTTTTAATTCATGAAAAATTTTTTAAATCAAGAGAGTTGACTTTTGCTCTAAGTAGGTATATATTAGAACACGAGCTTGGTGGCATGCTGTTTTACTTGGAATGGCATTGTACATTTCTACTTACATGTTTAATTTTAGTTAAAAGCACTACACCCTTTCTTTTCTGTACCTATTTGTGAAGTCATATCAAGAACTTCTTATGCTGAAATTGTGAACCAAATTGATAAACAGCAAGGGTGAGAAAGAAATAGAATGCCCATAGAGAAGATCTTCTGGATGTCGATTTCCAATAAACAGTAAGAGGGAACATCCTTTGTATGTAGCTGTATATTTTGCATAATTTAACCTTTGAAGTATTGTGATATATACATACATATATGCAACATAATAAAGAAAATGACATTCTTTCCTATTGCAGATGTCATTTTGCTTAGACATAATTAGAAGTACATAACTTGAATATTTAGTAACTGTTTTGTTTTTTGAGTGTGGTTCAAGGAAGGAAGAGAATGGCAAATGTACTTCAACAGGTGCTGTTTACTATTCAACCCAAAGATTTCATCTCAGTGGGGCCTGTGAACACCATTGCCTTTCGGAAAAG
>JAAGEH010000012.1:38817506-38842371 GCA_011751065.1 Lasiurus cinereus | reverse complement strand
TTTATTGACATATTAGATGCTTAGTAAGGTTTGTTAAGCTAAATTGATCTTTTATTAGTTATTTATGTTTTTATTCTGTCAAATAAAAATAAGATCATATTTTCTCCTTATGAGAATAAGGAGGATTTCCTTAGTGTCTTCTCCATTGTTATATGTTATGGTAGCAATTTTCAACCTTTTTCATCTCATGGCTCACATAAACTAATTACTAAAGTTCTGAGACACACCAAAAAATATATATTTTTGCTAATCTGACAAAAATAAGTATAATTTTTATTCATTCACACTAATGGATAATGTTGTGTTGGCTGTTGTCATTTTTTTATTTGACAATCTAAAGAAAAAGAGGTCATTGTCCCTGACTAAATAGTCAGATATTGCATGTTTTAAAAATTGCAGCACCAGTGTACCACAACATGCCAGTTGAAAAGCAGTGTGTTTAATATATATATATTTATACTGCTCCTATGTTATCAAAGTCCATTGCTATTTTAATTTTATGTTTATAATTAAAATAATTCACTCAGACACAGCAGAACATTCCCTCAATAGATTGTCCTTAGTGATAAAATAAGTGAAAACATCATAGAACCTCAGTTCCATGAGACATTAAAAACATAGTGAATCCATAAGATTTGCCAAAATAGTGGTCTTTATATTCATTATTGTAAATTGGACCTTAGTTTTTTGTTTTGTTTTTTAAAGCTATGCTTTTAATGTTTTTGTGACAACTATTAATATACTAGAGGCCAGCACACAAATTCATGCACGGATGTGGTCTGGCTGGCCTGGCCCCAATTGGAGTGGATCAGGGCTGGGCCTGTTAGGAAGAGGAGCTGGTAGGAGATTGGCTGGCTGGCCAGCCCCAAAAGGAGCCTGATCAGGGCCGGGTTGGCTGGGGGGCAGTGGTGCAGGCGACTGGCCAGCATGCCCCACCCCCAAATAGGGTATGGGGGCTGATTAGGAGTCAATGGCTAGGGGAAGGACCATGGGGGATTGGCCAGCCAGCCCCACCCCATGACTGGTATAGGAAAGTGATCAAGGCAGAGCTGGCTGGGGTGAGTGGCTACTGGCCAATCAGAATGGTGAGGGCTGATTGGAGGTCAGGCTAGCCATAGGGAGGGGCTATGAGTGGTAGGTTGGCCAGCCCCACCCCTGAATGGGGTGGGGGATGATTGGGGGCCAGAGGTCTGGGGGAGGTTGTCATGGGTGGTTGGCCAGCTGGCCCTGCCCCTGATTGGAGTGGGGAGGCCAATTGGGGACAGAACTGGCTGTGGGGAGGGACTATGGGCTGATTGGGATGGTGGGGGCCTATCAAGGGTGGGGCCAGTCAGGGATAGGGGCTACAGATGGTTGGCTGGCCAGCCTTACTCCTGATAAGGGTGGGAGGGCTGATCTGGGGTAGGGCCGACTGGGGCAAAAGGCTGCAGGAAGTTGGCCGGCCGGCCCCATTCCCCCCATCAGGTTGGTTTGCTGGCCACAGTGAGTGTCATAGTGAATGGTTGTATGGTTGCTTCAGAGTTCCAGTCACTGGCTTTTTATATATATAGATTATTAAGAAATTTTATCAACCAGAAAGCTTATTTGATTGACCAAGATTTGTTAGTCTGTCCCTGTTAACCTAAAAATATCTATTGAGTTGTTTTTAACATGGTCTTAAGGTCTATATCTTAAACTTAAAGCATTAAGATATTAGAAGCCCACACTGAAGTCTAATTACTAGAGTGTAATCTTGGCAACTTTTTTTTAATAGCTGCTAGTGAAGCCCACATAGCTAAGAGGGTACATTATCTAATAATAATTATCTTCTCAGGGGATTTTGTTCTTAACATATTATAATAGCATGACTAATAGGTTGGGCCATTGGCCAAGGATGGAATTATAATCTGCTGAGATGAAAATTTCCTAATAGTATAAACTATGCTTAAAGTATTTTGAGTCTATATTTGGAGTAGTTGGGATGAGTTACATTCAGTTAAATACCATTCTTTTTATTCCTCTCTTTGACTATTAACAAATTTGAAACCATTCAGGAAAAAGAGAATTAAAAAAAATAAAAAGAATAAAACATAAGGAAAAAAAATCAAGTCAAAGCAAAAACCAAACAAAAAGAATTACCAGACAACAATTATTAGAATTTGACGAAGTTTCCACAATGCTCTGGACAGTCCAAATGAAGCTAATGGTTTATTCCTCTAGAAAAGAAACACAGCATCTCAACATTTTAAATTAAATTTTAGTAGTAGTCATGATAAAGAAATTAAAACATTTAATTATTGATGCTACGAGGCAATGAGTTTTCCAATTCTATAGATAAATAGCATATTTAAAAAAAATTAGAGATAAGTGGCCTTTGAGGTCATTTAAACATTGTTTTTAGTCCCAGTATAGCCTTTTCTGTTAATGCTCTTGCTAGTCAGTGCCATTTCATTATCAAACAAGAAAGTAAATGTTGTAAAACAGAGATGGGAACTGGAAAGAGAAACAATGTTTTTGAGTGTGTGGAAAGGACCAAATGTAGTTGGCTGGACTCATTGAGACAAGGAGAGATAAGTCTCTAAAGTATTAAAACTATGAAAGGAAAGGGAAAAGCTTGGGAGGTAACTGAACAGTACACTATCTAGTTAATGACTGAGCATAGCATTTACGTAAGGGGGGGAAAGGAATAAAATAGGAAAGCTTGAGTCACGTTGTAGAACAGCTCAAGCTCAGCAGTTACCACATCCAGCATCACAGTTGGCTATTAGGTACTGAAATAATTGGGATGCTGGTAAAGGCCCAGTTTCTAAATATTACTTTACCTAATTTCTGCTTAGGCCACCCTATACTTCTTGGAGATCTAAGTAAAGTTACTTTATTTCCCTAATTCTTTATATCCTGTGAATGTCTCAATCTTTCCCCACAATTTGTGAATCCCTAAAGCTGGTATTTCCATTATCATCTTCATTTCTGCTGTCTGTGTATAGACAATTTCTACTTCACCATATATCTGGAAGGATATCAGATTGAGCATTTACATCTTTTCATAAAAAAATTCATCTGCAACATGTATTTCATATTTTTTGAAATTTTGCTGAAGAGTTGATAGTCCATACTTGTAAGTTTCTTCTTCACTACCTTCCTCCCATTTCATTAAGAGTCATTTTTCCCCCTTCTCTGATGCCCTGATACAAATTGACATCCATGCCCTTAAGGGATATCCCCACTGCCTCCATGAATTTGCTCATTTTCTTGAATTATTAATGTTTAGTAAGAATTAGTCACAACCCTTTCATCCTTCTGAAACTGCAGTGTAGTCATCAGCAGCCTTGAGAAGATCTCAAAAAGGACTATAACACCTGCCATTCCACTATGATACGCCATTGAAAGAATTAAGATTTGTCTTGAAAGGGATGGCTGGGAGCAAGCTTAGGGCCCAATTCTCTTGGGGTTAAATAAATGAATGAGTTATTGCACTTTGTACATAACACAATGAATATGAAGCACTAGGAATTCCATTTGGAATTGGCATTTTGGGTATTATTTTGGTAATCATATAAAATGTGATGTGAATTTTTATCTTTCTTCTAGCCACACTGATCCCCTTCCCTTTGAGTACAACTTCAGAATAAAGAAATTTTATAAATTAGCTCAATTTATTTCTTGAAATTTGTGGACATTTTTGGTTGCCTGCCTAATATTTCTGATTCCACTCTTCATTCCCAATTGAAGCCTGACTATATTTGGGGTTGTTCCTTGGTGTTAACCTCCACTCCAGGGATAGAACTTTGTTCAAATGCACTAATTCTATTAATACCTTTTTTTTCTTTCCTTAGATTAGAGATGGATTAACCTAAACCAATTTAATCTAATCTGATGAGAGGTTTTTAGTGTGCTGTTTAATGTTGTTTAAATGGGCAGTCAGTCGGACTTCCCTCTCACAATCCAGGACTGCTGGCTCCCAACTATTCACCTGCCTGCCTTCCTGATTGCCCCTAACTGCTTCTGCCTGCCAGCCTGATCAATCCTTAACCACTCCCCTGCTGGCCTGATTGATGCCTAACGGCTCCTCTGCCAGCCTGTTTGCCTCTTACTGCCCTCCCTTGAAGGCTTGGTCACTCCTAACTACCCTCCCCTGCAGGCCTGGTACCCCCCCCCCATACACAACTGCTATCTCCTGCAGGCTTGATCAACCCCAACTTTCCTTCCTTGCAGGTTTGGACGCTCCCAACTGCCCTCCCCTGCTAGCTATCTTATGGTGGCCATCTTGTGTTCAAATGGGAGCAAGATCTTTGACCACATCGGGGCAGCCATCTTGTGTGTTGGAGTGAGGGTCAATCTGCATATAGACAGGATAATCATGATTACAACTCAGAGCCACCCATGACCATGGATGATAGTAAACTCATGATAAAGCAATTCCAGAGCACAGAAGTATTTGGAGGCTGGCAAATTATGGCATTTAAAGCACTGTAGCAATCAGCCCTGACAATTGCTCTAACTTTGTATACTTACTAGACAAGTTAATAATTTTTATGTACGCTAAGCTATTTCTTCACTCTTATTAAACCAGCTCAGACATTTTCTATTATTTGAATCTACATTTTCAGCTATTGTACATTTTTATCTGTGTCACAGAAGCTTTGTAATTTTATCACATTATTGTCAATGTTATACTACCTATATGATTTTCCCCTGTATTTGGTACCACCATCCACTTTGTCATAAAAAAAAAAAATCTTAGATTATTTTTTTCCTTTTTCCCTCACTTCCCGTACCAAAATTTTCACTATATATTATTTATGCAAACTTCTTTAATTCATACAGTTCTCCTATATCTACTTCATCTGGCTCACTTCAATCCATAATTATTCTTTATGTGGATTGTTGCAAGAGATGCCAACCATTCTCTCAGCCTTCCATCTCTTCCCCAGCAATTCAATCTCCAAAATTACTTCCAGGAAGAACATTCTAAAATACAAATTGGCATGTTATCTTTCTGTTTAAAATTTGTAAGCAATTTCCTATCCCTTGAGGATAAAATCCCAAGTCTTTTGAATATTTAAAATGTATTTTCATTTTCTTTTTTGTATATTTCCTAGCTTATTACTGTATGAATTTCATGTTTCAATTATACTGAATTTCCTAAGTTCTCAAAATATCACTATTTTTTTACAACGTGATGATTTTTCAAATTTATCTCTTTCCATGTACTCCCTCTAATGCATAATATTGTATATGATAAGTTCTATGTAATCCTCAAGGATCACCAGTGGTTACATTTATGCAATTTTTACCTAGCACTCTTTAATCAGCATTGGGCTGTTCACTTAAGGGTTTCCACATTGTCATTGCATACCTCTATTAGAAGACAACAAGGCACATTCTAATATTTATCTTCTGGTCTGTTTCTCTACTAAACTCTACACTCTTAAAGCTTAGCACCATTGGTCATTGTACTTCTTATATTTGCAATGTGCCTGGCACACAGTAGACAACCAATGTTTATTTTCAAATGAATAGTGAGAGAAGAATTGCTAATGTAAAGACTAAGGACTCTCTGTATATGACAACAGCCCAGCTTAGAAAGAAAGAAAATTTCAGAGAGTTAATTGTTTTTTTGTGTGTGTGTTTTGTTTTTTTTTTGCAATTATCCTTACAATAACACAAGCCTGTGTTATATTTGTTTTGGTTATTCTGTTTTGTATTTTACTTAGATGCTCAAGATTACTTTGTAGTTTCCTATTGTTTAGTATCTGAAGAGAAAGTCAGTCTTTCTTAAATAGGACTATAATCAGAAAAACAAAATGAAAAACATATTTTAACCAAAATTATACATTATTTTTTATATGAAGTGAATGCACATCCGTTTGAGTTAAAAGGACACTGTAGGACCTAGAGTACACTCAGGTGATGATCTTCAATGGCTTATTTTGCACAAAAGTGTTGTGATTATTAGGATAGGCTGGGTTATGTAATAATAAAGCAAAACAAAACAACTCTACCCCTACCTAAACCCCAATATCTCCTTAGGTTCAACACCACAACATTTTACTTCTCACTTTTTCTACAAGCCCATGCATGAGATAATACATCCATCCACACAGTCACTGAAGGATCCAGAGTGATGCCATAAAAATAAGAATGGAGAAATGTGCATGAGTCTTTTGGCAGAGGAAACCCAGAAGTGACACCACTTATTTGAGCACAATTTCAGTAGCCAAAATTAGTCACATGACCTTGCCTAATGTAAAGGAGAAAATGTGATAGTTACTGATCATTTTTTTTCTGCCACAGTCTTATGATACTTGTTTTTAGGTGGGTTATAATGATCCAGTCTTGAAAAGTTAAAATTTGTGAAGAGTTAGGAAAGAGAGCACATGCCTTTTTTTTTTTTTTTTTTTTTTTTTTGGTAAGCAACACTGTTTTTTATCTTTTTAATCAGGAGTTTCTCAAGCTAAGGTATAGTATTCAGCTATCAATTTAAACACACAAGGGGATATATTGGCTGATAGTATTGAAAAGTGTAGGCATAGCACAGCCTATTTTGAATTCAGGCTCAACTATACCCTGTTGCTCTAATGTGTTGCCAGGTCCTGAACTCTGGTTTAATTTTCCACCTGTAGATCATCTCTCCTCCATTGTTTCCAGGAAAGTTCTTATCACTTAGTGATTCTTGGCCAGCTCTACACTCTTCTTGTTCACAAAAAGTAAAGTTATTAGGGGGATGATATTAATTACTATAGGTAGGGTATAGGAGAGGGCTGTGCACTTGATAAACATTGCATAGGTTTTAGATATTGTATCTTTGCCCACTGCCTGATATCAGATGCTTACATCTTAACTAATCACTATGATTAGTAGATCAAATTTTGTGAATGGCTAGACCTGTGTCATTTGCCCAAATGTTGATGATCAGACCTATCTGACATTCTTGGAATGATTTTTGAGGAGGGAGAATATATGGGAGAAGAAATGGATGGTGGGAAGGCAAACTAACCAACAAACACACAAAATGTCTACTGTGTTTGTTCATATGCATATAGAAGGTGTACTGTTGAATTCTCATTTTCACTTAAAATATAGTATTTTCAAAGTTTTTATACATTCTTCAAAATAATTAGTTATAATGGAAGGAAATATTCCAGAGTGTATATAGTATATTTAAATTAAAAATTTATGTCTTATCCAGCCGGTGTGGCTTAGTGGTTCAGCATCAACCCATGAACCAGGAGATCGGGGTTCAATTCCCTGTCTGAGCATATGCCCGTGAGGCAGGCTGGATCCCTAGTAGGAAGCATGAAAGAGGCAGCAGATCAATGATTCTCTCTCATGCTTAGAGAGAGAAAAGGAGAGATGGAGAAAAAGAGAGAGAAATATCTATGTGAGAGAGGAACATTGGTTGTTGTCCTCCATATATGCCTCGATTGGGGATCTGGCCTGCAATCTTATGGTGCACAGGGCAGTGGTCACAACTGAGCCTCTCTGCCTGGGGCTTGCCTAGGTATTTTTAAATATTAGTTTTGTAATTCCATTAGGAAAAGGGGTACACTTTGGTTCAAATCTAATTAAATCAATTGGAGAACGTGTTTGTGAAGGTGACCTGCCATGTTATTAACTTACGAGCAATTACATAAAATAATTAATATTTTAAACTTCAGACCGATTGTATTTTCCTAAAACCCTTAAACATATGCATGTGCATTTAAATTACTACTCTTAATCATGTTTATGCTCACTTTATTCTTATACTCTCAGGTCTATGGTGATCTTAATATAACTCTAAAAACTATTTGAAATATGTGGCTTTTTATAATGCAATCAATGCTATATATTTTTACTCTAAAAACATTCATCTTAAATGACAATTTAATTCATTTTATAATATAAAGCCCAAAATAATTTGCTAGACCTGTACCTAAAACCAAAGATTATTTCCTTGGATTATAGGTGAGTTTTTGGTTTCAAGTAGTATTCTGTGCAATTTTATTTTAAAACATTTGTGATTTCTGTTCCTCGTTTAAAAGCTGTTTTCATCATTCCCATATGAACTGCTATTTATATGTTAATTATAAGCCTGGTGCACAATATTCGTGCATGGGGTTGTGTGGTGTATGTCCCTCAGTCCATTCTATACCCTCTCCAATCTGGGACCCCTTGAGGGATGTTCGACTGCTCATTTAGGGATTGGGCCTAAATGAACAGTCGGACATCCCTCTCACAATCCAGGACTGCTGGCTCCCAACTGCTCACCTGCCTGCCTGAATACCCCTAACTGCTTCTGCCTGCCAACCTGATCACTCCCTAACCTCTCCCCTCACTGTCTTTGCCTGCCAACCTGGTCACCCCTAACTGTCCTCCCTTATTGGCCTGGTTCCCCCCAATTGCCTTAACCTGCAGGCCTGGTCACCCCCCAACTGCCCTCCTGTGCAGGACTGGTCACCCCTAATTGCCCTCCCTTGCACAACCAGTAATCCCTTACTGCCCTCCCTTGACAACCTGGTTGCCCCCAACTGCCCTTCCCTGCAGAACTGGCTGTCCCTAACTGTCCTCTCCTACAGGCCTGGTCACCCCAAACTGTCCTCCCCTGCAGACATGGTCGCCCTCAACTGCCCTCCCATGCAGACCTAGTCCCCTTCAACTGTCTTCCCCTGAAGTTCTGCCCCCCTCCACCTTCACTCCTTTGCCAGCCTGGCCCCCCTAACTGCCCTTCCCTGCAAGCCTGGTCAGCAGATCTGGTCACCACCAACTGCTCTTCCCTGCTGGCCTGGTCACCCCTAACTGCCCTCCTCTGCAGGACATCTTGTGGTGGCTATCTTGTGACCACATGGAGGTAGCTAACTTTGACCACATTTTGTGTGTTGGAGAGAAGGTCAATTTGAATATTACTCTCTTATTAGATAAGATGTTAAATTTCTATGAATCCTTTTCTTTATAGGAAGATCTAATTGCCAAATTTCAATAGTATAAGTTTTCCTTCAGCCCCTTCACCGCTACCATCTTTCCATTCCATTGCAATGGCTATTTCACTATTTTTATTACAAAAAAGAAAATCTTCCATATCCAATATGTTAAATATTGCTATGAGGGGAAGTTTTCCCTTGGACAAGAGTACAGGTTTATGGGGCAAACTACTCCTCTACCTTTCAAGTTCATGTTCTTTACCAGAAGTTCCCATTAATTTCATCTTGCCTAGATACTAAGTATAGCAGTCATATATTTTCATTTATGAAATGGAACAATCCTGACCTATCTCATCACTATGCTTTATGAGACTATGCTTGGTGCCAGAGAGAAACTTTCAAATATTTCTATCATGTAAGAGCTACAATGTAGTACTCACAGAAATAACTCTCCTAGTAGCTGTCAGATTTATACAACATAAGAATAGCATGGTATATTAAACATAAACCTGAAAATTTCTATAAGATGGCACTTGTAGTTTCAGAATTAAGACCTCTGAATTTTGTGTTTTTACTTGGATTATAGATTTCACACAAAAATGGCAGCATTTATGAAAAACAACAACCACAAAAAAACCTTAAAATAAAATTATTAGAGTTGAAAATTTATAGTGGATTTCTATATCTGTTCATAGATTACTTATAGTAAAGCTGCAGAAAGTATAAATATCCCAAGGCTCAGGGCCAAGAGTATGTATGTGAGTCAAAAAGGCATGCACAAAAATCATTTCTGTATAAGCCAAGCAAGTAACGTAACTTCCCGATTTAATATTGATCGCGTGAGCATTCCCCCGCCCACCCTGCCATCCAGTTTCAATGCTTAACCTGGAAGGAATTGTATGTTAAACAAACAAAAAAAAAAACCTCTCTTGAATTGATTTAGATTTTCCAATGATGAAACTATAGCAACTAGAAAACAGTGTAGGATTTTGTGGAAAGTGGTAAGGGAAGTAAATCAGAGATTGAAGGTACTCTACAGCTGCTTTTCACTAAGTTTGTGGGGGTAATCTGAAAAAAGTTAGATCCTCCAGCCTTGTGTCCAGTATATGTTAAACCCCAGGTTTAATTTACAGTCAGTAATATAGTTTCCTTGGCAGTGATTCATAAATCCCCATTTCATCTGACAACTGCTGCATGATAATGGTGCTTTCTCTGGAATAGCTCCTATTCCACTACCTCTGCCTCTCAGGCCACCATGGCTTCTGTTTAGAGAATACCCTCCATTTCTAGTCTCAACAAATGCATAGACCTATTGAAAATGTGCTGGTGACTCACATTATTATTCAGGTCCAGGGTCATTAAAATTTTATCATATAAACCCTGCTGTCTGCACAGAAGAGGAATTGGAAATGTTGGCAAGGGGTGATCACATGTTTTATCAGAATTTGCTAAAAAGGAAAATCAACCTGTTTAGAGCAGGAAGGAACCAAAATAACATCACTTTTCATTTAAATCCTGGCCCAAAAAGAAATACATAAATATAATCAAATGTCCAAAACCCTGGAATTGACATTAATCTACTGCAATTCATTTCCCAAATCCCTTGAATGTCTCAGTTTCCCAAAGTTGTCTGACAGTTTGATCCAGATGCACATGGTATAATTTTCATGTTTCTCTTGAAGGCTGATATTAATCAAAGGATATCACTAAGAACTAAAGGCAGCATGCTATTATTGATTTCAGTGTTGACTTATCAAAGAGCTAAGAGATTAGTGGGTTTAGAGCTTTATGTAGGCAGAGAAATTTGAATGGCTAGAAAACTGATTTGGCAATGACTTTAGGTTATAAGTGCAAGCAAAATAGGAAACAGTGGGAACAAGACCAATTCCAACAGTACCCACCACACTTTTGTCAAATGCCCATGCCTCCCCACTAAAACTACTTCTATTATAGTTGTGTCTGTATACATATTGTTTATAGCTAAATGTGGCATTTTTGTGTTTGCTTTTTAGATATATAACAGACTGTGACTCTACTAAAATGCTCATGTGCTATTCCAATTTCTATGAATAACATGAGTAATCATTTTGAAAAGAGAAAACCTATCAGAGCCTTGAAAATATATAGAAGTTGTTCTTTCTTTTTTAAAAAATATATTTATTGATTTTTTACAGAGAGGAAGGGAGAGAAATATAAAGTCAGAAACATCGATGAGAGAGAGACATCAATCAGCTGCCTCCTGCATGCTCCACAGTGGAGATGTGCTCGCAAGCAAGGTACATGCTCCCAACTGGAATCGAACCTGGGACCTTTCAGTCCACAAGCCAACACTCTATCCACTGAGCCAAACTGGTCTTGGCAGAAATTATTCTTTCTTGTCATATTTTAACATTGTATAGTTTGGAACAGTTTTAATGATTTATGTCTATAAGTTTTCAAGGTTAAAATCAGAGTATGGTCACACAACTTTTTAGCAGATGAGAAAATCAACCAAGGACAAAGTTTAGTTATATGCTAAACTTTAAAATATTGCATTATTCTGTCTATAGATAAGGCAAGAGTTCTCATCATTGGTCAGCAAGCTGTTCTACAAGTAAGGATAAATTTGCTCTGACTTTCTTTTCCTCTTCAGCCTTTTGAGATTGCTGTGAAATTTGATGGAGAGATTTCTTGATCTCAAGCCATGTTAATTAATCTATGTTTAAGTTGACCTTTGGTGCCTATTATAATTATCCTACATCTTTTCACTAACAAGTAAAGTTAATATATAATTGAATTTTATTAATATATGGTTTTAATTAATGTATAATTATATATTTATTTCTTTGAAGCATTCTGTGTATTTTGTGTTTGGTTTTTTTTAAGTCCAATTTCTGACTTTAGGAGAAAAACTCTTCAATGTGTTACTCAATAACATGCATGAGGCAAGAATCCTCTTATATAACAAGAATTATCTTCTTAAATGTTGTACCCTTTATGTAATATTAGAAGCCCAGTGCATGAAATTCTGCACTTTGGGGGTTCCCTCAGCCCGGCCTGTGCAATCTCTCAGTTTGGGACCCCTCAGGGGATGTCCGCCTGCCAGCTTAGGTCCAATCTCCCTGGAGATGGACATCCATCTCACAATCTGGGGCTCTTGCAGTTTGGGACCCCTCGCGACATACCACCCACCTGCAGCAGTGGTGGGAGAGGATCCCTCCATCACCACTGCACTTGCTAACTGTGAGTCTGGCTTCTGGCTGAGCAGCACTCCCCCTGTGGGAGTGCACTGACCACCAGGCGGCAGCTCCTTCATTGGGCATCTGGCCCCTGATGGTCAGTGTGCCTCCTAGTGACTGGTCATTCTGACAGTCTTTCTGCCATTCAGTTGATTTGCATATTAGGATTTGATTATATACTGTAGAGTAGAGGCCCAGTACACAAAATTCATTCACGGATAGGGCCCTTAGAGGCTGCCAGCTGTTGGCTGGGGCCTCCCTTTATTCTGTGCTGCCCCTGGTGGTCAGTGCATGTCATAGTGAGTGATCAAACTCCTGATCAGTCAAACTCCCAAGGGGACACTTTGCATTAGTCTTTTATATATAAAGATAGCTGCACAGTTTTCATTCAAACTAAGAAATCGTATGGTATTTATCCAAATAGTCTTATAAATAAATCTCATTCAAATTGTGCTAATATTACATAATCTTCCTGTTTTTCATTTAAATCTTAGGTTGGGGAGACTTATTTTTTTTCTATATTTAGTTAGATTTTTACACAAATACAAATAATATTACACTTCACTAATTTTGAAATATTTACTTATTAAGCTTTACTTATTAAAACTGAAGTTTTAATTCCCAAACCACTTAATGTTTGCCTTCACAAGTGTAATCTATGACTGATGGTTTTTCTAGCAACGTTTACTGGAAGCTCAAAGGCTAATTACAGCATTCTTGTTGGTACAAGCACACCTGTGCTCTCTAAAGAACTACCCCTTCAAAAGTTTTTTGAACATTTATTTTGAAATTATTTTCCCTCTACTTAACATTTGCAGGTTTCGGCAAAATTTTATGAAGACTAAGTAAAAGAAGTGCTGTCTCTGATAGACATAATTTCCAAAGGTAGCTTCTCTAGTAATAAACAGAAATAATACCAATTTTTTTTTTCACCAAAAAGTTTACTAGCAAGCCAATGAATGTATCAGGCACAAATAATGGAAAAAGAAATCAAAATACCTAAACATTGAAAATAAAAAGTAGTTCATAGAATTATACTTTAAATGTAGACTAATAGACATTTTTGAGGGATAAATGCATTATTTCAATTGGATTGTACAGGTAGCAAAGCAGTTAAGAATTCTGAAAGAAATTATTACTATAAATTGTAGAAAATATGGATATTTTTAAACTTTATTATATATCCATATATATTTTTTGAAATAACTTTGTAACAAATCTGTTTGCTCATTACAAAAATTAAGGGTGCTTTTAACCTTAAATGAAATTGTGGTTTCATTATTGGTTCTTTTCAACATCTGCTTTCAAAATAGTTTATGGCTAGAATAAAAATGATCCAACATTATAGCTATCTCAAAGCTTTCTATAAATGGTTTACTGTTGTTATTGTTGTTTTTTCTCATTTACACTTTGAATGCAAAGTTAGTTTATAGAAATAGTTCTTTTTTGTTGTTATTTTACTCTCAAAATGCCATTATGATTATAGAGGTAGTTGTGTTTTTGTTAGTAGGAATTAGAAATAGATTACTTTGAATGACTTATTTAAAATACTAAATAAACAAACTTACTTTAGGAGTTGTGGATATTTCAATTTTATACTTGCTACTTTTTAATTTTATTGTCAGAATTTAACCATTTATTTTAAAATTGAAAGGCAGCATCTTTAATCATCAATGGCAGAAGAGTGAAGGCTAACTTTAAATTTGTAGAGTGAGACACCCTTAACTTTCAGGTTAAAGCCTCTAAAAAGGTTGGAGAGCAAACTGTTCTTTCTGGTAGAGCAGTTAGGCGAAAGGCATAGGGTTCTGGCAGAAGTATGCTCAGTCTTAGCTGAAATTTCCTGCTCCAGAAAAGAGTGTTGGGTCTTAGGAGACTCTTTGAAGCATTCTGGTTTATTTGAACATTTTATTATCTCCTACTTTACCTATTTGTGCCCATGGAAAATGTTTTACTGTATATCTAAAGTTACAGATTCAGAGTAGGGTATGCCTGGAACATTTTCTCTTCTACTCTTACATGATAAAATGTGGTCTCTTTTTGCAAAGGTGTGACTAAGCCATCAAGAAAAGTGTCTGGCTCAAAAATGGCAAATTTGTAAATGTCCAATGGCTTCTGCTAAATTTTACAATGGTTCTGATAGAAAGATAGAGGAGTCTGATATACTTTCATATCTTATTTATTAATATAAGAGATTTGCCTAGAAAGAATGAAAAAATAAGAACACCAACCAAAATACTGTACTTTGAGTTTGGGAAGTTGGAAAATGAAGAGTAATGAAGGGTTGCATTAGGTCAGTAGCATTATTTATGTTTAAATGTGCTCTCCAGAATTTTGATGTGTTTTCCTGGTTGGAAAACTGATGAATAAGCATAGATCCATAATGCATATTGATCATTCAAAAGTACATTGCAAACTAAAAGGCAAACCATTTTAGTCAAGGCTTTTAAAACACATGCATGGAGTTATGCCAGTAAAAGAAGCTGCTTTCTAGGGAAGATAGGGATGTATGAGCTCTTGAATGAAGACTTTAACTACTAAAGAGCCATTTTAGAAGGAATGGAAAAACAGCAGGTATTGAAAAAAAATAGCTAGTTCTCTAAGATAGGAAGATAGATAGTCTTACTGAGAAGTCCACACAGGATATTTTCAAGAACTAGATGATTAGAAAGAGTGAAAACCTGAAAGCTATTACATTAACAGTTGTTTTAAGAAGCCATTATATTTTTCTCATGCTTTTTTGTGCAGGCTTTTACATATAAATCCCATATAAGGGCAAATTGGAGGAAGATATCACCCTCTCTTTTTGATCCATCCTTTGATAAAAAGAAATCCAACAGATTTTTAAGTATTTTATCAAAGTTATTATTTCATCTGTCTTGCCTTGATATTATGAGTTCCATAACAGCAGACCTTTTCTTTTTCTCATTCAATTTTGTATAATGAGTGTTTAAGTCAAAATATTTATTGAATACATTAAGAAATTGATAGGAATATATTAAGAGATTTATTTAAAATTAGAATTCACATAAGGTATTTTTGGAAGCTAATTGGATTTCAGGCCAACATGATTCTACCAGAATTATTTTTCTGATGTAATTGAACTCTAGTAGTCTGCCTTAAGTTAGGGAAGAATAAAGCTCTTTGAAGATGCCGAATATCTCTAACCCTCATTTAAATTTTTGGGTAATCCATAATAATTTTCATTTATCCTAAGGTGTTAGTGTGAGTGTATTGTAAATAGTTATTTAAATAGTATTTTAATGTAGAAAGGTAAAAAAATGATAAAATATTTAGAAAAAACGATATTTGAATGAAAATAGTACAAGAGAGGGAAGATTAAATATTGCAGTTTTATGGGCCTTCGTTCAACTAACTTTTTATACTTAAATATTTTTATGTTCCTCTTTAAATTGTATGCATCAAAAATTAATTCATTCTATGTATAAATGATTTTGCCTGCTTTAAAATATAGAATAATATTTTACCATAATGTTTTACTTTCTTTTTAAAAAGAACACAACACAAAAGATAAAAATATAAGCACAATATTAGCTAAACAGTGATAACTTAATATTATGTTATAATACAATATAATATATATTATATTACATTGTATTCAACTATATTATATACTAGACTATTATATATACATACATATATATATACATATATATTAATCTATCTCTTCATTCTGGAAAGTTTTAAAATGGATTTATTGCAATAAAATTGAAGGAAGAAAAATATACATATTTAAAATACCATTTGAGGAGTTTTGACATGTGGATATAAGTGTGGAATCATCACCACAAACAAAACAGTAGACACCTCCAACAAACACACAGAAATTTCCTTAAGTCTGTATTCACTCCCTTCCATCCTTCTAGTAACTTAATATCCTGTTTCAAAAATGAAATTGCTTTTAATTTAGGACATAGTGGACATTCAAAAATAGAAATAAGTCAATATAAAGTTCATGCTCCAAAGCAGTTCTTTTCAAAGAAGATAATTTATTTAAATTCTGACACCAATAGCAATAACAGAATTATATATTTTTAAATGTGCTCCTGCAGTCTGAAAAGAAAATGATAAAACTCCTTCCCTCAATTGCAATTGAGATGTTTGAATATTTAAGGAAGAGTGAGGAAACATTCATATTATTTTTTCTTGGACATTCTATGAAATATATTTGAACTATCTTGGCACTAATGTTTCATTACATTTGTCCAGTATTTAAATAAGGGTATGAAAACAGAGGGCCTGACTTTTTATAGGAGAGTTAAGATAAACATACTAAATGCTTTTCACCTGTTCATTTAGAAGAAAAAAAATGAAGTTCAGCACCCTGGTAAATTCTAAGTTCTTCTTACCTGGTATATGTGTACATTCACACACTCACACAGGCACAGTTACATTTATTGTACATTTTGCTGACATAAAGAATGTGTAGCCTCCAATATATAAATAATTGCATTAAACTTCACGAGTAATTCTATATAACCAACTGATTCTCACAGAATATTTTCATTAATTGGTGGAAAATAATAAATGAGTTTGCTCTTTTTTTAAAATCTTTATTGTTCAGATTATTACAATTGTTTCTCTTTCCCCGCCCCATATCTCTCCTCCACCTGGCTCCCACACAGATCAGCTGTGTCTGTGCATGCACGCTCTGCCCTTACCTTCCCCCTCCATTGTACTCATCCATAGGTGTATGATTTTTATCCAGTCTCTCTCCCTGCACACCTCTCACCTCTTTCCCCCTGAGAATTATCAGTCCACTCCATTTCTATGCCCCTAATTCTATTATATTCACCAAATTATTCTGTTCATTAGATTTTTAATTCACTTGAATTTAGATTCACTTGTTGATAGATATGTATTTGTTGTTCAAAATTTTTATCTTTACGGTTTTCTTCTTCCTTTTCTTAAAGAGTACCTTTCAGCCATTCATATAATACTGGTTTGGACTTGATGAATTCCTTCAGTTTTTTTCTTATCTGTAAAGCTCTTTATCTATCCTTCAATTCTGAATGATAGCTTTGCTGGGTAGAGTAATCTTCATTGTAGGTTCTTGCTATTCATTACTTTGAATATTTCTTGCCACTCCCATCTGGCCTCCATAGTTTCTGTTGAGAAATCAGCTGACAATCATATGGGTGCCCCCATGTAGGTAATTAACTGTTTTCCTCTTACTGCTTTTAATATTCTCTTTTGCCCTTGGAATTTTAATTATGATGTGTCTTGGTGTGGTCCTCTTCGGATTCCTTTTGTTTGGGGTTCTCTGCACTTCCTGGACTTGTAAGTCTATTTCTTTCACCAGGTAGGGAAACTTTTCAGTCATTCTTTCTTTCTTTTTTTTTTTAATTAATTTTTATTAATTTTTTTATGCATATCTCCCCATTGCCCCCCCTCCCGCCCAGGCATACCCCGACCCCCCAGTGTCTGTGATCATTGGTTATGCTTATATGCATGCATACAAGTCCTTTGATTGATCACTTATCTACCTCACCTAACTTTAATCTTTCTGCTGTAATTTCACAATCTGTTTGATGCTTTATGATTTTTGTCCTCCTGAGAATTATCAGTCTACTCTCTTTCTGTGCTCCTGATTCTATTATATTCACCAGTTTATTCTGTTGATCAAATTTTTAATTCACTTAATTTTTAGATTCACTTGTTGATAGATATGTATTTGTTGTTCATAATGTTTTGTCATTATTTCTTTGAATAGGTTTTCAGTATCTTGCTCTCTCTCTTCTTCTGGCACCCCCATAATTCTGATGTTGTTAAGCTTGAAGTTGTCCCAGAGGCTCCTTACATTATCTTCACATTTTTTAATTTTTTTTTTTTTGCTTTTTGCTTTTCCAGTGGAGTATTTTCTGCTTCTTTATATTTCAAATCTTTGACTTGATTCTTGTGATCCTCCTGTCTGCTGTTAGGTTTCTATATAATATATATATATTTTTAATTTCAGTCAGTGTATGTTTAATTTCTAGTTGGTCCTTTTTTTATCTTCTCTTGAGTCTCAGTAAATTTATCCATTTTTTCTAGAAAATTCTTAAAAAACCTTATAGCTGTGGTTTTTGAACTCTATATCCAGCCATTCGTTTTCCTTCACTTGTTTTGTTTGTGATCTGTTCTTTTGTCTCTGCATATTTTGCTGCTTCCCTGAGTTAGGTAGAGTAGCTTTGTGTGCTAAGTGTCTTATGTGCCCATTAGCTCTGCCTCCCCAGTTAGGTGAGGTGGACACTCTTGGTGCACCCCTTTGTGGACTATGTGTATAGCCTTGTTGTAGTTAACTCTTGATTGTTGTTGGTATCACTGGGGGAATTGACCTCCAAGCTACTTTGTGGTGATTATCAGCTGTGTCTGCGCATGCACACTTGCCTTCAGACCTTTGTCTTTCATGCATGCACACGTGTGCGCATGAGCTTTCAGACCTCTCTGCCTTTCTGGTTCTCCTAAGTTTCTGTGCATTCTAGGGACCCATATGAGTCTGGGTCCCCAAGGTCTTGCCTGAACCTGGGGTTCAGTGTAGTTGGACCTGGATTTTAGTGCTGTTGTGAGGTTCTGTTTTCCTCCTGCTAGAGAATGCCAGTGGTACAATCAGCAGTCAGCGCTCGGTGTGCGCACTTTTGCGCGCCCCCAGAGCTCTGTCTTAAGCAGCTTCCCTAAGTTTTCGTGCACTCCTTTTTTTTTCCACAGCAGTCTCATATGAGTCTCACCTGGAGCTGGTGTTCAGTGCAGTTGGATTTTCCATCTCACTCCCACTAGAGGAAACCAGCCAGACTCTCCTCTACCCATCCTCTCCACAAACATGTCTCTGTACCTCAGCTTTTTACAGCTCCTCTGAGTCTTCGTGTGTCCTTTTCTTTACTTTTAGTTGTAGAATTTTCACTCAGCCAGCTTTCCTGTGGTTCTGGATGGTGTCTGTTCTGCCTTTTAGTTGTAGTTTTGAAATAGTTGTGTGAAGTAGCAGTTTAGGTGTTCACCTATGCCGCCATCTTGGTTTCTCTCCAAGTTTGCTCTTGATATATATTGGTTGGTATTTTCATTTATATTTGTAGTAAAACAGAGTTAACATAAAAAATAAGATATTTCAGAACTTCACTTGTTCATCAACAATGTAAGCACTTATTTATTTAGTCAATAATAATTTTCAAATATAGTTAGCCCTCCATGTTCCAAACTCAACCAACCCCAGATAAAAAAAATTCAGAAAAAAAGTTATGTTTTGTATCATGTAGTTAGGCTTATGATGGTTGTTTTGTACTGAACATGTACACACAATTTATTCATGCAATATGGCAACTATTTACATAGCATTAAATAGGTACCAGGTATCATTGAAATAGGTAATCTAGAAATGATTTAAAGTATATAGAAAAATACATGTGGGTTATATGAAATAGTATGTGATTTTATGTGATGGACTTGGACATATATGGATCCTGTTATCTATGTGTGTGAATGTGTATGAAGACAGAGTTACTGAAATTATCTCCATAGATACTGATGAATGACTATACTGAAAGAGTATTTCATCATTTTTTTTCTGTTTACAATATAACAGCTAGGAATAGGATTAATTTTTAATTTTATTCAATATTAATATTTTTCTGTCACTTTCTTAAGTATAAATAATCAACAAATCCAGAGACAGAGAAACATTGATTAGAACATCAAACCTCAGAAGGGAGGTAGGAGAGAGTGGCGGTAAGGGAGAGAGATCAACCAAAGGACTTGATTGCATGCATGTAAGCCTAACCAATGGACACGGACAATGAGGGCATGAGTGGGGGAAATGGGGGAAATGGGGAAATAAGAATACATATGCAACACCTTAATCAATAAAGAAATTAAAAAATAATAATAATCAACAGAGCAATAAATTAAACTCTGATATGTAATGTTTGCTAATTCCTAAGACATAAGTCCTTCCATCATTGCCAATTTCAAACTGCCAACATGGTATTACTGAACATGAGTTGAGAAGAGATGGCACACCTTTATATACTATTCTCATCATGCACTTACAGTAGATATAAAAATTCAATTACACGATAGTTAAAATTAGTAAACTATTTTATTGTGATTTATTAAATTATAAGTTCATATACATTAGTTTTAAAAAGTGATTGTGTTTAATAACTGACTCAAAAACTTCCTGAAAATTGTACAGGTTTTAACAGCTTCTGTACACTACTGCTTATATAGTGCTGCATTCCTAAGTATAGAAAATATGAGCAATGGCTAGTGAATATTGTGGTATTTAGCCCTATTCTGATACATTTGCTCTATAATAATTAATCACCCACTTTTGGTCAATCTTTACAAAAGTCAAGTTAAGTTTCCACCAGATTGTAAAGGTCTATATCCCCTTATCTAAATGAGTCAATATTTTCCTACCATGTCTTTATATTAAAACACACTGACATAAAGATAAATACAAAAATGAGATTCTGTTGGCTTCCTGATAAAGAATTTAAAGTAATGCATGGGCTAACTCATGGAGGATTCATTTTTCTAAAGTCCCAAGGCCTGAAAAACAATTATGGCGACCAGAGCTACTCCTATTTTTTACACTTCTCTTCCTCCTCATCTTCCTCTTGCTTTTTCTCCTATAAGATAGAATGTCTTATATCATGGAACATTATTTAATACAATCTGATTAATAATTTATATAATTTATTTCCTTTGTTTATATTCTTTCTGGTAGACTGCCTAAAAATTGCATTTAAATATGCATTCTTTCCAGTTCAACTTGTTTTTCTTTTGTTTCCCAATTGCTTTTCTTAAGTTAGTTATCCCTACCCCCGCTTTGTTGGCTGCTTGTAGCCATGCAACAACTTAATGGTTAGCTATTGTGAGGATTCCACTCAGGAGCTCTGAAAAGGCTGGCCAGATGCCAGGGATATGTGCTGATTCAGAATCTTGAGAGGGTCCATTACATTGTCCAGTCTTAGATCCAAATTCATATTTCTTTGCTCTGTTTCCTTCCCCTCAGGCAAACTGTCTTTTATTTACTCATTTCAAATTCTTTACTTGGCTATTAAGTGTTGCTTTTCAAGAAGCTATTAAAATGAAAAGGTTCTCTTCAAATATGTCTTTGTTTTGTGTACTTTCCTTTTTCTTGGAAGTTGATTATGCTGGCACATAGAAGGTGCAGTTTTACTATAGAATTTCTGGTATGCCTTTGAAGTTTTGAAATTGTGTTAGAATGCTAATGTGATTACTTTTTTATGGGCAAAGAAAGACAAATGACAGTTGGTGGAGAACAGAAAAAAGAATGGGGGGGGGGCTGGGTATTAATTTGGAACACATGTTGATCATTTTTACCTAGATTAAGTAGTGTAACTATAAACAAATTATCTTCTAAAATAAAGGTTCGAAGTCAAAAAGGCTAAAGGAAAGACTTTCTATGAGAGCTTCCCCAAGCCTCTTCCTGAAACAGAAAAAGATAGAACAGAAGTTTGGGTGGTTGAGAGTGGTTGGTTGGAAATAAAAGCCAAAAGGAAAAAACTGCATTGCAGTGATTGGTTTGATTTGGTGAATACACTGCTATTTTCTGATTCAATTTGTGCCAATAGGCAAAGCTCTCCAGACCCTGTCTCAGATAGCATCAGGGTGCTGAAGCATCCTATCTTAAACTTTAGGTTTTCCTTTCAACAATAATTGCACCCCATTTCTGAAGCCTCAGCCTGGGAGAGGAGCCTTTGATGTCTCATCAGCAAGCCATACTCTCTTCTATCTCTAAGAGAAATAACACTCTGGCTTATAAACTTAGAGGATAGTTCAGAAAATCCTTCTCTTGTTTAAAAGAGTTGAGGAAGTTGAACTGCCAGAAAAAAAAATCTTTATTAAATGTGCCTGAACACTGGAAGTATAAGGTACTTTTTTTGAAAGAAAATTACAAAATCACATTTTGGTTACAGGCACACCTTGGAGATATTGTGAGTTCAGTTCCAGACCATCCTAATAAAGTGAGTATCGCAATAAAGTGAGTAGTACATTGTTTTGCTTGTGGAAGTACTTGCCTCCAGTTGGTAAAAAAGAGGTAATACCTGTGAATTACATCAAAGTGAAATAAAATAAAACAGGAGATGCTTATAGTTTACAATGTGCAGATTGAGTTAAACAGGTATTCATGGATGTCTTGCCTAATTTCTGATTCAGATGAAAAGCAGCAAAGTAATTTCACACACAGGTCACCATTGCATGGTAAGGGCTTGGATAGAATTCTAGGCTCTGATTCGAGTCCTTAATAAAAGATCATCTCCTTGTTTATTCTAGCACTTGGTGGCTAGAGCATTTTTTATGAAACGAAAAGAATCTTCCATTTTGAGATACTAATGGACACAAATTAATTGATTCACAATTATCTTTCTAACTTATAAATGCAAGTGATATATATATGTATATATATATATATATATATATATATACAAAAAGAATAAATAACTTACATTTTAAATAATATCATAATTAGAATTTAAAAATGCTACCTCCATTCCCATTAGTACACTCATAGTAGTACTAGTATATAAAATTTGAAACCCAGAGGTAATAAGAAGAAAAATATGTAATTTATTTCAATGATACTTCTCTAGGATCAAAAACTTTGATGGGTACTTGAATAAAATAAAATATTGCTACTTGTCATGTAAGGGTGAATTCAGGTATTTAATTATTCTTTTTTCTTGTTATATTCATTTATTAATATTGATGAGTGTCTGGTATTCAGGCACTGAGATGAGATTCAACTATGCATGGTTCCTGCAAAAATCCACTTAAACTTGTAGAGAGGGCTTGCAGGGGTAGCAAAATATTCTTCCTTGTTTGTCAGGAATTGTATAGTACAGCAAGTCCTCAAGTAATGTTTCGTTCAATGTTGCTATAACATTGATGGAATACCATAGGAACTTAACTCTTGTTCATATCTATGAGCCTATGTTGAAAAATGATTTTGTTATAAGTTGTTTGCATAAAAAGTCACAGAATCTGTTGATGAGTTTAAGTGAGAACTTACTCTATAACAATGCAAGGAAAGAAGTTGTCACTTTGTTTCATGAGTTTGAAGCTTGACTTAGTTGTTAACATAAGAATGATAAGAAACTAAAGGGAATCTGAAACTTTGAAATAGGAGTGCTTCTTTAGTTCACATAGACAAAGAAAAATAGAGGATAGAAATGCCAAGTCGTAACATGTAGATATTTATATAATGAAGACATTTACATTTAATTGTATAATTTGTTTGGACTGTCTTTAATTTTACCTGTTTCTCATACTTAAATTCACTGGAATTTTAACTACTGATAGATACCTTATACATTCAGATTTTGTAATCTCAAAGCATTTTATACAAGGAATAAAATATTACATGGTCTTATATGATTTAGGTTAACAGATGACAGATACATAATCTAGTTAAAATGAAACATATTACTGGTGTTATTATGATGATTCTATCCCAATAACTGCATCTTTTAACAGTCTGGATTGGTGTATATGACCTCTTGATAGATACTTGTTTTATTGACTGAAATCCACATGTCATTTTTCCCTGTAGGGATTTGGCTAGAATAGAAGAGCAACATGACAATTACATAGTTGACTATTTTGATTTTTCCAGCTGCTTTCTTGACCGACAGTCTGTTTCCGTTTTGTTTTGTTTTTTTCTTTTTTTCTTTTTTTCTTTTTTGCTTTGCTGTTTGGGAAGAAGGAAATACATGTGCTTCATCTCCTGATGTCGGTATAGTTTTTCAGGGTTTCAACCCTTCTGACAGATATTTTGCCTGCTTGGTAATCCAACAGATATGGATGTAGCCTGGGTTGCTATGGATTCAATAAAGCTTTAGTTTAGTAGTGAATCCAAAAATAATTTTGCCTGTCAATGTACTTCAGCTTCTATTTCACTGCAGCATCAGTGGCTGGTGGGAGAAGGCAGGAGGCGGGATGCACTGGTGTTAGTCACACATGACATAGCATAGTCAAACTGGGGTAAGTGAGGCTCACCCAACCAAAGAGAAGCTTCTCTCTGTTGTTGTTTTCCTGTGTGCTCTTTCCCACAGATGCATTCTTCCTGTAAGCAGTGCTTGACTCTTAGGAAAAAGAAACATATACTACACAGAGACTAAAAAGGAAAATGTGACAATCCCTGTGCATTCTGAAAAAAAATAAAACATAACATAAAAATCAAAGGTTTCTTTGCACAAAATTTATAGACTTAAGTCACTCAAACATAGATAATTTACTTACAGCTGAAGAATTCTATAAAATTTGTAAATGATAATTAGTGCGTGTCCAATAAAACAAATTATTCAATAAAAGGCCACCCTATCCAGCTTTAATACCCTATCCAGACTCTTCTCTCCCAATAAACTGTCAGATGAGCTCATTGTCCCTGGACTATGCCTGGTGCTTTCCTCTCCTGCCCCTGACAATTTGTGTCATTCCCTCTAGGAATCTCATGCAGCTTCCTCTCTGCCTTCCAGACAATCCGCATCCCTGGCTTCTCTAACATTCCCCTGTCTACCTAAGCTTTAAGTGGGCTGTCCTACCTCTCCTTAAGCATGTGTTGGATATGTACTGTGGCCAAGGTGATGTTCAGACCTTGAGAACACAGGAGTGAAAGAATTCAGTATCTTCCCTCAAGAACTTCTAGTCTTGTGGGAGATCTGAAAAAAGTAAACATTGCAGTGGAAATATGTAGATAGAAAAAGAAAGAAAGAAAGAAAGAAAGAAAGAAAGAAAGAAAGAAAGAAA
>JAAGEH010000012.1:38731898-38817496 GCA_011751065.1 Lasiurus cinereus | reverse complement strand
AGAAAGAAAGAAAGAAAGAAAGAAAGAAAGAAAGAAAGAAAGAAAGATAGAAAGAAAGAAAGAAGAAAGAAAGAAAGAAAAATAAAAGAAAGGAATTATTGTCTGAAGATGTTGAGGAAGGCTACTATTTGAACTGACATTTTCAAAAGGAGAAGATTTGCATATGAACTTTCTAAGGGAGGGAATTTCAAACTGAGAAAAAAATGACATGAATAATGGGGCTGTTCAATGAGCTCTAATTAACTTAGTACTACTTGAGGGAAAAGTGAGAAACCAGCAGGTCAGGTGAGGATGGTTGATATAAAACTAGATATTTATGATATTACCAGACCAGGAATGTTTTTATTTGTCAAATAGGTTAATTTCAAACTTAATTTGTGATTTTCATTTGAGGTGGGGTAACATGGTCATATTTAAATTTTAATAAATAAAATTTAATTATCAGCATACATTATTGAGTTTAGAGGCAGAGAGACTAGAATGAAGAGTGTTATAATACTTAAGTGAGAGATGTGAGAGAGCTGAGGTATCTAGGAGAGAATTAGTGCATGGAGCATGACTACTTACAGAGAATAAGAAAGAAGGGGTCTAAGAGAGGGAAGGCAAAATAGAACTGAGTGCCATCTCTCCCACTCTTGTATCCATGGGCATAGTACTAACCAATCTGGTAATTATTTGTAGCTAAAGCTGGGTATGACTCAAGAACACAGCCTTCTAAAACTCACCCCAATCAATCAGAGGGCCACGAGGACATATATTTGCCATTATTGAGATAAGATGACTCCTAGTTTATTGTGTTGTGTTTTTTTTTGTTTTGTTTTTTGTTTTTTGGGGGGAGGGAATCTTATGGGAAAATATGTTCAACTTATTTAGGACTCATTATTATGCCATCACATTTATTGTCATCATATATTTTGTTTATGTTTCTTTTGAAATGCAATATGCATCTAATTTCTAATTAATTTTATCCATTTAACTTTTTTCCTAACTAAATTGCAAGTTCATTGGGAACCTGATACTATTTACCTAACATAGCTTTTCTTATTCCAAACATAATTTTCACATAAAAAACAATCCTATATAATAAAGAGCTAATATGTAAATGGTCATCATGCCCTCATGTTCTCACACTCTTGCACTGGGGACAGTGGACCTGAGGCTGAATCCTCTACCCTGGCACTCGGCCAAGAGGACCTAAGGCTGTGCTCCCCCCTGCCTGGCAGGGTTTGACAGGGTACCTGAGGCTGCATTCCCCCTGCAACAGCAGGGCTTGATGAGGATGGGGCCAGCGGGGCCTGGGTCTTGTGCAATTTCAAGGTGCACACAGGTGGGCAGGGACTTGACTCTGGCTCCCCGCAGTGTGCCCCAGACTCTGACAGGAGGGAGATTTTCATATATATTTTACTAATTTTCTTTCATTTCTGACACTTTTAATATAGAGAAATGGAAAATAGTAATATTAAAATATTTCCTCTAATTAATTCCTTTTTAATGTGTACAAATTTCATGCACCAGGCCACTAGTTAGTCAATATTTGCTGCATGGCTTCCCAAGCCATTTTGGTTACCACAAGGCAATATTCAAAGTGTGGTATCACATAAGAACACATTGCATATTGGTAATAGATGAATTGCTTAAAATCAAACAAAATTTGTAAAACTAAAAAGGGCAGAGTAACCACAAAGAGTTGCATTACAAGCAAACAAATCACAATATATAAAAACCCTAGGTCCCTCACATCTGCAACGACTGGGAAGCTTGACCATTTACCAGGCTGCATGCACAGCAGGCTAGTGGGTTGAACTGCTGACCTCTCAGAGAGAGAGAGAGGTGGGCTGATCAGTAGTGGCAGCAGGTGCTGGTGAGGCTGGGAGAGAGAAGCAGGGTGATAAGACTTTGCTTCTCTCTCCCTCACCAGCAGCTAATCCTCTTTCTCTCTCTCCCAGAAGTGAGCAGTTCAGCCACTCACCAGCAGCCTGTGGCAGCTGCTGATCAGACCCACCTCTATGTTCAGGCTCAAGGATAAGCCCAGAGATACAGGCTGCCATAGAAACTGACCAATCAGAACCAAATTGGCTGGCAGAGGAGGGCAGTTGGGGGTGAGATCAGGCAGGCAGAGGCAGTTAGGCGTGATCAGGCCAGCAGGGAAAAACAGTTGGGGGCAAGATCAGATCAGAAGGGGAGGGCTGTTGGGGGCAACCAGACCAGCAGAGGAAGGCAGTTGGTGGGAACCAGCAGGAGAGGGCAGTTGGGGGCCAGCAGGCCAGCAGAGGAGGGCAGTTGGGGATTACCAGGCCAGCAGGGGAGGATAGTTGGGAGTCATCAGGCCAGCAGGGGAAGACAGTTGGGGGCAAGATCAGGCTGGCAGGAGAAGGCAGTTGGAGGTGATTGGGCTGGCAGGAGAGCAGTTAGGTTTTAATCAGGCCAGAAGGGGAGAGGTTAGGGGGTGATCAGGCTGGCAGGCAGAAGTGGTTAGGGGCAATCAGGCAGGCAGGCAAGCAAGTGGTTAGAAGCTAGCAGTCTCGGATTGTGAGAGGCATATTCTTCCGCTGGTTTAGAGAATCAGGCCTAAACCAACAGTCAGACATCTCCCAAGGGGTCTCAGATTGGACAGGGTGCAGGCTGGGCTGAGGGACATTCCTCCCCAATGCATAAATTTCATCCACCGGGCTTCTAGTATAGACATATATATGTATCTGTATGCAAATATTGGCTATTAAATCCATCTGATTTGTATACCTATGCGTCTTTAGAGTTATTTTCTGTCATGAATGGCATTAGTTCTAAATTAAAAAGTGCTTTCTATAGTATCAATCTGAGATTATTGAATTTGTAATTTTTTTCTGTGCATGCCAAATACCTTTACCGTTTTTCTTTTTAACACACAAATAAACATAAGTGCATTATATCTTTTATTACTCATAGACTGGTCACAGTGATAATTTTCTAAAATTCTTTAATATATTATAATTTTGGAGAAAGTTGTCAAAAATAATCATTATTTTATATTGGGGATATATTTACATTTTAAAAATACTAAGTTATACTGTTTTAACTCTAATATATCCTATTTCCTCATCCTAATTGAAACAAATGTAAAAATAGAACCATCTCTTCAGTAAACCTGGGATCATGGGCACATACACAGTAACAGGTGGGCACCCCTCCTTTTTCTCCTCATGGTGCCCATCTGCTGGTACCCATCTGCCTTATCTTTGTAAACAGGGGTATTTTTTAAACTGTAAGAGAATATCAATGTCTGTAAATTGCTTAGAGAGCAAGATTTATTTAGATTCCCAAAAGTGACAGTATAATTCACTTAAAGTGAAACTTCATTTATAGTAAAACCGAATGAACATTCATTCAGATATCTAAAATGTATTGTGTTGCTTAAATTGCATTTTTGGTTTATACAGAGTCACTTTTCTTGGAGCAGGGTTTACTTATGAAATCAAATTGAATTCTATTCTATTTCTGTTCAGCAGATCACAGTTCTACCCTAAATGAAATCATTCTATTTTTCTTAAACAGTGGAAGACAGTACATGGCCCACTTTTTCTGGCCTGCATATGATTCATATTTGCCCATGTATCAGCAGTTTCTTCATACACTATGGCTATTTCAATAGTATTCACATTGTTAAATTCAAAACTATTGGAGGTTGCATTGATTGTATTGCCCTTCTGAGAGTGCTAGAAATGCTCTCAGAGGACAAAAAAATGTCTTGTCAAAAATATCATTGAGCGCTTAATGGGTGCCCTTGGGGCCTATGTAGTAGGTGCTATTACTGAAAAAGACTGCTGCGCAAGAAGTACACTTCTGAAGGCTTATGTGGTGAATTCTCATGTAAAACCTATAGATAAATGCAATAATATGAAGAAGAAAATGCTTTTATATCAAGTTGATATTGTTATATGAGGCTATTGTTAAAATATCAGCCATGAAACAAGTCAAATGTGCTTGTATTCTGATTTTGATGAGAAGTAACTTTGGTGATGTAATGGGTCAGTGAACTATTGGAAAGAATATGGGGAAAGTACAAATAAAATTTACTGGGTTGAGACCAAAACTCATTTTCAGGAAGTTCACTTGCTGAGCTCTGTAGAAGACTTGTCTGACTGTAAAGCTTGAGGTAAATTGGCAAGACGATTGGGAAAATGACACAATAACTTCCTCTCTCCAGAGGCTTTGAGCCAATTCAGTTATTTGTGAATTCAATTGATCAAATTCATCTTTTAAATTATATAGCTGCTTTTCCTGAGTAGCTCAAATTGTCTTACAGACATTATCTCATTTGTTCTCATATAAAGATGGGAAGTTACTGTTGAATGAATGCTCTATGGACTGAATATGTTAATGAGTGGAAATTCATAGTAAGTGTTTTTAATTCCTACTGACTCACCTATTGGCTTTGTAACCGTGATGAGTAATTTAACCTCTACTAATCGTATTTTCTTTATCTATATATACCATGAAGAAATGTTATACTTTTCACTTAATATCATGTGGTGTATTATACAAAGAAATTATGAAGCTGATCAAGAAAATTTTTGGAGTTCTTCTGGAAAAAGGACATGGACTAAATTTTAATAAATTAAAGCTACATAAATGAAAACATGTTTTCTGATAGAATTAACCTCACCTAGTGGCAGCTTATTCTGACAGATATCAGAATGGTTTTAATTACTGAAATTAGTTTGAAAAATATTTATCTAGCCCAAAATACTTACCAGGAATTGTGCTGGTTTGTGAGTCACAGGGATGAGTAAAATGGTTGTTGCCTTTTAGGAACTTATAATTTAATAGGAGGAAAGACTTGCTAAGAAGTTAGTAAGACAGAGCGAGTTTGAAACTATAACTATTGGCATGAGCAGTGAGCCATAGGAACATAGATGAAATAGAAATTCATTCTGCCTCAGTAGAATAAAGAGAACAATTGGTTATACAGGAACAGAGATTAGAAAAGGGGTTTGGGGCCAAAATATAAAAGACTTGAATAGTAGACTTAGATGGGATCCTGTTACAGAAATCACTAAAGTTTTTAAACCTCTTGAATCTGATCAATGTATTTAACCTGTTCTATATGTTTAAAAAAGTAATTGTGACGGTGATGAGAAAAAGCAGATTAGAAATGACTTGTGGAGAAATTCAGCAATAGAAAAGATACATCAAATAGGATTTGATGATTTCCAAGTTGAGTAACTGTGATAGTAATGGGTAGTAATACTATTAACCAAATATGGGTATCAGAAATAAAGAAGGGAATAAAGGGTAACTTACAGAAAAAGTAACAAAGTATACTTTTTGTAAGTTAAGTTTGATATTCTTCCATATCCCACATTCTAATCTTCATATAATATTCAGACTATGTTTTTAATATCCACTCAAATATCAGCAGTTTTGACAGTTATGTGTGTTTAGATGACAGCAGATCCAGAGAGGTCAAAGTGCCTGTCTAAGAAGCAAACAGGCAGAGAGAGAGAATACAAGGGAGTGTGGACCAAATCTAAGGAACATTGACAGGATTACTTATAAGAAAGGTGCTGTTGTAGATAGCAGAAAAAAAAAGTTGTAAAAGAACATCCAGAAGTGAACCCTTGTGAACACATGCCATGGACATTGTAGAAGAAAATCTAAACAAATAAGGAATATCTTATTGTTAAATGCTTTAGTGATATCAAAGAAACCTGAGACCAAAGCTTGTTTTGCAAGATTAAGAATTAATTTTGGAATTGATAATTGCAAATTCACCATGGGGTAGAAGGCAATGGTTATGTTATAGTTTAAAAAAAAAGCTAACATTGGAAAATCAATTCAGTAAGTTTGGTAGCTAAGAAAAGAGGAGTTGGGGTTCGGAGAGGAAGTAGGCTGGACAGAGATCTTTGAAGATGGAGGATTTTTTAACACATTTTCAAGCAAAGAAATGGATGAAGGCAATGGAAATTTAGATGGGGCAGGGGTGTATCTTTCTTAAAGTAAAGCTGCAAGAAGTAAGAGAGTTAGAAGATCAAAAACACAGTTTAAAACTAATTGAGCCTCTTCTTCCCAAGATACTATAAAAGAGTCAGCTAGTAGTGACACAAAAATAGGTCACTTGCTGAAGGGTGGGAGTGTGGGGGGTAAGGTGAGGGGAGGGAAGTAAGGGTATTTTGAGTAGGGAGGTGATAACTCAGAACTTTGTGAAAGGAAATGGGAAAAGAAATAGAGCAGATGTGATTAAATGTGCCTGGTAGTACCAAGATAAAAGCAGTGTTATTATCAAAGGCAATCCAGACTTGGCGTAAGTGGAGCAATAGAGAGAATGCTCTGGGGAAAAGACCTAGGATATCCACTCTTTGTTAGCAAGTGAATAAAAGTTCTAGAGGACACAATCAACCTAGAAAGAGCACAATTTTGCAAGGAAAGTGACATGAAAAGTTCCAGCATAGGATCGTGTGAACTTCCTGTGGCAGTTTTTATTTCTTTTTAATCTTCACCCAAGGACATGCTTATTGATTTGGCTCCTTTGTTGTAATTAATTGTCCATATATAAGAGGGTTTATTTCTGTTCCTTCAGTTCTGTTACATTGATCTGTATGTCTGATTTTGTAACAGTATCTTATTTTTTTAATTACTATAATCTCGTAGTGGCATTTGAAATCAGGGAGCTGGATACTTCCAGTTCTACTTTCTCAAGATTGCTATGGCTACTCAGGATGTTTTGTAGTTCCATAAGATTTTTGACTCATTTATTCTATCACAATTATGGAAGTAGAAGCTGGATGAATCAGAGGCTGTCTCTGTTGTTCATGGGATGGAAAATAATGTGATTCACTAACCATTCAATTTATTTGTACTCTTCCTGTTCATTAGTCTATGAATAGTATAAACTAGATAAAACAATGATTCAGAATTTTCTTATCAGTGTTCATTCAGCAGGAGAAATCTTAAGGTCCCATGGTTTGCTTTGCTTTTTCTTTCCTTCTTGCATCAATGATAAATTAGAAAAAGTAATTAAATGCTGTTGGTAATAACTTGCTTGTTGTACCTTGAAAAAGAATGTAACTCATTATGGAGCCCTGATTGCTGGCTTTGGTCTCATCCTCTCCTTTTCTCTCCAATGCACATCTGCACGTGCACACAGACATAGTACAACATATATAACATTGTTTTGCTGATGTGACTATAGACAAAATTTCACAAAATCTCGTTGTCATCAATAATGCAATTACTATTGAAAATACTATTAGGGAGATAAGAGTTATAGAGCTACAAATATGGGCCAAGTGCTATATGACATGCTATATATACATAATTACTCCTTGTTGATGGCTTTAATTATTCATTTGCTAATATTTATACTTAGTAATATTTTATTTCACAACTTTATGAAAGGATTAGACTTATTTAATTTTTAGAGCTTAATGCTCTTCAAAAATGAATAACAAAACCTCCATTTAATAATCTATTAAATCAGTTATTTCAATACTTAGTGCATAAAAATTTCTAAGTAATAAAATTATTTTAAAATTGCAAAAAGAGAGAGAAGGAAAGAGAAGAAAACGGAAGGGAAGGGAAGGGAAGGGAAGGGAAGGGAAGGAAGGGAAAGAGAGGGAAAGGGAGAGAAGAGAAGGAAGGAGAGAAGGGGAGGATAGGGGAAGGGAGGGGAGGGGAGGAGATGAGAGAAATGTAATTCACTGCAAAGAATGTTCTATCTAAAACAAGGTCCAGCAATTATTTTTAGTTTCATGGTTTAATTGATAATTGAACTGAAATTTGTTCTCTTTATAAATATATAAAGACGGGAGTTGCCATGCTGCTTTTGCTGAGTAGCAGATACATTTGAAAACAGGCATGGCATTATTTTGGACTACAGTGTTGCTGATGTTAGTAGCAACCAGCTATATTTTTAATGAATAAGGAATATAAATGTAAACACCTTTATCAAGAGCAAAATATTTTAAAAAGCATCTAACATTCAGCTCAAAAATCATTATGCATGGCTCTAAGTAAGTTTTTTATCTATTGGCATTGGTATTTTCTCCATGTATGTTTAATTTGTGAGTCTTATTGTTTTATTGATTGAAAATGAAATGCCTCAGGTCTTATTGCAAAGGTCTAATGATGCTTCTTATAAGCACAATCTCTTATGTAACAGTGATAGAGATGTACATAAGACATTTAATTATTGGCACACCAAAGATACTCACTACTCCTATGGTACTGATTTAACAGATATCTAGTAAAAAGTATTTTAGCAAAACTTCCATCTCTTTCATATCCCATCATCTTTGTTTTAGAAACTAATAATTATTTTAGTAACCTTATTCTTTGAAGCATTTAATAAATGATGAACTTTTGCATTTCATCTTTTAATAATATTATGGTTTATTTGACTTTTGACTATAAATGTAGGATATGAATGCAGATTTTTCTATTTCTTCTTAGTTATGAGCATTGTGGGTGATAGCTATGTAAATAAACATTTAATATTTTTATCATAGAGTTGATGCTAATAAAATCATGATTAAAAGAAGCAATAAAAGGATATATGGACCTAGCTGGTTTAGTTCAGGTCCCAAGTTTGATTCTAGTCAAGAGCATCTTCCTTGGTTGCAGAATCCTACCTGGCCTGGGAACCTGGTCAGGTCACATGTAAGAGACAATCAATCTCCCTAAAAATCAATGGAAAAAATATCCTTGGGTGAGGATTAACAACAACAATAAAAAACATATGAAGAAAAAATGTGGCAATGTATTAAATAGTCAGAAGTTGCTTTTACCCACTGTCTTACCTTTCTTTTGCTTTGGTTTTATATTGATACTAGAGGCCCACTGCACAAAATTAATGCACTCGGGGACGAGGGGGAGTGGGTGTAGGAGGTCCCTCATTCCAGATTGCAAGAGGGCACAGGCCAAGCTGAGGGACTTCACCAGTGCACAATCAGGGCTGGAAAGGGACACTGGAGGTTGGCCAGCCAAAGAAGAACTGTAGGAGGACTCCAGGGCATGTCCAGCCTATCTCTCTCAGTCCCAATTGGCCAGACCCCAGCAGCAAGCTAACCTACCAGTCAGAACATCTGCACCCTGGTGGTCAGTGCATGTCATAGCAAGCAATTGAGTGGTCTTAACATATAATTAGCATATTATGCTTTGATTGGTTGAATGGATAACCAGACAACCAGACACTTAGCATATTAGGCTTTTATTATATAGGATAGGGAATTGTGTTAGTCACTTTCTCTCTAGGTAACATTAAATTATGATAAATATCACAATGTATATGATTTTTAAAATAAATACAGTAAAGGAAAAGCAGTAAGAATTAAGAACTCAATATTACTGACTCATAAAAATGGAAATCAAATACTTACATTTGAGTTTACATACTAGTTTCAGCCTCATGCCAAAGGTGACTAACTTGCACTTGAATTGTTTTTATTTAAATTGTTAAAGTCCAGTGAAAATGTTAATATGCCCTGAGGTGGGGTGGGTTGAGAAATCATTGCATGAGTCAAGAGTTGTCACAACTTGGGCAATGGATACACAAGTACCATAAGGGAACTACTACTTCAAATAGACCAGGATATTCTATTAATAACAGAATGATAATAGGTTGTTAATCAAAATAATAACCATTGCAACCTGTATACTAGTATTTTATCAGTTTGGAAACTATAAAAATGACATCTCTGATATTCGGCTTTTTTTTTTCTTTTTCTTTTTTTACTTCCATGCTATATTTGAAGTTGGTGCACAGTGCTGGTGGGGTCTAAGTGAGGATAGCATCCTATCTTGCAGATTTTGTAGTCAATAGAGAGGAGAAAAATGATTGAAAGAACCTCCCACACCCTCTGCACCTCAAAATAATAGATTATAGCTTCTAGTTTAGCTGATTATGAGTGAAGATTTCTGATACCTATAGGTTGGAGATTGAATCCATACACTATAATAATAAGGGACATGGAGGAAGTTATTTAATTTTTTGTGACCAGTTTCACCTTAAAACAACAATCATTGCAACAATAGTGATAGCTTATTTTAGGGAAAAATATGATCTTGCATTGAAATAATATGTGTATAGCTCTCAGTACAATGTCTGCTAGTTAGTAAGTCTTCCATTAAAATGCATTGCTATTGCCTGGCTCAGTGGTTAAGTATCCACATATTGAACCAGGAGGTCATGGTTCAATTCCTGGTCAGGGCACATGTCCAGTTGTGGTTCTGTCCTCAGTAGGGGTCATGCAAGAGGCAGCCAATCAATGGTTCTCTCTTATCATTGATATTTCTATTTATTCTCTCTTCCTTTCTGAAATCAATACAAATATATTTTTAAAAAAATCCAAGGCTATTGTAATAGTTACTTTAATTAACCTGATTAAACTTCACATTTTCTTAACATCATCATTTAATTGGTAGATATGTAATTTGACAAAGTAACATCCAAAAGGATTTTATATACATTCTCTTTAAGGAAAAACACATGTATAGAATTAATAGAAATACAAAGCAGGTGAGAGTTGATTAAAAAAAAGAAAAGAAAAGAAAAGAACTATATTAGTCCAGGAAATAAAGAAATGGTCTTGAAAGTTAAGGATGGGTAGAATTTGCTGTGGGAGAGAAACAAATGGAAAGTAAGGGCTAAAGGAGCTACTAAGTAAAGGGGAAGAGATCAGACAGAATATATACATGAAAAGAAGTTTAACATGTTCATAATTCAATTATAAACCCTAAGATTCCCAGCATCAGGGTAGGATCCAGGCTTTGTGTCCCTTAAATACTGTTAGGTTCTCTTTAATCAAAATAATACTAATTAATTATAAGGCCTTCATGGAGGCCTTTGCAAATGAGCTGATGTGTTAACTTCACTATAAACCCACATCCTATCTAATAAAAAGGGTAATATGCAAATTGACCATACCTCCACTATACCCACTAGCCAATCAGAATGAGTGTGCAAATTAACCCAACTAAGATGGCTACTGCCACAGAGAGAGCAAGAGGGAGGCTTGGGTTTCCCCTGGCTATGGAGGAAGCCAAGCTTTCCACACACCCTGGCGGCCCAGGCCTCCACTTAAGGCAACAAAGTTTCAATGGCTGTGTGAGCAGCAGGCTTGGTTTTGCTCCAGGTTACAAAATTTCAATTGTAGAAGATAAATAAATTCCAGATATGAGGGCCTCCACTTGGGTCACCAGGGGGCATGGCTGGCCTGAAAACCACCACAGGCCTCTTGCCCAGGCCACCCTAAACCCCAAGGAATCCCCCACTTGGATTCAAGACACCCTTCAGAGCAAACCAGCTGGCCCCCACCCCTGCAGCAGGCTTCTATCCTATCTAATAAAAGAGTAATATGCAAATTGACCATCACCCCAACACACAAGATGACTGCCCCCACAAAAAGATGGCCAGCAGGGATGAGCAGTTAGAGGGGACCGGCCTTCAAGGAAGGGCAGTTGTGGGTGATCAAGCCTGCAGAGGAGGTGAGTTAGGGGTGACTAGGCCCATAGGGAAGGGCAGTTAGGGGCAAACAGGTTGGCAGGGGAGCAGTTAGGCATCAATCAGGCTGTCAGGGGAGTGTTTAGGGGTGATTAGGCTGGCAGGCAGAAGTGGTTAGGGGCAATCAGGAAGGCAGGCAGGTGAACAGCTGGGAGCCAGCAGTCCTGGATTGTGAGAGGGATGTCCGACTGCCTGTTTAGGCCTGATCCAAGTAGGGGTCCCAGATTGGAGAGGGAGCAGGTTGGGCTGAAGCACACCCACCACACACCCCTCCTGTGCAGAAATTTTGTGCACGGGCTTCTAGTCTATTTTGGGAAGTATTTACTAAATATAATGAAATTAATAAGGTAGCCTCAAATTATGGATTGTTTTGAAATCCCTAGTGAGGAATTTCAAACTGTATTAGAACTGTGTTTCTCAATGTATAGACCTAGGACCAGCAGTATCATCCTCATGTAGGAACTTGTTAGAAAGGCAAAGTATAGGGCCTAAACCCCAACTTGGTTCAGAAAATCAGAGACCAGTAGTCTGTGCCTTGACAAGTTCTCTTGGTGATTATGTTGGACACTGAAGTTTGAGACCCTGTTTTGAGAGATGGGCTCTGAGCTGCCTACAATAAAAGTAATGGCACACTTGAATTAACGTGGTTTAGTTGCATTATAAGTATTCAGCATTGGCTGGATTAGAGGCAGAGAGGCAAAACATGATGCTAACACATTAGTAGGTAACAGTTAACATAAGAAGATACATAAAAATCAAGAAATTGACTACATTTGATGATGAGTCCAGGTGTTCAGGTTGCTTTGCCTGGCAGCAATGAAAGAAAAAGAGGTGGCTTGATGGAAGGAGAAGATGGGATTGATGGGTGGGAAAAGAGATAGAAGATTTTGTTTTGAATGTAGTTAGATATTCAGATTAAAACAAGTTCAGTGCATATTGTAAATTCTTTTCAGTTCTGTCCTGGAAGTGTCCCCTGAAGGCCCAATTTGATTGCAGGACTTGTTCAGGACTGACATCCTCCCAACTTCAGTGTCTCAAGGAGGAAAAGAGAAGGCTTTCAAGTCATGAGCTGCAGTATGTGACATGAAGATTTGAGACTAGATGGATGTAGGGGCGTGGCCTCTTCATATTTCTAGGGTGTCCTCAACCTCTCTCACTAGAGGCAAGTGTGGTGCTTTTAAGAAAATAGGGAGGGGAAGAAAATCTGAAGATGAGCAAACTATAGAACTGCTTTGAGGCATCAGAAATGATGTTTGAGATTTTACAATAGCACAGGTTTTTGTTGTTTGTTTTCTATTTTCTTGTTCCTTCTTACCATTTATAAGCAAAATGCAGAACAAGAGAAGTATATGAGCTACACTACCCAGAGTTCTGTAACATTTTCCCTCAATTTTCATTTTTAGAAATACATATTTTATTCTTTGGGCCATCCTGTGATATACATAGGGCCATTTTTACTATCCTTATTTTTGAGATTAGAAGAGAGAGGCTGAGAAATGGAAAATGGCCTCTATCAGGTTAATATATATATATATATATGTTTTGAACATGCTGATTCTTACATATCAGTGAGATATCTAAGTAAGAAAGTATCTAGTAGCCAAGGGACTAAAAGGACCAGAGTTCATTACAAGCACTGGAAGTATAGAGTTAGCATATTTCCTGAAGAACAGTCTAATACAAAACAATATGTAATTACACAGCCTCCTCACCCCACAAAAATAAACTAACAATCTTGTCGATTGTGCACTAGCTGATTTTTTTTCCTTGCTCAAATTGTTTACTTAGAAAAGAAAAGTGATACAGCTCTTTTCCCAGTGGGTATGTAGTACTTAAAAGAAATCCCACTATTGGTTATAGTGTGTTTTACTTTCCAGTAACTTTGAATAGGCTCTAGCAATTTTAACTGCTATAAAGAGTAAAAATGAAACAAATGATTTGCTGAGAACTTTTCATTATTTTGTTCCATATTATTGTGGTCTTGTTTCATTTTCTTATTACAAAATCTACATATTATATCCAATGGTGATTGGGAATTATTCTAACTTTAATAAAATCTGCAACATATACTTAATTAATAATTTGCATTTTATAACGGGTGCTAATATGAATGGTGAAATAAACTCCAATTAGAAGCCTTCTCTTTGTGTATAATCATTCAAACCAGAAGCATTTTCCATACACTTGTTGTTTTCAAAACATTAATATAATGGCATTCTATTTCTTTAATAGTGTAAAGTTGATATACTCATGACTATCCTCCACTCTTAAATTGGCTATTATACATATTAGGAGAGACACCAGAATAAAAATTTTAGCCATAGGCACAAGGACTCAGAGTTGTGTGGATTCTGGGCCATTGATCAGAACTAGCCAAAATGAGAAATAAAAGCAGACATTGCTTGCTGTATGCATGAGGATGCTTATTCAAATCCCATGGCATAGCCTGGACATAATAAAGTATCTTTTGGCTGAATGAGTGAATGGAACTTATTTATTCCTACTTCTTTGTATTCCATGCGCCCAATTGCTCAGAAAAGTCATGAGAAAATAGTGTTTTCAATTATGCCAAAAAATGATAATAAATCAGAAATAATTCCTAAGCCAAATTAAATGTTTCTCTCTATTCATATTTTTATTATTAATTCTTTTTTTTAATCTTTATTAGTGAGATTACTGCAAATTTCCTTTTTCCCCCTATTGCCTCCATCCACCCAGTTCCCACAACACCCCAGGCCTTTGTCACCTTATTGTCTGTGTCCATAGGTAATGCATATGTAGAAATAAGATCTTTGTTTAATCATTTCCAGCCCCACTCCTCTTCTCTCTGAGAATTGTCAATCTGTTACATTTCCATGTCTGATTCTATTTAATTACCAGTTTATTCTGCTCATTAGATTTCTTATTTATTTCAATTTTTCAATTCAATTATTGATAGGTATGTGTTTGTTGCCATTTTGTTATTCATATTTTTTATCATCTTCTTCCTCTTCTTAAAGAATACCCTTCAATATTTCATATAATACTACTTTGATGGTGATGAGCTTTTTAAAATTTTTCTTGTCTGAGAAGATCTGTATCTGTCCTTTAATTCTAAATGATAGCTTTGCTGGGTAGAGTAAAGATGATAGGTCCTTGTTATTCATCACTTTGATTATTTCTTCTCATTCTCTTCTGGCCTGCATAGTTTCTGTTGATAAATCAGCTATCAGTCATGTAGGCATTCTCTCGTAGGTAACTAACTGCTTTTCACTTGCTGCTTTTAAGAGTCTCTCTTTGTCTTTAGCCCTTGGCATTTTAATTATGATGTGCCTTGGTGTGGTCCTCTTTGGGTTCCTCTTGTTTGGGGTTCTCTGTGCTTCCTGGACTTGTAAGTCTATTTCTTTTACCAGGTAGGGGTAGTTTTATGTCATTATTTCTTCAAATAGGTTTTCAATATCTTGCTCTCTCTCTTCTTCTGTAACCCCCATAATGCAATTGTTGGTATGGTTGAAATTGTCCCAGAGGTTCCTTACACTCTCTTCATATTTTTGGATTCTTATTTATTTCTTTATTTATTTCTTTATGTATTTATTTTGCTCTTCTGGTTGGGTGTTTTTGCTTCCTCATATTTCAGATCATTGATTTGATTTTCAGAATCCTCTACTCTATTGTTGAATCCCTGTATATTATTATTTATTTCAGTTGGTGTATGCTTAATTTCTGACTAGTCCTTTTCCATGTGTTTGTCATTCTCACTAAGATCCTCAAAAGTCTCACTAAGTCCCTTGGAGGTTCTGAGAAGACTCTTGATTAACATTATGACTGTGGTTTTGAATTCTATATCCAATAGTTTTCTTTCTTCTATTTCTTTCATTTGTGATATGTTTCTTTGCCTCTGCATTTTGGCTGCATCCTGTGTTTGTTTCTATGTATTGGATAGCACTTCTATGTCTCCTTGAGTTCATAGAGTGGCTGTATGTAGTAGGTGTCCTATAGCGCCCAGTGGCTCAGCTGGGAACTCTAGTTGCACCACTTTGTGGGTTGTGAGCATAGTCTTGAGTTACCTGAGCTGGGAACTCTAGTTGTACCACTTTGTGGGTTGTGAGCATAGTCTTGTTGTGGTTGAGACTTGATTGTTGTTGTTGTCACTGGGAGGAATTGACCTCCAGGCCAATTGGTTGTGAGGACCAGCTGCAAGTATAATGGGGAAGTTGCTCTGCAGGAGACACCCTAATGGAGTAGGACTTGCTTCAGTAGGGCTTTGTTGCTCACTGAGTCTGTCCCATGAGTGTGTTGCTTATGGATGTGTAGAGTTGTAATCTGGTATATTCTAACACTGGCCACTGGATACATAGGCTCTTAGGTCTCCAGGGAGGTACAAAGTCAGCCCTGCTTGGGGTCATCCACCAGGAGCTACAGAGAGATCTGTAGACTTCTTTTCTTTGTATTGGGTTTGGAAGTGCCAGACAAGGCCCAGTTATGAAGCAAGGCAGGCTGGTGCTGGTGCCAGGTCTTAAGCTTTCTATTGTAGGTTTGGGGCTCCCTGACCCAGCTGAAGTTTATTTGAGATTTTCAAGGACAGGCCATTCATATACAAAAGTCACTGCAGGCAGCTTGTGTGGGTTTGTAAATTGAATGAGGGAATCACCAGCTTGGAACTAACATAAATGGTTGCCACTCAGCACTGCAACCAAGGAGGTTCCAGCATAGGAACAATTATACCTGCAAGTGCCTCTGTCTCAGAGAAAGCCACACCCAAGTGCTTGCACAATGCCAGATAAATGTATCTTCCAAAGTCTCTTCTTGTCATTGGAGCTCGGAAGAAGCCGGGCTTTGTAAGTTCAGTTTGCGTGTCAGCTTTTCAAGAGGAACAGCTGGGTCTCCATCAGTTTCTGTATCTCTAAGCCCCAATATGTGCTGGTTTTTATAAGCCACAGTTACGAGGGTTTCTTTTCTCACCTCTTGGACCCTGGCTGGGGTCTGTTATGGGGCTGGGACTCCTTGGTCCTCTCCATACCAATTAAAATGTGGCCCATGTCAGTGCTGGACCAGCTCGTTCCACACCTCTGTACTCCTATTGGTCTCAATGCACGTCCTTCTTTACTTCTCTAGTTGTAGGACTTCCATTCAGCCAGTTTACCAATGGTTCTGGATGATGGTTTTTCTGTATTTTAGTTGTAATTTTGATGTGGTTGTGGGAAGTGGCGAGTTCAGGGGTTTACCTACAGCTACCACCTTAAAACTCGGTCTATATTCATAAATTAAAAAAAAAAAACAGTAACAAATTTTCAAGTTTATAAATTAAATACAAATGTATTAAAAATTAAATTTTTAAATATCCCTCATAATCCCACTATTGTGGTCTTTGTGCTCATACATAAATGTATTTACAGACTTATTATCTTGATATGTAGAAACCATTTGTTATTTTTAACTCAAAATCACACCTTAAAGATTTCCTAAAATTTTCACATTTTTACGATCTTTATTTTTATATCTGCACAATATTAAATTAATCACAATGAATTTATATTCTAAAATATTCTAAGTCTTGTAATAGATATTACTGCTATAACAAGTTTTGTAGAATAGCTTTTTTGCTATCATAAACTTAGAAAAAAATTTCAGCCCTAACCAGTTTGGCTGAGTGGATAGAGCTTTGGCCTACAGACTCAAGGGTCCCAAATTTGATTACAATCAAGGGCAGGTACCTTGGTTGGGGGCACATCCCAGAGGGAATGAGCAGGAGGCAGCTGATTGATGTTTCTCTCTCATAGATGTTTCTAACTCTCTATCCCTCTCCCTTCCTCTCTGTAAAAAAATCAATAAATATATTTTTTAAAATTTCCAGTAAAGAAATTTTAGAATAAGGTTTGATGCTCTTTGGAATATTTCAATGTAATATATTCACATATTGGCAGTAACGTTGAAGCTTGAATGTATATAAGTAGTTTGGCTCTTGACACTGAAGCCAAACTAAGCTTAGTTGGATTTATTCCTTTAAAGAATATTTTTTTCCTTGGAAATTAAATAATTTTCTTTTGAATTGAATAATGTATTTACAAAAATATGTAGTTATGTTTTCCTTTAAAGCTACTAATATTGTTATTTATAACTTATTAAAATATATAACATATTGCTGTTATATTAATCAAATATATACAATACACAGATATTATATATAAACAAATATAACATTATATACAGTAATGTTTACCACATAATAGGAGCTAAATAAATAAAAATGATATCCAAATTAATGGTCTCAAAGAGATGAGCCTATACTGTATAATAAAAGCTTAATATGCTAAGTGTCTGGTCATCTGGTTGGCTGTTCAACTAATCAAAGCATAATATGCTAATGATATGCTAAGGATGCTCAATTGCTTGCTATAACATGCACTGACCACCAGGGGCAGATGCTCTGACTGGTAGGTTAGCTAGCTGCTAGGATCTGGCTGATCAGGACTGAGCAAGATGGGTTCCTCTCAGGCCCCGATCATGCACCGGTGGTATCACAGTCTGGGACCCCCCCTAGGATATTGGAGGGTTGGTTTTAGTTCGATCCAACAGGCCAGGCCAAGGGACCCCATTGGTGCACGAATTCATGCACCAGACCTCTAGTTTCAGAATACATTACTTCAATCTAATTTATAAACCTAAAGTAAAAAAATCCTGTTTTTAAATATTTCTCTTCAGTGATCTTTCTTCTTCTAAGTTATTGTGTTCCAAGAACCACTGTGGAAGGAACTGTGTAAAATCACCAGGGATATGGATAAAAATACTTATTTCCAGATCTTGTCAGCCAAATCTTTAGGGATTGGGAATTGGGAAACGATATTTTTAATATGATTTTCAGTTAACTCTGATAATTTCAGTTAAGATTCAGAATCAATGACCTAGATTACCAGAGATATCCATTCTGTTTTTATTTCTGTTTTATATTTCTCACATCCCTCCACAGTCCATTCTTCATGCTTCATATAGACTACAATTTTAGGGCCTAGACTTAAGGTATTATAGTTCTTACAAAATCCAATTTTATTCCCATTATTTAATGATGCCAAATACTTCTTTTTAGAATTATCATCTAACCCTTATCTAAGGTTATTGTGGATATAGGGCAGGATTAAATATTTGTGAAATAAACAGAAACATATTATTTAAAATATACTGAAATACTTTGTTCATTCTTCCCTTTCACAGACAGAATGAGAGCTATACCTACCTAAATTTAGTTTGACTTGAAAATTAGACGTGGGCATATTATTTCTGGAAGACATTTTGAAGTGCACATATTAATATCATCATGATTTAATTTGCTATGAGTGTAACTGTAGAAACCACAAGGGTCTAAAAAAGGAGTTTGATGGCAAGGAAACAGAATGGTCCATTAGGTATAGTATGCCAACCATAGGGGGCACACATGGAATATTTGAGGATAGTGAAAGGTGCACTTGAAGTATTAAAGTAGGCAGGTGAGGGAGGTGGATGGAGGTGTCTGATAGCTGATAAATAGTACAGACAGAGTTGCAGAGAAAGCTCCTCCAGTTTTGTTTTGCCTAGGTTCACTGCTACCTGGGCACTTACCCAAACCCTCTAAATGGAAATCACAAGGTTTAAACTGAATTAAAATTATAAAAGAAAGCTTCCCCACTTCACCAAATCTATTTCCTCTTCTGACTCCTCATTTTACTATTTTTTTTCATAGAGGTCTCAGTTTCAAGGACATACATCTAACATCTACATACAGTGGTACCTCAAGATACGAGTTTAATTCGTTCTGTAACCTTGAGGCGTGGAAAACTATGAGACCCTCGAGTCGCAGTAAACTGGTGGGTTGTGTGCAGCCGGCCTATCCGCGCGATTACTCCTATCTCAAATGTTGCTCATATTTCAAAGCAAAAATCGCTCTCTCGATGGCTCGTATCTCAAAAATCTTGTATGTTAGGGCACTCATATCTCAAGGTACCACTGTATTTAGAAAGGAAAGCGAATGGATGTTTCTATAAGCTTAAATGCCTGTGACTTAGTTTTTCAAATTTCCTCCAATGTCCCGTGTGAAGTTTTGAAACAGGAAACATTGACTGCACAATATCTTTCTTCTTTGTCACCCCTTCCCAAGAGGACCTTCTTTAATGTCTGCTAAATTACAGAGAGGAGGAAAATGATCCTACAAATAATTTGGAAAATAATATCTATTGTTAAGTGGAACAATTCAAAATACACTTATTTTGCCTTCAATGTTGATATTCAGTTAGAGAGAACTGACTTAAATATTGGTTGGTCAGCTTAGCAGTAACAGTGCAACAACAAAATCATCAACAATAGTAAAGTATTTATTTATCTACTAGAGGCCCAGTGCACAAAACTTCTGCACGGGGGTGGGGGATGTGTCCCTCAGCCCAGCCTGCACCATCTGCAATCTGGGACCCACTCAAGGGATATACAGCTGCCCATTTAGGCCTGATCTCAGAAGGATCGGGCTTAAACGGGCTGTCAGACTTCCCTCTCACAATCCAGGACTGCTGGCTTCCAACTGCTTGCCTGCCTGCCTTCTTGAATGCCCCTAACTGCTTTTGCCTGCCAGTTGGATCACCTCCTAACCACTATCCTGCCAGCCTGATTGATGCCTAACTGCACCACTGCCAGCATGTTTTCCCCTAACTGCCCTCCCCTGCAGGCCTGGTCACCCCAAACTGCCCTTCCTTGTAGGCCTGGTCCCTCCCAACTGCCTTCCCCTGCTGGCCATCTTGTGTCTTCATAGGAACAGCCATCTTTGATCACATGGGGCAGCAATCTTGTGTGTTGGAGTGATAGTCAATCTGCATATTATTCTCAAATTAGATAGGATAGAGGCCTGGTGCACAGGTTGGAGCCTGCTGAAGGGTGTCCAGGATCAGGGTGGGGATTACCTTGGGGCATGGGGGGGCATGGGCAAGGGGCCTGTGGTGGTTTGCAGGCCAGCCACACAAGTGACCCAAGTGGAGGCCCTGGTATCTAGGATTTATTTATATTCTGTAATTGAAACTTTGTAGCCTTGAGTGGAAGCCTAGGCCAGCCAGGATGTGTGCAAAGCTTGGCTTCCTCCATTGCCTGGAAAACCCAAGCCTCCTGCTGGCTCCATGGCCGCAGCCATCTTGGTTGGGTTAATTTGCATACTTGCTCCTGATTGGCTGGTGGGCTTGGCTTGTGAGTATAGTGGAGAGATGGTCAATTTGCATATTGCTCTTTTATTAGATAAGATTATTTGTCAGGAATAACAAAATTCTTATATAAAATATTTTATTTCATTATTTCTCAAATCCCATGAATCAGTATTATGCTCTACCCTGGCTGGTTTAGCTCAGTGGATGGAGTGTCAGCCTGCGGACTGGAGGGTCCCAGGTTCGATTTCAGTTAGGGGCACATGCCCAGGTTTTGGGCTCGATCCCCAGTGGGGGACATGGAGGAGGCAGCCAATCAATACTTTTCTCTCTTCATTGATGTTTCTATCTCTTGCTCTCTCCCTCTTCTTTCTTCTCTGAAATAAATAAAAATATTTAAAAAAATGTTATTCACTCTCCCCCACTTTATGCTAAAGAAATTGAAGCACAAATAACTCAAAAATATCTCCAAAATCATGCATTTACCAGGCAGGAGAATTTAGATTCTAACCTGGCCTTCATAGAAGCCTACATATTTGTTTTAAAATATTTTTTTGTTTAATGAATTGCTTTTAACTAAGTGCAAGGTTATAAATTTCTTATAAATTTCTATAAGAAACTAACCCCTGGCCAATGTGTCTCAGCTGATTGAACATTGTCCGAAGCACCCAAAGCTCCCAGTTTGATTCCAGTCTGGGCACGTGCCTGGGTATCAGGTTCAATCCATGGTATGGGTGTTCTAGTATAAGAGATGCAACTGATCAATGTTTCTTTCTCCTAATTGGTCTCTCTTTCCCTCTCTCTTCCCCTCTTGTAAAAATCAATAAAAACATATTTTAAAAATAGAAACTCATAGTTTGTATGAATATTTAAAAATAATCTAATTAAGTAGACTTGTGAAAAGTTTTCAAACTACAGTGATGTTTTTACCAATACATTTCACTCAACAAATAAATATATTAAAGAAAAAAAGTTAATTTTTTCCTCTGTGACCTACTGCCTTCTACAGAATAAATCAGGGCTCTGATAACACTACACTGCAGAATAGGGGCATTTTTCAAAGGCATTTTTCTCTTCTCAGTTTCTGAAAGAACTTCATCAAAACTAATGGGATCATGGAGCAGATTTATCAGAGTCTTGGTCAGGTCTGCTAGTTCACCCCTGCACGTGGGAATAGGTACATCCATCTGCCTTCCCTAGAGACTAGTAGAAATGAGGACTCATGACAGATATTATGCCTTTTAAAGAGACTATTTTTTTAAATAAAAGCTCTTCCTTCCTATGCTATTCTCTAATAATGAGAAGCAATCATTAAAATAGTTCCTGTAAAGTGTTATTTAATTTTGTAGTTATAATGGATAGGCTAGAGAGTGAAATATCTTGAGTGCATCATGACTAATTTTGCAATTGGGACAGACTCTTTGGAAATGTAGGAAGTAATGAATGTTTCTGCTTCATACTATATTGGTTCTCTTTTAATATGTATTTAAATAATTGAATGTGATGTTCTTAAGTATATTCTAAGTCCAGTAATGTTAGGTCTATCTAATAATATGTGCATCCATCAGAAGCTGCTTCTGATGAAGAAAACTATCTTATGTAGATGCTGTCAGATAGAATAAAAGGTTAAAATGTAAGAGTAAATATCTGTCATTATAATTCCTTAAAATAATATGGTGATAATAAGTTAATAATAAACACATTATAGACTTAGGAGATGAATAGATTTAATCTGTTTCCCACCCCCTCATTTCTTAAACTTAAATTGTTAAAATCCGAGTGTGAGGGCTGCTGTTGGGAATGTAAATTGGTGCAGCCTCTATGGAAAACAGTATAGAAGGTCCTTAAAAAATTAAGACTAGAACTACCATATGACCAAGCAATCCCTCTTCTGGGTATATACCTAAAAAATCTGAAGACACTTATTTATAAAATTATAGATACCCCCATGCTTATTCCAGCATTATTCACAATAGCCAAGACTTAGAAACAACCTATCTGATGAATGATTGGTTAAAGAAGATATAGTATATATAGACAATGGACTACTAGTCAGCCATAAGAAAGGATGAAATGCTATCATTTGAGATAATATGGGTGGATCTTGAGAGTATCAGATTAAGTGAAATAAGTCAAACAAAACAGGACAAAAACAATATGCTTTTTTATATATGGGTTATAAAGCAGAAAGCAGCAAACACGCAAAACAAAGAGACTCATAAACATAGGCAACAGTATGGTGGTTACCAAAGGAAAGGGGGCTTGAGAAGAATGAAGAGAGTAAAAGGGGGTCACATATATGGTGATTGAAGAAGACTAGACTCTGGGTGTGGAGCACACAATTCCATATACAGATGATGTATTGTAGAATTATACACTTAATAACATTATTAAGCAGTGTTACCCTGATAAATACAATTAAATAATTAAAAGAGACGGAAAATGAAGCCCAGTGTAAGGAGCTTGAATGCTAAAGTATATGGAATATATGACTTTTTAAAAGTCAGATAATATCTTTATTGCAAGAAAGGTATTTGAAATATAACAATACTTTCAAAAATAGATTTGCTTTATATAATGAATTTCTATAGCATGCATGCTTACCTTTTACATGTATGTGTATACACTTATAATTGTGAGAAAACTCCATAAATGAATGTGTTTGGAAAATTGTGGAAATCAAGTCTGGTAAAGGCCAATATGATGCAGCATGTAGTTATATAAACTAGACTGTGGCTCCACTAAAAGCATCTTTGTCTAAATTTGGTGGTCATGTTTAATTTAAACAACAAGCAAAAAATAAAACTAAACAAACAAATGAACAAACAAACAAAAACTGGCTACTTTTCCACACAGAAACTAAAGAAAGGCCCAGAGATAGATGTCTGACAAAGAAGGAAGTGGATAGACTAATAATTAATGGACTGATCAGTAAGTCCCTTTCCTACATCATACAAAATATTTTCCATTAGATAAAAAATAGCATTATAAACCTGATAATTAAAAGTATAGCCAGATGGTAAATGAATAGAAAGAGGAAGTTCATAGAAGATTAAACTCTCTCTGTAGAAGGCTAACTTTGTTTCAGTGAAAGTTGTTATGAGTAATTAGATTTAGTACATCATTAGTTCTATTTAGAACCAAACAGGGATAATCAATGATCTCTAAAAATTGATAGTTATCTTCTTTAAAAAGAAAAAAAAAGATAAGGAATGAAACATTGACTATCATAGACTCCTTAGTAATCATTAAAATCATTTCAAAAACAGAATCATGATTTTTATAACTGAGTCAATAAATTAAAAGATTCTGTTTTGAACATATTTGATTATCATTAATTCAATACAAAAGATGATTTATGCACATACCTAGGTGATATGCATTTTGACATAAATTTGAGAATTTATTATCATTTTTAATTTGAGATGAATTGGGAAGATATCCAACAATTTAAGACCTTATTGTAGGCAACTTTAAAATCATTAGTAAAATCTTTTAGTGTAAGTTTATTGACATAGCAAATTATATTTTTAATAATAAACATTTCTTTTAATGATTATGAAATTGTCCGTATTTCAGTGATTGATAGAATGTGACTGTACATAAAACTAAATGTTTTTAATCTTTTTCAAGCATTTACCCCATGGAATTCTGAAAATGAAGATATTCTATAGAAATTCTAACTTGTTTACTTTTTGTATTAGTTTGATTGTAGTTATTGCTAGGAGCAAAGGGAACAGTTTCCTAGCATTATTTCAAGTAATAAGCATTTATTTTACGAATGTTATAATATAGGAGAAACCTACATTAATTTTGTACAGGACATTTGAAGCTAAACAAATAAGCTGAAAAGTCTTCCTGACAATAACTAAATTCTTAAAAGCTTCCTAATGAACCAGGTCAATGAGCTTGACTAGAAGATTGTGGAAAACAAGTCTGGTAAAGACCAATATGATGCAGCATGAGTTACATAAACCAAAGTGTAGCTCTTCTAAAAGCATCTTTGTCTAAATCTGGTTGTCATGTTTAATTTAAACAAGCAACAAAAAAAAAACACACAAAACTAAAGCATTCACCTTTACCAATAGAAATTGAAACTAGGAGAATAAGAAATAAACTCTTAAAAAACTTAATATATCAAATGATTCTATTGATTTTGAAATGGCTCTTAGTTGTCCTTGGAAGATTCTCTTTTGAGTCAGGTACTTGGGATTCACTCCTACCACAAGACACTCTCCAGTCTCCTTCATCCCACTAGGAGTACACAGCCTGTCTGTTCCTCCTATTTCTTAGATCCCATGTTGATCTCTCTCTGTCTTTCAGTCACAGCCAAACAACTCTGGTCTTAATTAAACCAAGGGGATTGACATTCTCTCCTAGGTACTTAGGAAGCTGTACCAAGAGCATTTTCAGATCATGACAGCCAGGGAACAAGCCACAGCTTTTCCCATTTTGGGATTTCTCTACCCTTGTTTTGTTAGCAGTAAGAAAAAACAAAAGAAAACAAAAAATTAATACTTGAATTCCCAGCAACACAGCTACTCCTACACTTTAGCCTTTATGTCTTATGAAATAATTTTTTAGGAACATAATTCTTAAAATTTTATGGCATAATTATTCAACATTTTCAAAGTTTAAAAATTATTTTGCTATTTTATTCTAACCAATGTGGCTAATAGGAGCACAATGACTGTACATTTGAATCATAATTCAAACATCAAATCTCTTACTTTTGAGTATAATGATTAGAAAACTTATCAATTTTTTGTGATAGACTGAGTTGTGTGTGAAATTTATGTGATGTTGGGAAGGTATTTTGCCTTTTTAATTCTTAGTTTAATCCTTTTTTAAAATGTAACGATGAAAGCTATTCTATGTGTGTATATATGTATAAATACACACATATATTTGTATTTATTTTTCAGAGAGAAAGGGAGAGAGAGAGAGAGAGAGAAACATCAGTGATCAGAGAGGATCATTGATTGGCTGCCTCTTGCATGCGCCACACTGGGGATCAAGCCTTTAACCTGGGCATGTGCCCTGACTGGGAATCAAACTGTGATTTCCTGGTTCATAGGTTAATGCTCAATCACTGAGCTACGCCAACTAGGCCAAAAGCTATTTTTCATCTGTCATTTTGTAAATGAGTAAAGGATGTTAAGCACCTAGAAAAATGACAGGGTTTTATAAATATTCAATAAATGCAAATTAATAATAACAATCAGATTATTTTACATACATATTTTTAACCAATTTAAAAGTACCAGAAATTAATGTTCAAATTAAAAAAAAAATTTGGTACATGTTTTTTAGCTTAAAGATATTTAAACTTATTTTGAATAAAATCAATTAGTCATGAATTAAATCTAAAATCTACTTTTTAGCATTAATAAAAATTAAGAATATTATGTAGTTTTCTTTCATGCAAAGATAATTTGATTCTATTCCTTGTGAAATTTATTTTTCCAGAAATATGACTAAACGATGGAAATAAAATTAAGTTACTCATTCCTTTATCAGTAAGTTTACTTAGTTTAAAAGTTCAAAGGAACTTTTAAAAGAAACTTGCAAGGATAGAATATATTTTAGAGGTATTAAAAGAGTTTCCTCAACTTCCTTCAGATCTTTTATACGTTCTTCCTTTGTGACTTTATTCCATTATCAGTATTTCTACAATTTGCTGCTGACTCTGAAATAATTTTTACAATTTGTTTGACATTTCAAGCCCTATTATGAACTGGGTCTTGAAGTATAGGTAGGAGACTGAGTACACAAGAATAAATGCATGTAACCTGAGCAGAAAGGTGAAAAAGAATGGTTCATTTAGGGAATATGACATTGTATAGGGGGATTGGCTAGAGAAATGGCTCTAGTTAAAGGATGAAGAGAAGGCTGGTCTATAGATTAAAAGAGATACTGAGTCCTATGGTGTTGATAATTTATCTTGGTTCATAATTTAACTAGTAATGATTGTTCGAAGTCTTATTTTTGTTTTATTTTTAACTGAGCTTTATTATGACTTTTTCTTTTTTTTTTTTTGTCTCCAATAAGTAAATGGGTTTCTGTTGAATATGTCCCAACTTTCAAGTTCCAATATTGTAATCCAAGATTAAGGCTGTGTTGCCTCTTGCAAAAAATATTTAAAGACCTAGTCATCTTCTCTCCAGTTCTTCCAAATCTAGTCTAATGCACAGCTCTATTCCTGGTAGGACTCTTTCTTTCTCTTTGCCCTTCCACATTGACTCTAGTTAAAATTTAAAGTATATTTAATTCTATACTGAATTCCCCAGATGTTTTTTAAATGTTGAATTAGAATAATGACTTCACCTAACTTTTCGCTTTTACTACCATGATTGTACTGCAGTCACACCACTTTCCAGCTAGCCTGCACTATTCACATCTGGGCAAATGTACTTTGATGATATTATAAGTTTTCACATGCATTTATTTATTCAGTATATGTTTATTTCTATTTTGTGTCAGTTTAGTACTGGGCTCTGAAGATAAATATAAACATAAATTATAATTTTGATGCTATTTCTTTTCTTAAAATTCTCTTTCCCTTAGCAAATGCTTATTAAAATTCTTCAAGTCATTGTTTGCATATGTCCCTTTCTCAATGCAGTTTATCTCACCCTTCCTGATTAAAATTGTGGTCACCTATTCCCAAAATGGACACTCTTGAGTCCCAACTAACCTCCTCTGCTTTTCTCTTTTTTTCTGATGTGCTGTGTTCTTTATAACAACATGTAACTTCTTTATTATGCCTATTGTAAATCATTTGCCTTCACTCACTAGAAGGAAAGATCTGTAAGGACTGGGATCTGTATCCCTACTTCCTGGAAGATAGTAATATTCAATAAAATGTCTAACTCAAAAGGCACTCTCTTAATCAAATTTCCTCTGATGACCCAGATTAAATAAATATTAAATCTTACCTTGTACTTCTTAGATAAGATTAAATATTTTCTTTGCTGTGTCTTCCTATTAAATAAAAGGTTTATGAGGCTAGTGAGTATTGTTTGCATATTTGTATCTTACATAGCATTTGGCTCACTAGCCCAGTAAATAGCAAATAAGTATTTATTGGGAAAAAAAAATGAGTGAAGATGACAAACTGTGAAGAAATACTCTGTGATGTTGTCTTTATTTTTATTTTTTTGTCAAATATGGGAGCCCAATACTAATCAGCTAAGAGGTCTTAGAAATAATCATTTTACTCATTCATACTCTTTTAATTCAAATTCAGTACCCAGAGCATTTTTAGGTAGCAATACTATGGATAATCTGTTCTCTCTGCTCTGGTTGAGTATGTTTGATATAAACTATTTTCCAGTCATTTACAGAATGAGATTGAGCTCTGCCTGTAAGGGGAAGATTTCAGGAAGCTGCAGTGTTTGCTTCAGAAACATACAATATAACATGTTCTTTTCTTCTTGATAGTCACGGAAAACCACCTTCATGTTGAAAAATAAAAGGACAGAACTATTCCAAATATTGAACAATTTTCCTAACTTTTTAATCCAACCCCAAAACTTAGGGGTTTGAAAATTGGTTGCAGCTGTTCCTTTCTGTTTTTCAGGTGCCTTTTTTTTTTCCCCACCTGAGTGGGGGACACATTTCCACAGCAGCACTCAAGCAGAGCCTCTGCCTGCGGGCGCATTTACCTTTTGGAGAACGCGTTGCCCTTGTGTTGTTAGCCTCCGCATTTTCAAATACCTCACTTCGCCTCTGGTGCTTGTGAATATATCACTGTCCACCTCTTTTGCCTTTTGTATTTACCGTTGTCTTCTGCTTCAGCGTTTCTGATGCCCTTGAGAAGCCGTAACCATGCTTTACATTGGACAGAGTGCCAGCTCATTTAATCAGGCAGAGTTTGAGAGGCAAGGATGAATTTATTCTATCCAACATTTAATAAAAAATAAATTAAAAATGTGACTTATGCCATGACATGCTTAGCATTACCCTTCTAGGTTTAAATTTGAGAGTTGTCAGCACCCTCCCTGGTCTGGAAACTGACATGTTATCAATCTAGTGCGTGGGTGACAAGGCCACTGATGTCGTCCCAAGGCGCTGGTTAATAATTAATTTTTCATTGCAGCCATGTTCAATAAATGGATGACAAAACTTAAGCCTGTATTAAAGGTTTCAGAAATTCATTATTAGTTTTAAAAGATGAATGTACAAATTAACTGCCATGATAGATGAGGCATACCAAATATTGCCAGGACTTAAGTGGTTTTAGTCTATTTACATACAATGTAGAGTAGGGAATAGCGTTTTCATGTTTTCTCTTGCTCTCAGAAGTCCTCAGCCATCAAGCCTCTGGACACGCTGAGTACTATTTCTCGAGTCAGGAGCAGAGTGATATTATGATTTAAATAAAATAAATCTGATCAGTTATTACCTTTTAATTTCCTTGATTAGACTTCAGTGCCAACTAGGATACTATCCTCTTTCAATGCCAGACCCACAGCTTTGTGGTTCTGGGAGGGCCTGGGCTCTCGGAACTCCGAACTCCTTTGCCCCTTGACCAGTGGTCAGCAAACTTTGGCTAGCGAGCCACATGCGGCTCTTTGGTCCCTTGAGTGTGCCTGTTCCACAAAATACCATGGCCTGGGAGAGTCTATTTTGAGGAAATGGTGTTAGAAGAAGTTTATGTTTAAAAAATTTGGCTCTCAAAAGAAATTTCAATGGTACAGTTGATATTTGGCTCTGCTGACTAATGAGTTTGCTGACCACTGCCCTTGACCAACTGCTCCCTGTTAGGTTCTGCCAATAGGGTGGACCAGAGGGCAGCCTGCTGGTGAGCCAGAGAACCTGGCTTCCTCCTCTGTGGGTTTAATTATTGCTCCAGCAATGGCACTTTGTACCCTGGCAGCAGCTTTTCCCTGGTTTCAGTGGGTTTTCTTTCTCTCTCTTTTTAAATTCCTGGAATTAGTTGGATCACAGCCCCTTGAGTTATCAGGAGTAGGTAGGCAGAGTCCTTACTTCAGAATCTCTTCAGAAGTGAGCCCAATTCTGTGGGGCCCTCAGCTCCTCTAGACTTCTAGTTTCTGAGAACCTCAAACTCTTCCTTTTGTGTCCTAAGGTGTTCAGGCGTTTGATGCTTCACCGTTATTCATAACCATGTTACTTCAGTGTCTTTTTTCTTTCCTTTTTTTTTTTTCAGGTATTAATTCATTTATTCCTTAAAGTATCATCACACTCCTGTGGAAATATCAGCTCTTTTAATTAATATCACAAATAAAAGCACATTACTTTCAAGTTTCCTTATTCCATTCGAGGGGGTATAGCAAAGATGATATTTATTGAAGAACATGTACAGATTCCCATGTAGGGAGGGGGAAGAATCCCACTGAGTTCTTTTCCCCCTGGCTTATAAAGACTACAGATCCTGGTGCCTTGATATCCCCTCTGATTGGTCATGTGAGGTTCTCCCTCCTCCTTCCCTTCTGGGCTTTCTCCTTTTCCATCTGAATGAAGGGCTTCCTTCTCTTTATTTTGTAAATGTGACCTTTCTAGGTTACTTCCAGTTCCTCTGTCTTAGGGAAATATACCTGGTGTTGCCTCATAGTCTTATGGAAAGGTAACTGCACCTGGCTTCCTTCTGTTATGGAAATGTACCTTCTCCCAGTCTGCAGCCCCATGCTTTTCCTGGACCCCAATTCTAAAAAACCCCTAAGCCTGACTATGATCCCCCAAAGTTCTTGCTTCAATATTAAGTTAGATCCCTTGACTATTTGGAGGCAATGACAGTATCTTTTCCCACTTCTAGCATAAGATGTAAAACACAGTAGGTGTTCAGAAAACTAATATTCATTTGTTGAATGAATATATCAGTAGATGAGTGAAGCATTTGTTTCCCTTCAGGAATATTTATCTTTTTTGCTCCTAAATCTCAGGTTATAATCTGCTCTTCGATATATTAAGAGTCATAAAACATTTCTGTAGTGGTGCAGTGGTCACTTTCATAATCTTAACATATTTTTCTAAAAATCTATAGTTTATAATACTGTTTTGTTGTACTAGTGAAGGAATTGACTATTTACTCTCTTAGGCAAAAACAAAGCTTATTCTATTAAATAGGGACTCATACTTTCCATAAAATTGAAAGAAAATAACAGTAAATTAAAGAAAATGTACTTTAAGTTAATCTTCTATCATTTCCTCCAGTCTGGAATGTTAAGGTTTGAGACTTCTTCTCATAATCCAGCAGTATGCCGCATGGTTTTTTCATTTCTCTGGTTTGCATTTATCTTTATGCGATTGAATCTCATTATGATCCTTCAAGAAAACACTTATTTTCTCCTCAGGAAAATATTTTATTTCCTTCATAAAAGTATGGTTAACTTTACTTCTGACATAAAGACTTTATTTTGATTTTTTTTAAGTTTTTTTGTTCTTTTTGTTTAAGAGTTAACCTCATTTTAATGATCACTCAAAATTATTTCCCAGGCTTGAGTTCAGGTGAAAATGTTAATAGAATTGAAAAAGCAGTTAGGTGAGTGAAAGTGCAATGAATAAATTAAATTTAAGCTAAACTTAAAATAATAAAGAATACTAAATTTATTAAAAAATAGCAAATTAAAATTATGCTTTAAAATTGTTTGTAACAAGAAAAAGTAATTTTATTCTGAAGTCTTTCATGATTATTTATATATAATATTCTTTATATATATAATATTTATTTTCCCTTTTTAAAATATTATCTTATACTCTTTTAGTAATATATACTGGAGACTAAAAAATAAACCATTAATTTTGGTAAGACAGCACTAATCACACATTTCTGGTAGTAACATACATGATCAAATACTCACAAGGAGAACTTGCCTTATCTTTGCCAGTGCAATGGGAAAAAAATGTGCCTCATCTACTTTTATATATTAATAGTTTTTAGACAGGAATGGATTAGTCTTGATAATCCATTTACACCTGCTCATGTCTTGGAACTCTTTGATTCTGTTGTATATACAAATAAGCTATGAATAATAGATACAAAATGTCACAGAAAAAAAGTAAAAATATATATTATGAACTGTGGTCCAGATTATCTGTAATAATAAAAGTATAATATGCTAATTAGATAAGACAGCCAAATGGCATTCTAGACATCCTTCTGGACGAGAAGTCAGGGCTGCGAGGGCCGAGACCATTGCACAAATGCTGTGCATTAGGCCTCTAGTATATATATCTGGAAAACAAGTCAGGGACATGCTATAAAAAATACTAATATTGAAGATCTTTTTAGGTGGGTATTCTGAAAAGCAAAAATTAATAATGAAACAACAGGAAAACCAAACTTGATGGAGAGATAATGTAAGATCCTCTTTTTTTAAAATAAGAATATTTACAGTAGTAATATTATTATTGATGAGAAAAGGTAGTTCTCTGTTATAAAAAAGTAGAAAAAAATTTAAACATTTTGTCATTGTTTTTTTTTTTTTTCAGAGAGAGAGAGGTGGGGAGGGAACATCTATGTGAGAGCAAAACATAGATCATATGCCTCCTGCATGTCCCCTAAAGTGGACTGAATCTGCAACCAGGGTATGTGCCCTGATGGGGAATCAAACCAGCAACCTTCTTTGCACATGATGCCCAACCAACTGAGCCACACTGGCTAATGCAAAAATATAAAAACTTTAATCAGAATTAGCATGAGTAGAAGTTGGAAGATGGAACTCAGTTATCCAGTGGATAATGAGAATACCAAATCTACATAAATCTTAGTATTTTATTTGAAATCTAATATGGAGACATCTATACTCTTCATAAATGTGAATATCCTATTAACATAAGGAGAAATTGTTATTAGTTTTATTTGCTACTGGACTTTTTTTTTATATTAATATTTTGGTTTTCACATTTGCTTAACAGTGTTACAAATGCTATTTCCTTTGAGGAAATGGAAAAGGAGAGGTTGTTGATGGACCATTAAGTGCTGTCATTGGAGCCACTGCTTGGGGTTTACTGCTTATAATTGAAATATTTTGGGTGGTAACACTTTATCTACTTTACCTCTCAGACTATAAAAGGTATGCATAAATATTTAAAATCATATTCAGTTTAATCTTCAAATTAATAGTCTTATTAACTGAATTATTATCAAAGTTTGTTAAAGAGTTAGAAAATGTTATGAACAATTAAAGAAAAAACAAAACAAAACAAATTAAAACATTTTATTCTATCAAAATAATCAAAATCTTTTAAATTAAAAATGTTGCTGATATGTGTTTTATAGTGCTATGGCTTGAAAACTTTATTTTTCATCAGTCTTTGAAATGTGCAATTACAGAGTGCTTTATTTGTTTTTTCTAAGGAATCAGCCTAGGCATCAAGCAGGATAGCAATTTTGAATTCTTCTACAATTCAGGTGAATATGCTGCCATTCTGAAGAAGTATTCCTCCTTGTTCAATTTTTTATTTCTTCACTATGCTAATGGCCCATCCTGTTCTTTAATATTCTGTCAAAGTCTGAGGAAGTGAATGTTATACCAAGTGCATAGTCAATTAGACACTCTGTCACATAAAGTGAGAATGTAAATTTCAACAATAATTTAGATATCTAAAATATTTCACAAGTACACAGGATTTCTAGTTCATATTTAATGAACAAGTGATTTAGAGCTGAAGCTGAAATGAAAGTGTTTCTGGTAAAAAGGTTAAGTAAGAAAAGACAGGAGCATGGAGTAATTTCAAAAAGTGCTATTTCTGCAATCAGAAAGTGGCATTCATTACTTGATAAAAGTAGTTGAGAAATAAAATTTAGTTTGTTTATCAAATAATTGTATTTTTAAGATCACAGGGAGCAACACATGGGAAAGATGAAATTGAACTGTAATCCCTTTAATTCAGCTACAATCTCTATATTAAGAAATGTGTCTTTCCCAGCTGGTGTCACTCAGTAGTTTATCACCAACCCATGCACCAGGAGGTTACTAGTTTGAGTCCCAGTCAGGGCACATTCTTGGTTTGGGAGCTTAATCCCCAATGGGGGGCATGCAGAAAGCAGTCAATTGATGTTTCCCACTCATCAATGTTCCTCTCTCTCCCCTTTTTTCCCCCACTCTCTAAAATCAATGAAAACATATTTCTTAAAAAGAAGGAAAAATGTGTGTATTTCTAATAGAAATGAGACTCAGTCTTATTTCATAAGGTTATTTGGGATATTAGTTGATCAAATATAGAAAATATTTCTTACTGATTTTATGTGATATTTATAAATTATTTAGGATGTGATTTAAAAATATTCCACATTTTAGTTGCTCCATATTGTTTCAATCAGAATCACAATAAGCTCATGATTTGAAGCTTATAGAATACTAGTAGCCTTGGGCACGAATCCATATGCCAGTAGGTTGCTGCTACACTCCTGTAGATTTCTGCCTGCTGCCCTGCCCTTCTGTAGCTCCCCCTGCTGGAAGCCAATTACAGCATGTTAACAGGGCTGAATCATCTGGAGATGGCTGAGTGCATTTCCCCAAAACTGAAAAGGATGCATAAAATAATTGTTTGCTGCCAGACAGCTCAGGACATCTCAATCTACATGTTATTGCCTCCTGTTGGCCAAACACCTGAATATTCATAGGCTATTCCCCAATTTGACAATGGATTCTGTACCTAACCCTGGCCTTTGTTGTGTATATCTTCACCTTGCCTTAGGACAAATTATGTTAATAAAAAGCAAGGGGTCCTGAGAAATTGATTTCTTTAGCCAGGCTCCTCTGCCCCCCCATAAATGCCTTTCAAAATTACATTTCATCTCTAGACTCTTTATTAATTTACACACAGCCCCTTCTCCAGATTCCAGAACCCTTCCAGATGCCAGATCAAGACCACCGGCATTATTCCTTGGCCCCCTCCTTATAGCTTGCTGCCCTGTCCTGTCCTATAGCTCTCTGTTGCCCTTCTGCAAATCTGTGATTAGGTCATTATGCAGTTGGTTTTTATGCCTCAGGGCATAATGGATAATTAGTATATCCCTCTCTTATTATATAGGACAAGAGACCCAGTGCCTGAAATTCGTGCATGGGGGTGTGCACCCTCTTCAATCTGTGACCCCTCAAGAGATGTCCAACTGCCCATTTAGGCCAGATCTCGGTAGGATTTCTGGCTCCCAACTGCTTGCCTGCCTGCCTTCCTGATTGCCCCTAACTGCTTCTACCTGTCAGCCTGATCACCCTCTAACCACTCCCCTGCCAACCTGATTGATGCCTAATTGCTCCCCAGCCATCATGTTTGACCCTAACTACCATTCTCTGCAGGCCCAGTCACTCCCAACTGCTCACCTCTGCAGGCCTGGGTGCCCCCTCCCCTCAACTGCCCTTCCCTGCAGGCCAAGTCACCCCCAACTTCCCTCCTCTGCTGGCCTGGTCAACCCTAACTGCCTTCCCCTGCAGGTTTGATTGCCGCCAACTGCCCTCCCTTACAGACCTGGTCTCTCCCAACTGTTCTCCCCTGCTGGCCATCTTGTGGTGGCCATCTTGTGTCCACATGGGTGCAGCCATCTTTGACCACATAGGGGCAGTAATTTTGTGTGTTGAAGTGATAGTCAATTTGCATATTACTCTTTTATTAGATAGGATAGAGGTTTGGTACATGGGTGAGGGCTAGCTGGTTTGTCCTAAAGGTTGTCTCAGATAAGGGTGGGAGTTCCCTTGTGGCCTGGTCGAGGGGCCTGTGGTGGTTAGCAGGCCAGTCACGCCCCCCAGCAACCCAAACAGAGGCTCTGGTATCTGAGATTTATTTATCTTCTATACTTGAAACTTTGTAGCCTTTAGCTGAGCCAAAACTCCTGCTTGCTCTGTAGCTGCAGCCATTTTTGTTGGGATTTATTTATCTTCTATATTTGAAACTTTGTATCCTTGAGTGGAGGCCTAGGCTGGCTAGGTTGTGCAGAAAGCTTGGCTTCTTCCATTGCCGGGAAAACACAAGCCTCCTGCTTGTTCCGTGGCTGCAGCCATCTTGGTTGGGTTAATTTGCATACTTGCTCCTGATTAACTGGATATGTGTGGTTTGTGAGTGTAGCAGAGTGATGGTTAATTTGCATAATACTCTTTTATTAGATAGGATTTATACCAATACTTTTTTACTATGTGTGGGTAAGCAAGTAGAGATCTTTAACTTCTGTCTTTCAAAAATCTCTTTTCTAAATCTCACCTCTTCTCTCAGTAGTTACCCTGTTGCCTAATGTATTGACTGTGCTCTGACTGTGTTTGTTGCTTGTGAGGATTTCTTTCATATGTCAGCAACTTTGGACACCATGTATTTGCCCTGAACGGCTCCCCATAGTCTCTGCAATTGCTATCAGTAGCTACAGGATCTCTTAGATTTAGATCACCATGGATCTCTTGTACTGCAGCTGTGGACAAGTCAACTCACAGTTCTGGCATTCATTTTGTCATCTGTAAAAAGAAGGAAGAACAGACAATTGCCCCTATTGCAGCTAGCTCTAAAATTCTAATTCCAATTCTTTCTCCATTCTTTCATTTGCATTCTTGCCCAGTTCCTTCATTTACATTCCACATGGGAAATATTTTATGTATTCCACTTTCTAAACCATTTTAAAAGCACTCAGAGCTCTGTACGGAACAGTACTCTCCAATAATGAAAATTCAATAAATATCCCCAAAGTCTGTGTCATTCTTTCTGTCATGGAATGTAATACCTTGCCATATTTTCTTTTAAAACATAAAACTCACAGACATGCTATTTGGTGCCTAGTAAGGAAAACATGTGATATCCTTTTTAAAAAGTTTATTTTGATAGTATTTTGAGGGTGGGATGGGAATAGGGAAACTAGCAAGAGTGCTTTATGTGAGATTTTTATTGTGTAAATACCAGCCAATATGTTATAAAGGTTGCTTTTAAGGTACAGAATTGTATTTTTATCTTACATCTTAGTCAAAATTCCATGACCTCAATATACTTATATGTATTTCCCAATTGGCTTCATTGTATGGGAAACAAAGGACTTGAATTAGGTTTTAGAAATAACAATTACAATTTAAATATTTTTGAATAGATATATGGTGTCCTGGAGCCCACTTATAATCCATTTCACATTTTAAATAAAATCTCTATTTTAAAGTTCCAGTTTTAAAGCCTCTTTTCTTGTTTAAACTGAGTATACTGCCTGGTCCACTTATCTGGTAATTGTTATTTAAAAGAAAATTGCATTTAAAAAAAAAGTGGAGCATCTTTTCTAATCATGAAGCTGTAATATCATAGTTTTGTGATTATGCAGTTCTCTGCAATATAAATCCTGCCTACCAATGATTTAGTTGATTAAAAAAATAATGAGTTGCAAATCATCTGATTTTTTTTTCATTTTGTATATTTATTGGTATAATATACATTATATAGGTTGTTGAATGTGGTGATTCACTAGAAAAGTGCAAAACAAGGTCAAATTGGAAGGCAAATGAGGTCATAAACTTTTAAAATAGTCAATAAAACAATTAATGTATCACCAGCATGTGCTATTAAGCAGCAATGTAATGATGCCACTGTTCACACCAGGGTCCTGTGAGTGATTATAAACAGGCTAGGAAGCCGGGCTTCATAGACATTTCACATCCATGCTGCAGAAAAATGCCAACATGCACCCTTAGAATCATTCACAGAACTTTATTTCAAATGTTTCCAAGCATCTTAAAAATATACATATTATAAAGCACATTTTGAAGAATAAAACAGAAAAGAAAATATAAGTTACAGCCCCCTTTTTAGTTTATTTGATATTTTAAAATTGCACAGCAATACACATTCATTATAATAAGTTTAAGTAAACCAAAGTGTACAAATTAAAATAAAAATATTTGCCCTCTCCCATGGCATTTATAGAAGCGGGCTTTGTTAATAGTTTCAATTATTTTCCAATTTTCCTACCTGTGATATATATTTATATGTTGATAGGTTAATGCAGACATAAACTATGCCATCCTGTATAATAAGAGCTAATATGCAAATGCTCATCACACCTTCATGCCCTCACATGTAATAGCTCAGATCCTCAACACTGGGAAGAGAGTAATGGGGACTAGCCAGGCTCTAGCCTGGGAGACGGAGAAGCTGCCACCCTGCAGTCCTTGGCACTAGTGGCTATGCTTGCACCTGCAGCTTGGGAAAGGGACAAGCCACCCACCCTGCAGTCTCAGGCACCAGCACCTGCAGCTGAAACCTGGGAGAGGGACAATCCACGGGCCCACTGTCCTAGGTGTCTGTGGCTGCAGCCCATAGTGTAATATATCTATCTAGCCAGATAGCTAGCTAGCTAGTAAGCTAGCTATCACCTATCTATCTACTATATATCCATGTATATTATAATAATAGAATCATGCTCTATTTTTCTGCACACCTAATCTTTCTCTTTCACTCTATTATGTGATTGTTTTTATGATTATTTTAGACACAGATATTTTTGAGAATGAAGCACATTTTTCATGAAACAGTATATAGCTTAATATTCTGTGTTATTGAAATATCTTGCTATATATTTTTAGGCATTTCAAGCCATCATGGTTTTAGTGCCTATAAAAACTTATTAGAAAATCACTATAACGATTCACTATAGAAAGTTTAATAAGATGTTAAGTAATTTAAATTTTTAAAATAAGGCAAGTAACTAAAGGTCATTCTTCTTCCATTAACTATATAAATGGACTATCTAATATTTGTAATTTATTTATTACAGTACCACATCTTAAATGTAGTATAAGGTTATCCTGAAATTTTTCCCCCTAAATAACAAAGACTATTCAGTTTCATTGGTTTTGTCATTATCATTAATTCATAAAGTGTCAAAGGAAATGAAGCAAACACTTATGTTTCTATTTTGGCTGAAGTGATAAAGAAACCTCACCAGTGAAAAATAGACAGTATGTAAATTTATGAAATTTCAGATTATATTCATGGCTAAAGAAATGGATATAGCTACTACTTGACCAGATGAGAATTTATGGGGAGGAATGACTAACATTTTCTACACGTCCCCGCCCTCCCTTACATTGTATAAAGAGTGTGCAGCATTGCATTGGAATAGAAATTATAATACACCCTACTCCAACATACAAATAAACACACATACATGACTAAACAACCTACTAATTTAAATGCTTTTGTAGGAAAGAGATAATAAGCAGTTATTATTACAGTACCTGAACAGCACAGCAGCTAAGTATCATTCAATGAATAAGTAAATTTATAAAAGTCATGCAATAATCTATGTTGATGCCTGGTAGAATTCCAAAGAAAACCACATCCTGTGGACTTATTACAGTCCATAATTGAAGAAGAAAATAACTCTGATTAGTTAGCACTTAACTTTTCAAATAATCTTAAAGATAAAAAAACAAAAACAAAAACACATATGTATGAGATTTAACTACACATTGTATCCCAAAAAATATATACACATTTTCAAAGATGATAGATCAATTTTGAAAATGAAATGTATTTTAGTAAACACTACCTTTATAATTTATTCAAAGTGTGTGTTTTCATTTTTTGGGACACCATATTTTATTAGGCATAGCTACATGTTGTTAGGCCACATTATTGAAATGAATTTGATATATAACATGATCATAACATTAATTGTGAATGAATTAACTTTGTATTATTTTATTTTTAATTTCTTTATTGATTAACGTATTACATATGTATCCTTAATCCATTATCCCCCAACCCTCCCACTCATGCCCTCGCCCCCTTGTTAGCTGTGTCCATTGGTTATATTTATAATAATTCGGTAGCTTTCTGTTATGTACAAATTTTGATTTTTTAAACTTAATATGAATATTAATTTACATAGTATAAATAGAAAGGTTATAAAGATTATAGCGAGATATCTACAATTATGAGCATTTTTATCTTATTTATTTAGTTGGTTTCTATTACAATATGATGTTCATGATGAGATCTTTTGCAAAAAGTACCTTTTCAATAGACTAAAATTCTTAATTACATTAGATTACATCAGAGAAAATAAGAATGAGTATAGTATATAAAGTAAAATTTTATAATTTCTGTTGCCAGAGCACATGCTGAACTCATGTTTTAATTTGAGAATATTTTCAAAGCCATCTGCTGCATCTCTAGTAATTCTGAGAACGCAATCAGTTTCCAATTACCTTCGAAAAGAAGGATAAAGTAAAGCAGTGAAGAATTCAGAAACTATTTATATTTGGCTAATTACCTTACTAATCTTTTTTTAAAAATCTCAAAAGTTTTATACACATACACCTAACTTCTCACATACTCATTTTTTTTCACAAATTGAAAATGAACTTTTAAACATTAGTGACCCAACTCTGTTGGATAGTGAAGGAGAATAAAGCATGCTCTCAAAGCAGATTTTTTTGACTGGAACCTGGATTATTTGTCCACCAGAGATGAAGAATGAATCCATAGACAGAGGTTAGTATAGCAAAGATGGAGACTTATTAAAAAACAAGTATAAATTCCCACATGGGGAGAGGGGAAGAGTCACACAGAATAAACTCTCACGTGGGGAGTGGGAAAAGGTACCACTGAGCTCCTTTTCCCTATGGCTTATAAAGGCTGCACATCATGGTGCCTTGATATCCCCTCTGATTGGTCACTTTTCCTTAGACTGGTTACTATAGTAACTTCTAGGCTCAAAGGTTGAACTTACATGGGACATATGAGGTTCCCCCCCCTCGCCCCTTTCCTATTGTTTTCTTATTCCCTATGGGCTTTCTTCTTATTCTTCTGGATGAAGGGCTTCCTTCCCTCTATTTTGTAAATATAGACCTTTTGCTGTTCCCAGCTCCCTCATTCTATGGAAATGTACCTGTTGTAGCTTTTCAATTTCCTTATTCTATAAAAATAGACCTTTTGGTGCTCTGCAGCCCTGTACTTCATCCATTGTCCCCTTAATTTCTAAAATATCCTAAACCTGTCATTTTTCACCCCTAAAATTACTCTTTTACTATCATATAAATAATCTCTAAATTTTTTTCTACAAAGTGACATTTACAATTTAGGTGTTTGGTTTGTTTTTTTCTTTAGAGGCATTGATCACTCTAAGCATAATTTTTAGCACCTAAAGGAAATAGTAATTCATAGGAATCAGAAAACATTCTATCAAAAGCCATGGGGTATCTTTTCTTCTCTTCAATACTTAACACGGAATTTTAATTTATATACTTACCTATGAAGAAACACAAATATGCTACTGTTGATATATTATCTATGTCTGTAATACGATGCAGAAATGTCAGTCAAGACAGTCTACAGTTTTGCAGCAATTTCTTAATATACATATTTTAAAAAACAGGAAGTTAAGGTAATACTAGAGGCCTAGTGAATGAAATTTGTGCACGGGGGGTGGGGGGTTGGGGAGGGGAAAGGGTTGTCCCTCAGCCCAGCTTGAACTCTCTCCAATCTGGGGCCCTTTGAGTGATGTCCGACTGCCAGTTTAGACTTGATTCCAATGAGGTTGGGCCTAAACGGGCAGTCACATCCCACTCATAATCCAGGACTGCTGGCTCCCAAATGCTCCCCTGCCTGTCTTCCTGATTGCCCCTAACAGCTTCTGCCTGCCAGCCTGATCACCCCCTAACCACTCCCTTGCTAGCCTGATTGATGCCTAACTACTCCCCTGGCAGCCTATTTGCCCCTAACTCCCCCCCCTTCAGGCCTGGATACCCTAACTGCCCTCCCCTGAAGTCCTAGTCTCTCCCAACTGCTGCCCTCTGCAGGCCTTTGTCCCACCCCCCCAACTGCCCTTCTCTACAGGCCTGGTCACCCCCAACGTCTCTCCTCTGCTGGCCTAGTCACCCCTAACTATCCTCCCCTACAGTCTTGATTGCCCCCAACTTTCCTCCCTTGCAGGCCTGGTCCCTCTCAACTGCCCTCCCCTGCTGGCCATCTTTTGGTGGCCATCTTGTGTCCACATGGGGCAATCATCTTTGATCACATGGGGGCGGTCATCTTGTGTGTTGGAGTGATGGTCAATCTGCCTATTACTCTTTTATTAGATAGGACAGAGGCCTACTACATGGATGGAGCCAGCTGGAGGGTGTCTTGGATCAGGGTGGGTGTTCCCATGGGTTGTGGGGTGGGCTGGGCAAGGGGCCTAAGGTGGTTTGCAGGTCAGCCATGCTCCCAGTGACCCAAGTGGAGGCCCTGGTATCTGGGATTTCTTCTACAATTGATACTTTGTAGCCTAGAGTAGAGCCAAGTCTCCTGCTCCCTCAGTGGTGGCAGCCATTTCTGTTGGGATTTATCTACTATAATTGAAACATTGAAACTTTGTAGCCTTGAGTGGAGGCCTGGATCTGCCTGGGTGTGTGGAAAGCTTGGCTTCGCCCATAGCTTGGGAAACCCATGCCTTCCTCCTGCTTGCTCTGTGGCTGCAGCCATCTTGGTTGGAGTTAATTTGCATATTCGCTCTTAGTTGGCTGATGTGCGTGACTGGTAGGCATGGCTTGTGGGTGCAGCAGAGTGATGGTTAATTTACTTATTACTCTTTTATTAGATAGGATGGTAGATATTCTTGGTTTCCAGCAGCAAAAATCTTATCTCAAATTTCCCTAAACAAATAAAAATGGTGGATCTTATGCTTTCATTTGACCAGGGACTCTGCTCCATATACTGCCATTTTATTGATTAAATTTTCTTTTTAATCCTTACCCCAACATATATTTTATAGATTTTGAAAGACAGAGAGAGAGAGAGAGAGAGAGAGAGAGAGAGAGAGAGAGAGAGAGAGAGAAAGAGAGAGAGAGAGATATTTACAGGTTGCCTTTCATAAGCACCTGGGCTGATCATTGAACCTGCAACGTAGGTATGTACCCTGACCAGAATCAAGCCTGAGATTTTTGGTGCATGGGATGATGTTCCAAACAATTGAGCCATTGGGGCAGGTATTTTTGTTTATCTTCACTTTGTTTTAAGATGCCCTCTCTGGCTTTTTTCTTTCCTGGTAGCAAAATACTCCAAAAGTTCTTGAGCTCCCATAGAGAGGCTATCTGGAACATCAAGCCCACAGAATGGGCTTTCTTCTGATTAGACAAGTTTAGTTCATTGATTCATCCTGAAAGGGTCACTGGGGTTTATAGACACTAAGTGTGGATTGGCTTAGACTGGTGCCATACATCTATCCTTAAATCAAGCACTATGTAAACAGCATAGTTATGGATATTGGTAAAATGGCAAGGGGCCAACTTAAATGGCAGAAGTGGAGTCATTCTTCCTAAATTCTGATAATGTGTAATTTATGAAAATACCAAATGCTACAATTCATTAAAGGAATGAATAACAAACAGAAATAGTTTTATAATGAGAATGAATGTTGAGAATTATTTTTGTTTTTTGTGTTTTTTTTAAATATAATTAACTTCATGTACACACACTCACACACACACACACACACACACACACACACACACACACACAAGCAGTGACCATAACAACTGAAGGCTTGACCTAACTCCGAAAATGAGTCCTGCAGTCGGTGCTGGGTTGCCATGACCACCCAGAACTGACTGCTATCTTTTTGGGCATGGCGACCCAGCACTGTCTGCAGAGGGGGCTGGGATCAGGCCTGGAGAGAGGCCTGGAGAGAGAAGCAGGGTCTGATCCGTAGCCTCCGTGGCAGCTGCTGATCAGTTCTTACCTTCTTCTTTCTCTCCAGGCCTGGCCAGCAACCACGTCTCTCTCTCAGGCTTCTGCAGGGGCTGCTGATCAGCCCTGCCTCTCTGATCAAGCCTGTTGAAAGGCCCGGAGATGCTGACTGGCATAAAAACCAACCAATCAGAACTAAAAATGGGTGAATTGTGAGGATCCAATGGTTGCCTAGGAGGTGGTGCTTTTGATGCTGACTGGCATAAAAACCAACCAAGTAGAACCTAATCTGGGTGAACTGCAAAGGCAGGAACTAAAGTGGGCACTGAAGAGAGATTTTAAGGCAGTTGGGGGTAAGATCAGGTCAGCAGGGGAGGGAAGTTAGAGGTTATCAGGCAGGCAGAGGTAGTTAGGGGTGATCAGGCCAGCAGGGGAGAGCATTTGGGAGTGAGATCATGACAGCATGGTGAGGAGTTAGGTGAGATCATTCAGGCAGGCAGAAGCATTTAGGGGTGATCAGGCAGGCAGACAGGTGAGTGGTTAGGAGCCAGCGATCCCAGATTGTGAGAGGGATGTCCCTGGGGGATTGGGCCTAAACTGGCAATCAGACATCCCTCTCACAATCTGGCATTGCTGGCTCCTAACTGGGAGTTGGACATCCCCCAAGGGTTTGGGCCTAAACTAGCAGTGTAAGGGGGATCGGACCTAAACTGGCAGTCAGACATCCTCCCTGGAGGATCAGGCCCAAACTGGCAGTCAGACATCCCCCAAGAGTTTCCCAATTGGAGAGGGTGCAGTGGGGGCTGAAGAAACCCTCCCCTGAGCATGAAAGAGTGACAGCTATATTTTATTTTTTCACTCAATAATATTTTTAGAAATTAAAATTTTAAAGATTAAAAAATTTTACATTTTGCATAAATATTAATATTCACCCAATATTTAATAATAATACTTTGCCATTTAATACACAATATATCAGTTTTTAGTCTATTTTATAGCAGAATTATTTTAATAAGATTAATATTTTTATTAAATATTTTATAATCACAATATAGAATTGAAACAAGGATCTTAAAATTATACTTTTTCATGAAAGTTCTACAAATATAAACCAACTAATAATTATTTTTTACTTTAAGGCATCTGCCAAATTCTCTTTTTGAACCTGTGTGATTTGTGACATTAGGGTTTCTAAAACCTTAATGCCAACTGGGTTTATTAATTAATCCAGAAAATATTCGTTGAATCCTTCTATATGCAATAGATAGTCCCAAATCAATGTGAACAACAACAACAAAAAATTTCTTTCCTCCTTGATCTTATATTTTATTGGAAGGAAACAAACAATAGGGAAATAAATAAGTCAATAAATAGCATGTTAAATGTTTTTAAGTGCCATAATAAAAAAGAGAGAGGAAGGAAAAAAAATAAAAAATAAGAAGAAAGGAAGGAAGGAAGAAAGGAAGAAAGGAAGGAAGGAAGGAAGGAAGGAAGGAAGGAAGGAAAGAAGAAAGGTAGGAAGGAAGGAAGGAAGGAAGGAAGGAAGGAAGGAAGGAAAGAAGGAAAAAGGAAAGGAAGGAAGGAAGAGAAATAACTAGCAAGGTAAATGGATAGAGGCTAGGGTAGAGTTACGTTGTGAATTAGATGGGGAAAGGTCTGATAAAGATGAAATTTGAACAAAGAGGAGAAATGAGGAAGAAGCAGGCCAAGAAGTTGCTGGGTTCATGGGAAGAGGATGTTGGGGTAATTTGAGGATGCAAGTTTTGGGGAAAGAACAAGAGCAAGGGCCCAAACCAGGAGTTCGCATGGTTTGTTTCAGAAACAAACAGGGAGATGATTAGAAGATGTAAGAGCTGAGGTCAGACTTAGCAGGGACCAGACCATGGGAAACCTTATAGGATTTCCATATTTAACTTTAGATTTTAATATGAGAAAGGTGGCTATTACATAATATTGAGCATAAAGATGCTGTGATCTGATATACTTTAAAAGGTCTATCTGGGTTATGAGAGAATAGGCTATGAGAAGTGTGTATGCTTTATGTTTCATACTCAAATATATTTTGGTTTCAATGTATCAGGGACTGCTTTAGCAATTACCTGAATTATCTCACCTAATTCTTACAACCCTGTGAACTAGAAGCCCATCAGTAGTATGGATGGCCAGGGGAAAAGGGCTGAAGGAGGTTGGCTGGCCATCCCTGCCCCTTTTTGGGATAGGGGGTGCAATCAGGGGTTGGGTAGCCAGGTGGAGGGGCTGCAGGAGATTGGCCACCCAGCCCCACCCCTTATTGGGGTGGGGGGGTGCAGGTTGGGCCGGCCAAGGGGTGGGGCTGCTTGTTCAGAGGTAGGGCTGGTGGGGGTGGGGAGGAAAGGAGGATATGTTTGGCTGGTTGCCCTGCTCTTGATCAGAGTGGGAGAGTCCCATCAGGGGCAGGCCAAGAGCAGGGAGGGACTGTGAGGTTGGCTAGGAAAGGGGCCGTGTTGCTTCCAGCCAACCCTGGTTCCCCATCCCAACCTGGGGCCTGAATTAAATGAAGTATTAAATGAGATACTACATGCACAGTGGGCATCATAGTGACTGGTTGTTATGGCTGTTACAATTGCTGGCTTTTTTTATATATAGATAGACCTGTGGGTATAGTGTAATAGCAAGATGTTGACTACCCAAAAAATCTTACTTAACATAAATTTATAAAGGGAATTTTTGACGTGTATTATTTTAACTAAAATTGAAGGAGATATGTTCTTACTTTGAAAAATTATATTTCTAGTCTTCAAAAGTGTGTGCATATGTGCCCAGATAACCTATTAAGTAATTAACATGCTAAGTAGTGAGTAAGGCATTTGGATTTTCTGACTAATTTTGTTGGGTAATCATTTTCTCTTCTGTTGACTGTCATGAGCAGGGTTTGAGATTGGATGTTTTTAATAGAAATAGTAAATGTTCAGATTAAAACCAATTTTTTCTACAAATAACTTCTCACTTATTCATATATATATATATAATGAATATATAATAAAAATATATACATGTGTACACACAAAAATAGCAATTTCTGTCTATGTAGTATAATTGGTCATATACTTCTAAATTGCAAGAACCCACTGTATGAAAATATGTCTAAAAACAAACATTTTTAGAATCACTTTTTAATGTCAATAAAGAAATTAAAATGTACTAGATATGAACAGATGTCCATTCTTCTAAAAGAGTGGTCAGCAAACTAATTAGTTAACAGAGCCAAATATCAAGAGTACAATGATTGAAATTTCTTCTGAGAGCCAAATTTTTTAAACTTCTTCTAACCCCACTTCTTCAAAAGAGATTCACCCAGGCTGTGGTATTTTGTGAAAGAACAACCTCAAGGGGCCAAAGAACTTCATGTGGCTCGTGAGCCGCAGTTTGCCAACCACTATTCTAAAGTATTTTGACTTTTCATTCATGTAAAAAACTGAAGGCAAAGGAGACAAATAGTATAATGACTGCCACCACACAATAAACACTAAATAAATGAACCAATAAATGTGTGTGCTTCTAGGATCTTATTCAAGCCTTTCAACATCCTGTGAGATAGGTATTTCTGCCATTTAAAAATTTAGGAAACTGGTTACCTCGTTTAAAAGATTTGAAACATAAACCAATCTGACCTCAAAGTATGGTTTTCCTACTATACCTAACTTAAAAAGCAGTTATGTGAAGAAAGGAAGTATACTTTCAGCAAAAGAAAGCTAGCTAGTAGAGAGCTCCTATTCTGGATTATTTGCAAGCAATGAAGAGGTTTGCATTTACCCTATTCAATTTGTAATATGCAAGAAATAAAATGATGAACCTAAAGGTTCTGGGAAAGATGGAGAAAAAAGAGCAAAATCATTTGTTTTTAAATTACAAACTTCTACATTAAGTGGAACTGCCCCTTTCCCAGAACTGTCACAGAAATATTAATGGATGAACATAAATATTTTGTCTCCTTCATTAAATTACATTTTGCCTCTGATAACTTTTTCAATTTTAAAGATTCAATTATTTTTTCTCCAGTAAATAAAACCTAAATAGAGTATATAATACATTTAAGTATACAACAGGATCAGGAGTTTATATTATTATTAATGTTAAAAAATTTATAAAATAATTTTACTTGAAATTTTTGCTGGAGAAAAAATGAAGAAAGCAAACATATTCTCCCCCACACCAAATTTTTGCTGCAAACATACAGACTCAGTGCTCATTTATAAGGAGGGTTTGGGAAGTGGTATTCGGTGCAGGCCAGTTTTGAAAAAGGTAGTGAAATCTTTTAAAATATGTCTTAGGAGGGGATAGACAGAGGTATGTATGGTTCGGGTTCCAGGAGAACCTGTTGTAGGTAGTGTGGGAAAACAACTTTAATAAATTCTTATGTTCAATCAAAACAGATAAGAAGATTACTCCCAAACCTACATTTACAACTAAATATTGAATAATAATATAGCCTTTATATGCTAGTACTTACTCATGTTTACTTTTATATGCCTTTGTAATTTTGGCTTTTTGGTGTATATTGGGAATCCATCTCTATAAACATACATATCTTATAGGAACTTATTTTGTTTTTACTGGTAAATAAATTAATTGGACTCATTTATGACACAGGAATTCTAGTTTAATTTCCATGATAATTTTCAACATATCACTTCAATTTATACTGAAATACTTAATAGTGTTTGCAATTAGTATGATGACAAATGAAGACATATATCGCTGCAAGCATACAGACTCACAAGTATACAGATTCAATAAGCAGTGAATTTTAGTTTATAGAATATCAAGGATTTTATCCATGAGATGATAAAAAAGGGAAGTTGTTTTCATAAAAATTGTATAGTTAACAGGATCTTTAGAAAAATGTGTCATAAGTTTAAGTTGGATCAAGTTTTAAATAAGTAATTATAGTAGTAATTACAAAATAAATATTTCTGAAGTATATATTTTTAGTATAATTTTGTGGGGTTTTTTTAAGTCTTTGTCTTATTTTAACCTATCCTGGAAATTTCATTAAGGTCAGTACTTTATATATTCTATTAATAGATATAATGCACAGCATATAGCACCTGCTTAAAATAGACTGTTAGTAGCAAAACACATGGAACTTACTTTAGTAAGCATGTATAAAGGCTGACTATGATGAAACAAATATAGCTTATAAAAACAGCTTGGAACCAGCATGTGTGCTTTTATGAATTTTTTAATTCTGCATTTTATTTACATTGGATTCCACACTAATGGCCTTCACTGCCAAAAAAGTTTTAGTAGAATACTCATTTGATAAATGTTTATTAAATACCTATTGAGTGTCAAATATTAAGCAAAGGGTTGGATATAAAGTTAAAGAAAACATACATAAACACAATTTTTATGATTAAAAAATAGTGATTGATATACTTTTAAATAAGTGAGCATGCAAAGAAATAGATTGCAAAATGTGGTAAAGATTGTAATGAAAAACAGAAGAGAAGAAGGATGATATGACTTTAGATCAAATCAGGAAAGAATTTTATAGGAAGTAATATTATAACTGAAATCTGAAACATGGATGAAAATTTCTAACATACAGGGTAATGGTGGAGGTGGTTAAAAACTATTAAAACATGTTGGCCAAGATAATTTATATTTATCTTATTTTAAATTATTCTAGATAGAGGAACACATGATTACATTATATGTTTATAAGATTATCTTAGCTATCTTGTAAGAAGTGGTGTTGTGCTTGACTTGGCTAGGTCTTGGACTGCGGAGGAAAAGAGGGTGTGTGTGAGAAAGATAATATGTGGTGTGATCGAGATCAACTTTTGATGGATTAAATGGGACTGATGAGATGGATGGAGGTTTTAAGTATGCCTCCAATTTGGTAATATGAGCAATTAACTAACCAGCATTGCCATTTCTTGAGGGGGGAAATAAGGTAAAAACTTGTTGAAAGTATCACAAGATAGATAGATGTAAACTTATAATTGTGTGTGTGTGTGTTTGTTTATTTAAAGTGGATGTTATTACCTAATAAATAATATTAAAAGCAATGGAAATAGAAAACATCATTTTTCAGGGGGGGGGGAAGTATTACTGCAAGCTGAGCTAGTAAGAAATTCAGTGTTCAGTAGTTAAATAGAAGATAAGGAAGAAAAGTCAAACAGACAGAGGGATGAGAGAGAACAATTAGCAGGAGGTAGGTAAGTGAAGCCCAGGGAAGTGAGTTAGGGAGAGGTATAGAAAAGGTGAGGAGGGAGGGGTGGAATTCAAGCATAATATGGTCAATTGTATAAAACTAGCACTGAAAAAGTATACTTATGATTTGACAGACATGGATGTTATTGGTGGTCTTAAAAATATAATCTTTAGAGTTATAAGCGGGGAAACTTGAGTAGAATAGATGACTTTCAGGAACTCTGAACATGATTAAGAATAGCTAAAGTTGATGTTATTTTGATGAAAATCTGGAAAAAATACAATTGGTTGTGTGTATTTTAAAGAGACTCATTATAGAATATCTGTATGTTAGAATGACAAGTTGTTAGAGAGGGATGCTGATGTTTCAGGGGAATGGAAGGGTGAATTGATTCCAGAACACATGCCTATATCAGGTTTTAATTGGAAAAATAGATACTTCCATCATTGTTAATGAGCAAGATGATGGGAAAATTAAATTCAGGACCATGTAGATATATAGACTTTTTTGATAAAATATGAGAAAGTTTTGGTCAACTGGCTTTAATTTTCTCAATAAAATGTGAAGCACAGTCTTATTTTTTCATTAAAAGCCATATATAAGGGCATTTATTACAAAAAAAATAAGGAAAAGGCTTAATTATATGAAATTTGCAAAAAGTCAATTTTTGCATGAGTTGCCAGTCTATCCCAAAGACAGTGAAAACTCCAAGGTTTGTAGTTCTATATTTTTCGATGAGCTTTAGCCTCATTGTTCTTATGTATAAGGACATTCAATATGAACTCAACACTTACAACATGTAGTTTAAAACATCAAGTCATTCTTTGCTAAACAAATATTGGTATAGACCATAAGACTAAAAGATAATTTTATAAAATTCTTTATAAATACAAATATATTTGTGTTTTAAAATATTTAAATGTGTATGATGTATTGGACCTTATAATTTATATATGTATGTGTATTAATAGCTTAATATATAAGAAAATACAATGTATTTATGTGTCTCTTATGTATGACTGAATATATGTTTTGCAGATGATGTGGAAAAATTAAAATAGAAATATGTATTAATGTCTTATAATCAATTTCACTTCTTTTTAAACAAATATACATTGAGTGGACAGATTATTATGATCTCTAAAAGCATAATAATCTGGCCACTCAGTGTACTTATGTATAAGGGAAAGCTTGCAAATCTTGATATGTCAAGGGACCAGGAGATAGTGGCCCCCAGCCTCTGAATAGTAAGTCCTCTGCTTATTTCTAACTACCCACAATGCAGTTCTTATACATGTAAAAACCTTATTTTAAAATCCCAACTCTGTGGTCAGTCTACATTGAGTGGCCAGGTTATTATGTGTTCAGAGATCATAATAACCTGGCCACTCAGTGTATCTGCACAAAAGATACCTTTCAGAAATTTATGATATAGCATGCTAGGTAATATTATTTATTTTTCTTGTAATTATGTATAAAGTAGAGGCCCAGTGTACAGGTGGGGTCCCTCATCCTGGCCTGTGGGAATTAGGCTGAAACTGGCTCTCTGACATCCTTCAAGAGGTCATAGAGTGCGAGAGGGTGGTTCTTGGGTGATGCGCCCCAGAATCAGGCTCCTTCATCTCTGGTTCCAGGTGTGTCACCTGAGAACTGCAGCTGCCAAGTCACCACAGCTCGGCATCTGCCTCTGGTGATCAGTGCACATCATAGCTACTGGTCAGACAGTGGAATAGTTGGATGGTCACTTAAGCCTTAAGCTTTTATATATATATATATATATATATATATATCACAATAGCTTTTATTTTGCAGATGGATAATCCTGAGCAAGAAGAAAATCCATATTGTTGTTTATTTATTTCACATATTTGGTTAGCAGAACAACTTTTACCTAAATATGTTATAAGCTCTATCTGAAAATTAGCATTTAAATGGACTCTTAAGTTTTAGCATATGAAAATAAGTCTGTTGTTTTCTTGTGGTTAATGGCAACAACCGTAATATAACCCAAGACTAATTAAAATAATAACAAGACAAAACCATAAATACCTGATTGTATACATCTAAGTCATCATTCCTAGATTTGATAAATTAATCAGTAATAGGATATTTTAAGGAAACATTTGGATATCTTAGGTATTTTTTAAATTTATATTATTAAAAGTTTTTAGTATATATTTAAGGGTACAACAGATATAAACAAAAGTTAAATTAGCACATTTTCATTTCATTATTGACACCTATCTGGATTATGTGCTCCCTTCAAATACTGAAGTTTTGCCTTTAAAATTTGGATTCCTTTAAGCACACCATAGTTATTTCTATAAGAAATCTGGTGGCATGGACAATTTCCAGTGAGGATATCAGATTTCACAAGCAGCACTATTTCCCAGCACTCCGTTCTGATAGAAGTTGGGTTCCTGATGGAAATGATGCTGCTATTAGGATGATCTGAAGGACTCTGGAGGGAGACCTTCTGCTCAGTTGCCATTCAAACTGGAACTTGCTATGACAGTTGTCAACAGTGCCCTTTCTGATGTTTCCCAGTTGTGTTCCATTTAGAATAAGTACTTAAAGAGACACCTGCTAGGAAAGCCAGAATATTGAAACTGCATGATTCTGGCAAACATATGTAGACAATAATATTCCTTTCCTACCATGGGCAATAACTTAATAAAACCTTTAAGACAACAGAATCTTAAATAGTCATCTTTGTTGTTGATGAGAAGAAGGGAGATGGATACCAGCATCGAAACTTTCTTTGTGTGCCTACAGCTGTGATCTGGGCATTGCCACACTTTCCTGCTGCTATGACTCTCTAGCCATATGCTGCCGATTAAAGTACAGCCTATGATTCAGGCTGCAACCTTGTGAAACTGGCAGATAGGCTGTCTGCCATCACTGTACTCCAAATACTCTGCAAGCCAGATTTTTCTTCTTCTTATGAAAATGAGACAAGATCCTTCAAGTGTCAAGCATATAGATGGTATATAGTTCAAAGAAAGAGAGGTATACAATTAAGAAGAGTGAAATCTTATTTATTAGTTATTACCTAGGGGGGGAGTATAAATATCTCAGAAATGTGTTAGCAGAATGAAAAATAATATAGCACACCCCAAACTTATAGGTTTTCAGTGAATAAAGAGAAATGACACTCCCAACAAGTTATTTAAACATGATAGGTTAGGTGTTTGTGGTGGGAGGACATAGTCTAAGTTTCAGAATTTGGGAAGTGATTAAATGGAAAACAAAAATGAAAAATTAGGTTCAAATTTTCAAACCACAAGTTTTGTTTTGTTTTTGTCTTTGCCCCCAAGAATTATAGAATAAAAATGATAGTGCAGATGGATCTATTGATACAAACAAAGATAAAATAAACTCTCTTCACTCCCCCAAACATCATATTTGTCCTTTTTTTTTTCCTTATTTGATTACAGATAAAGTGTAATATCCTGGACAGGATATAGATCATACAAACAACAAATGAAAGTCTGTATTCTGTTTTCTCATCTTCTCTGACTTCCAGCTCAAGGGACTTTCCCCTAATCTTAGCATTGCCTGCATTGCCTAAATATTGACTTTTTTCTTCCATATTGGTCTTGAGCTTTGTTGGGTTTACTTAGTTGCTATTCCCAGTAAAATATAGTATGCATGAGAATGAAGTGTGTTACTTGCCTAGAGGAATCTACACTTTATTCATGAAGTCAAAAATCATTTAAATCTCGTGGAATTTTATTGGGAAAGTATCAGGCACTGAGAGATTTCTGAGAGGAAATGAGTTTTAGCCAAAGGGCCTGCACAGTCTTTTGCCAATATTCTCATATAAGATCTGCCTAATGGAACTTTCAGTACATTTCTACTTTATATGTTCCTCAGATTGACTTTTATATATGAGTACCTCATAATCTATATAGATTGTTCTGTTAATTCTTATTTTAAATACATTTTTATTTATTTCAAAGAGGAAGGGAGAGGGAAAGAATGATAAAAAACATCCTCCTATCTAATAAAAGAGTAATATGCAAATTGACAATCACTCCACTATACCCACAAGACATGTCCACAGGCCACGCCCACAAGTCAATCAGGAGCGATTATGCAAATTAACCCAATCAAAATGGATGCAACCAAAGAGAGAGCAGGAGGGAAGCTTGGGTTTCCTCAGCAATGGAGAAAAGCCAAGCTTTCCACATACCCGGGCCGGCCAAGGCCTCCTTTCCAAGCTACAAAGTTTCAGTTATAGAAGATAAATAAATCCCAACACAAATGGCTGCCACCACAGAGTGAGCAGAAGGTTTGGCTCCACTCTAGGATACAAAGTTTCAATTGTAGAAGACAAATAAATCCCGTATTCCAGGACCTCCATTTGGGTCACTAGGGAGAATGACTGGCCTGCAAACCACCACAGGCCTCTTGCCCAGGCTGCTCTATGCCCCAAGGGAACCCCAACCTTGATCTGGGACACCCTTCACGGCAAACCAGCTGGCCCCCACCGATGCACCAGGCCTCTATCCTATCTAATAAAAGAGTAATATACAGATTGACCATCACTCCAACACAAGATGACTGCCCCCATATGGACACAAAATGGCCACCACAAGATGGTCAGCAGGTGAGGGTAGTTGGGACGGACGAGGGTAGGAAAGTTAAGGGTGACCAGGCCTGCAGGGGAGGAAAGTTAGGGGTAGCCACGTCTGCAGGGGAAGGTAGTTAGGGGCAAACAGGCTGGCAAGGGAACAGTTAGGCATTCAGGCTGTATTCTGTTTTCAGGCTGGCAGGGGAGTGCTTAGGGGGTGGTCAGGCTTGTAGGCAGAAGCAATTAGGGGCAATCTGGAAGGCAGGCAGGCAAGCAGTTGGGAGCCGGAAGTCCTGGATTGTGAGAGGAATCCCAGATTGGAGAGGGTACAGGCTGGGCTGAGGGACAGCGTGTGTGAATTTTGTGCACTGGGCCTCTAATCAATTATAAGAGAGAATCATCGGCTGCTTCCTGCATGTTCCCCAATGGGGATTGAGCCCCAACCCCGACATGTGCTCTGATAGAAAATCAAACCATAACCTTCTGGTTAATAGGTCAATGCTCATCTACTGAGCTACACCAGCTGGGCTGCTAATTCTTTAAGAGGACTAATCAATATTTTTTTCTTAGAATATTTGAAGCAAAACCAAAGTTGGAAGAATACTTGTAACTGAAATTCAATTTGTTAGTGAGTGGATTATAGGATTGCAGGATATTCACTAGATTGATTGAAGTAGACAATATATGAGTCACTTTGCATATTTTTCCTCAAAGGACTAATGGAATATCTCTTGTGTCACTTTGTTTATGCCATATCTTTCATAAGAAATACTTTTCTCAATTCCTTCTTTCTCTTTCCCAAGGGTAAAATAAACTTTCACAAGAAAGTTAATCCTCATCCTTTTTTAATGTAGCAAAAACTCACCTCTTACAGACTTTCATTTGATTAACTATATCACACTGATTACTAAATTGCTCTTCCATACAGTTTACTTAGACATATATTACTTTTCATTCACTGTGAAGTTGCTTTTGAAGGAGGATGATATCATAGCACTTTATATATAAATATATTGCTGCTTACCATATCTTATGGCAATTATTTCTATTTCCTCTACTATACTAAGATCTCCCCAAGGTCAAGTACATTATTTTTGTATTCCTGGCACCTAGTTATCTAGTTCCTGGCTCATAGTGTGCATTTGATAAAGGTTTGCTGAATGAGAACATTCATGAATATAGAAAGGCCTATTGAATGATTTTTTAATTTCTTTGGCCACTCTTCCACTTATTTTTCTTTGTCAATGCTCTAAGCAAAATGTTCAGTATTGCCTAGACTTTTCTGAATTTCTCAGGAACAGCTATCAACTTCCTCAACAGTAGTTATTCCATATCATCAGAAGTGTTATAAACCATGCTCTATTATTTGGATGCCCTCAGGAAAGATTCTTAATCTATCTGTGTTTTTGTTTCCCTGGAATGGAAATAATAATACCTATCTACTTAATGAGGTCTTTTTTGATTAAATAATGCCATATAAATAAAACATTTAGGGCAGTGTCTGAAATTTAGTAAGTGTTGGCTAATGTTAGTAATTATTATTAATTCTTACCCTAACCAAAAGTTCATTGAGATAATTTAATGTTAGGGTAGATTGTCTGTTCCTCCCCAAAAGATTTATATTTTATTGACAGCTCTTCATCTGAGAAAACTTCCTGGTATCAAAACTAATCCTGATTGTTATAATTCAATACACTTGAGGTCATTTATATTTTTGCTTTCTGTAGCATAGCTTATTCATGTCTATCCTGATTATTATAACCTTTATTAGGCTGGGCAGAGATGCTTTATAGGTATTCATCATGCTACTTCATGGCCAAGAAATGGATGTTTTAGTGGAAATTTTAAACCCACAATTTTCTTTTATTACTTCAGTACAATGATTAACATTCTCAAAATAAACAAAGGAGTAAAAACCTAAGCTTCTCGTACATCTCTAACAAAACAGGCTTTTATTAGTGTCATATCAGAAGTCACTTAACTACTATGAGGTTAAAACTGTCTTATTTAAACCAGGTTATGTCACAACACTGTTGCAGATAAGGTGAATAGTTCATACTATACTGCATGTTCAGTCTCTAATGATCAAACTTTATAATAGAAAATTTCACTTAAGAGCTGCTTTAAACTCTTGACTGCCATAAGACCTGAACATTTCTATACGTGTAATTTATCACTTATGAATGGGTTTTGTTTCCATAATGTGTGGTGACAGTCAATTGTTTGAGATTAGAAAGCTGTTTTGCTATGGAAACAATATGTTTTAAGAAGTTCGGTAAACAGGTTAGCCAACAAACAATTTGCTGGTAAACTACATCAAGAAAAAGTTCTGTAGTCTGTTACTAGTATAGTATTGATACCTAGAAAAATGTTCTCAGGAGTTCATAATGGGGTGACAACACTGTCTTTCCCTCAACTCTGGATTATTTTTTTTTTCTGCTTCTTATACAATCCAATGTCTGGGCACATGGATTCAAACATCTCTCATCACAAGCCTTTAGCTAATAGCAGGAAGTTGAACAAAGTTGGCACTTGAATGGCTCTGAAAAAGGGGTTATATCTAGAAAGGAAGGGAGAGAATGGGGTTGGCTTAGAGAAAACTGAAATAAGAGTTTCTTTCCTATGTCTCATACAGATGTGTCTTTACATCAATAGCCTCCAGAGTGGGGAACAAATTCCCCAGGAGGTAGTGGAGATGATGCACTGTAGTGTAGCAACTAATAATGAAATTGTAATGTGGTTTTTATTAAAGAAAATAAAGTTTAACCTTTTATATTGAATATATGGATTGAAACTTAACCCAATACTAAGGTTATAGTGGCAATTTATACCTTTGGTAGGTGTTCTGAGGGAAGAGTTTGAGAATCATAACATGAAAAGATGAAGAGTGATATCCTTAGTCACACATTTTCTTTTAGTGTAATGTTTCAAGTAACATGTCCATTCCTGATATGTGAAATAACAATCACATTATTCTGCTATGACTAAAGAAATCCTCAGCAAGTGGCCATGTACCCATTTTCAAGTGGACAAAGTACAACACTGTCAAATCTAATACAGTAGATGCAAGTAAACATCAAGAAAATTACATGTCTATTTTTAGATTAAACGTTATATCAAATATATTACATTTTCAAAATTAACTGATGATCTTGTGATAGAAAGTCATACACAATATTAAAAGTATAAAAGACATTTGAAATCCAATATTACATCATCTTACTCATGATGAATATTACCCTAGGTTTTACTGTGTCTTGCTAGATAAGCTAACCTATAAATACATGGATATACTTTAAAACAAATAGTTACTGATAACAAGTTCATATTACTAGTATATCTTATTTTTTGAAAACACTGGTCTAGACCACCATCCTGTTACCTCTTCCTTTTTCTTTGAGGACCTCAAATACCAGACTGTCCTTTCCTTTTTCAACATTCCATCTGTGCCTCATAAATACAATTAATCTTTGTGGCTGACTATGGCACACAACGTAATCTCTTGAGCATTTATTTTAATAAAATAGCCATGGTATGATGTCTTGTTATTTGAGAGTTTGTGTTTGTTCTTGCTTGTAATAACTTTCATTATAAGAGATTTTAAAATAAGGTAAACCTTTAGATTTCTGAAGGACTAAAATAATATTCCAAAAGATACTATTAGCTTTTAGCACATAAGTAATCAGAATTAGGAAAAGATGCAAGTTCTAAGGGGTTGAATGCAAAAACTATGCCCTTGGGAAGCCACAAGGATAAACAAAACTCAAGAGTTATTCAGAGGGCTAATTTTTCCAATGATACTACAATTCAGTGAACTAGGATTAGAATCCAAAGGAAGTAAAATAGCAGTTTTAGGGTATGGTTATTGTCAGTAATGTGAGATGGAGTTGATTGGGAAGGAGATGAGCATATTATAAAATAGGGAAAGACAGAAAGTTTCTGAGGCCATTTATCTGTTTACCAAATACCAAATGAATTTTTATATATAAATCAAGGACAAATAAAACACAATTAAGTCTTTTAACTTAATTTTATTTATTTTTGGTCTTATTTTACTACTTTAGAGGAAGGGTGGTAGGCCAAGTAAAAGTCATAAAGCTTGTTTCTATTGGAACTATAGGTGATTTGAGTTGGTCTTTTTGTTTGTCAAACCAGGTTTGGAATTTCTGTATTAATATAATGGAGATTAGAACTCTGTCAATTCATTCATGTAAAAAATAATGAGAGAGTAAACCAGTATTTAATATGTACATTTGGAAACTATTAGATCTCAACAATTGGGCCAAAAATTGGTGATTTCAGGCCTTATTATAAACAATGATCTAGTTACTAGTTTGAGAAAACCTAAGTATAGCACATATACTTGGTGAGCAGAGTAACAGTAGCCATTTCTTAAGGGGAGCAATGGCCTCATCACTTAAACCATGTCTACTTCAGGGTTCAACATTAGGTTGTAGTGGCAAGGTAAGCAATGATCCACAAAAAGAACAGGAATGGATGGTATATGTTTGAATACAAATTATTTTTTTTCTGTATTTTATGATCATTGTCTGTCATCTTCCTTCTACCACAACTTATGTTTGTGTTTGCTCTTATGCTTTTAGTAGGATAATATGATCAGTCTGTTTAATGTGTAATATAATTCAGGATTGGATATCTTTTGGCAACTGTACTTCTAAGAATCAAAACAATTACATTGTAAGTGATTTGATTTTTTTCACTGTATTGTGTATGGGTATGTGTGTATTAGCTATACATTAAAATGGAGTTCTCCATAATCATTGTGCAGTCACATAAGATTAGGAAATACACAGTTAATATAGCATCATAGCTTTTTTCTTTGGTATTAAGAATGTTTTCACTCAGTGTAAGTTATATATATATCAAAAATTAATATTACATCAATTATATTAACAGCATATTTAAGGATCTAATTTTTTCTCTTGGTAAATCACATGTTATTTAAGAGTAGCTTGAAGCCTTAACTGCAATGTAATTAGAATGATTCCTTATAAAATGCAAAACCAAGATGTTTATTTTTTGTCTTTTTAACTAAAATATCTCTTTCACTCTAAGGTCTCTTGGATATAATATTTAAATAGGCTTTTCCCATTTTATTATTTGTTTTGTTTCTACTCTTCATCAGGACAAATAGATGTTCAAGGACACATCTGAAGGATAGAATTTATGGGCTGCCTGTTCCAGTGTGCATTAGATTTGCAGTCATTGAATAGATTAGTTTAAGCAATTAAAAGAGACACCATATAAACCTTACACAAGCATACAATGATGCCAGGAGGCAATGATGGCCTTGGGAGAATATAAATCAAATTATCAGAATAAGATTATTTTGTGGTTCCTTTTAAAAAATGCCGAAGAAAAAGCATAAACTTTTCCATGTATTTATCTTTGATTTATTTAATGTTTTTGAGAAGACAGGAAAAATGGGGTTTAAGAAAGAGATTTTTAAGGACACATCAGTAAACATTATTCTGGAGGTGGTTGTTTGGTTTTGTTTATATTCATTTGCATATTATGGACTGCTGTTTGCATAATAAGACTGCTGTTATTTCTAGTCAATCCATGGATGATTACACATATGAATAACACAATTGTGTTTCCTTTGTGATATACATTATTGTAAGTATCCTACTATTATCTGCACTGAAGACCAGTGAATCGTGCTACAGAATGTTAGCTGACTATTCTGCAGTACTATACTGCCATTAAAAGCAGGAAGATTCTGAAAAGACATAGAATTTGTCCAAATGCACTTTAAATTTTCAGTACTGTGATTAGAAAGCTGATCTCATGTATGGCCAAAGATCTGAACAACTTGGACCCTTTGATCAATAGCTATGACTGACACAGTTGGGTAGTGATCTGCATAGATAAGTCGGCCAAACAATTAGACTGAGTAGCCAGCAATTCTGACACTGATCATTATAGGCTAGACAGAAGTATTCAATACAGGCTAGCTTTTCTTTCCTTCTTTCTTTTTTTAATAAAGTGACATCTTCAAAGATTTAGAACCATAATGGAGAAATGGTAGGATGGGGAGTAACATAAACCTCACTCCTGTTACCATTAGGAAATGTCAGGATCAGTGTTACAATCCAGAAGGGACACAGGATGAGACCTCAGGAGAAGAAAACTAGACATTTGTTAGAAATGGGGCTACAACTTTTTAAACTCAGTTTTTCTTAAGGACTGCCAAAGAAATGCCTCCTACACTTATCATTCTTAGTATACATGTAACTTCATGTAATACTTCCCATTTCAACAAACAATTTTTTGGTTCTTCTGCATTGAAAATTATGTGAGAGTAATAATTATCACCCTGTCTCTAGTTGGTATGCATCTAGCTTTTCTGAAATTCTAATCAGAGTTTTAAGAAATGTCAACCTGGAATAACTTTGATAGGTGTCATATAATCTAGTTTTCCTTTGGAAGAATATCTAAGGCAGGTTTGATTTTCCATTTCCTCTTTTGTCAAAGAAAATGCACTTACAAGTGCAGAAAACAAAAATGAGAATTGGGTCTGAAATTATGTCTTAAAAGCATACATATATACACATACTTTGGACACATAACCCGGAGCTAAAATGTCATTGTTATCAATATAATTATTTTAAAACCGATGGTTTTTCCAAGAAACACTTTTGCAATTAACTTTACTTTCAAAATATGAAGTAGGTCTACTTAGGTCTTTAGAGGATGTGCATGCCCCATTTTACAATTAACATAAAACAAAAATTAAATAACAGATATTCAGAATAAATTTAGCTTTTATAATTGACTAAAGACCTGATGCATGAAATTCATGAATTAGGTGGGAGGAGGTCCCTCAACCCGGCCTGTACTCTATCACAGTACAGAGACCCTCGGGGGATGTCTGACTGGGGAGTGGGCCTAAGCAGGCAGTCAGACATGTTTAGCATTGCTGTGGAGGTGGGAAGAGGCTCTCACCACCACTGCTGTGCTGGCCAGCCATGAGTCCAGCTTTTGGCTGAGCAGTGCTCCCCTGGTGGGATCAGGTCAAAACTGGCTCTCTGACATCTCCTGAGGAGTCCTGGATTGTGAGAGGGTGCAGGCCAGGTTGAAGGATCCCACTGGTGCACAATCAGGGCTGGGGAGAGATCAGAGGCCAGCTAAGGAGGGACTATGGGAGGGCTCCAGAGCATGTCCAGCCTGTCTTGCTCAATCGCGATCCGCCAGATCCCAACAACAAGCTAACCTACCAGTCAGAGCATCTTTCCCCTGGTGGTCAGTGCACATCATAGTGACTGGTCGACCGGTCAACTGTCTTCTCCCTGGTGGTCAGTGCATATCATAGCGAGTGGTTGAGTGGTTTTAGCACATCATTGACATATCATTCTTTATTGGTTGAATGGCCAAACAGTAGACCAGACACTTAGCATATTAATGTTTTATTTTTATTATATAGGATTATGTGTAAATATAGGAAAATAGAATTTTGATAAAATACCAATTTAGGTCAAAGCACCAATATTTTTGAGATTTTGGTAATTTCTAGAAAATGAGTTAATCAATGCTTATTATTGAAAAATTGTTTAAAATAGAGGGTATTTAATTCATGTGCATGATAGTGTTTAATGTAAAAAGTACTGGGCAAGAGTAAAATTTAGATTTTTTAATCATACTATTGAATTTGAAGAGTACATTATTCTTCCATCTGACAGGATTATGCTATGAACATAATTATAAGCACTAGACTAGTGATTTTTATTTAATATTGCTTTATATGTTTCTGTATAAAACAGTGAATCATAAAATGTTGAAATAGGAAGTTTCTAAATATATAATTTACTTTGGGGGGGTCTGAAATTCAAAAAGAACTAAATGATGGATTTTTAAAAAATAAATATTGATTGACTTAACAATCCTTCATAGCAAAGTATGGGATAAAAGATTTGTTATGTAGTAAACATTTAAGAAAATAGGTGGAATCACTAACACACTTTTAAAATAGCAAAAATGCCAAACAGAGTTCATTTTTACTTTTAAAAAAATAGATTGACAGCTTACTGGAATGTTATAGAAATAAATTAGCACTGTTAGCATGGCTTTTGACAGTCTTTGTTATACTTACACATATTATAGTTAAAAGATCTAAGGGAATCCAGCTATAGTTGAAAAGAGACATTATGTCATAGGGCTACAGAAGAATCTGAAAATGGCAGACTTTGGAGGGAAACTGCTCTACATAGATTTCTAGTTCTGCCAGTGTCTAGTTAAGTACTCTTGATAAGATCATTTACATTTTTTGCTTCTTTCTGGACAAATTGTTGGTAATGTACTAAAGGAATATTTTAAGAATTAAAGATTATATATGTGTGGTTCTTAAAACATAAGTGAATAAAACATGAAGATATGTTTTATTAGACATTTCTAGTGGTGTGATATGGACATTTGCCCTTGGACTATTTGTATCAATGACTTTAATGCAGACATATAGGTTATGCTTATCATATTTGCACTTAATGCAAAGCTGAATTGACAGCTAATGGATTAGATGATTGACACAATCAAAGTTTAGAAAATTTTGACTGATGGGAACAGTATGCCTAAGCCATCAGCATGAAATAAAGTCTTCTACTCAAATACAAGAAATAACTAAAAGAACCAAGGACGAAGGAGTCATGATTTGACAACATCTCATCTTAAAGACTTAGGAACTCTTGGTTGATTTTAAGTGGACTATGAGTCATCCTGTGATGAGAATGCCAAGAAAAGCTAATGGAATCTTGGGCATCATTAATAGAAGTATACTATACAGAGCTATGGAGGTAATTCCTACAATTCTCTGCACTGATCAGAACAAGTGGCAGATAATGTAATGTTCTGGCCATTGTATTTCCAGAGACTTAAATTAAGAAGAGGACAAAGAAGTATCAGGAAATGATGGCTTATAGGCAAGTTGGTAGGTTAAATGTTATAGTCAACTGTATTTCAAAGTCTTTTCCATGAAAAATAAAAATAAACATATTATTTCAACTTTTGTCTGATAAAATGTAGGATTAATGGAAGTTCTATAAGCAAGTAAAGTTGGATTATTTTCTGTAGTAAAGAAACTTCTTTTTGACTGAACTGTTAAAAAGAAATGCTTTTGCTTATGAAGAGGTAAATCCTTTGCCAATGCCAATGTGTAAGCAGATGCTGAATGATTTCCTGTTAGAACTGGATGAAAGTCTTCCTCATTGCACAAACATACTGAATACATGCTAGATACCAGGGTTGCAGAGATGATAAACAGAGATTAGTAAATGGTCCAAATTTTAAAATATATGTGACAGATTGCAATGAAGGAGCACCCATCCCATCCCAAAAGCCTCTCATTATCCTGTTATGTGAAATTCTTTATTAAAGTTTAACAGGCAAAAATAAAATAACAAAGGTAAACTTTGATGTCAAAATATCTAGTTTTATTTTTTTTTAATTTTAAACTGTATTTATTAAGAGAAAAATTGTTATAATTTTTGTATTATGTTTTTATTTTGCATTTAGAATCATTATAGTTGTACTAGTATATTTGGCTGACTTATGATTTTAGATAGCCTTGTCACACATAAAATGTGAATCTCTGCCTCGATATTTGGAAAAACTGTATTACATTAAAGCAGTGCAATCAAAAGAATTTCCTGTCATGATGAAAATGTTCTATATCTACACTGACTGATAAAATGAGCTATATTTAGTTCTGTGCACTTTAAATATGGCTATTGTGATTAAGGAAACACATTTTGAATTTTATTTATTATTTATTAGTTTAAATTTAAATAGCCTCATGAAACTACTAGTAACAATATTGGGCGATACTGCTGTAAACAATTGGATTAATCTCATATCACAAACGATTATACCTATCCTATCTAATAAAAGAGTAATATGCAAATTTACCATACATCTTCTAGCCACACCCACTAGCCAATCAGAAACAAGTATGCAAATTAACCCAACCAAGATGGCTACAGCCACAGAGAGAGCAGGAGGGAGGTTTGGGTTGCCCCTGGCGATGGAGGAAGCCAAGCTTTCCTCACAACCTGGCCAGTCCAGACCTCTGGTTAAGGCAACAAAGTTTCAATGGCTGCTGCCAAGGAGCAAGCAGAAAGCTTGGCTTTGATCCAGGCTACAAAGTTTTAATTGTAGAAGATAAATAAATCCCAGAAACCAGGGCCTGCACTTACATTGCCAGGAGGTATGGCCAGACTGCAAACCACCACAGGCCCCTCACCCAGGCCATCCCATGCCCCTAGGGAACCCCACCCTGATCTGGGACACCCTTCAGGGTAAACCAGCTACCCCCACCCATGCACCAGGCCTCTATCCTATCTAATAAAAGAGTAATATGCAGATTGACCATCACTCCATATACAAGATGACTGCTCCCAAGTGGACACAAATGGCCACCACAAGATGGCCAGAGGGGAAGGCAGTTGGGTGCGATAAAGCCTGCAGAGGAGGGCAGTTAGTGACCAGGTCAGCAGAGGAGAGAAATTGGGGTGACCGGGCCTCCAGTGAAGGACAGTTTGGGGGACCCAGGCCTACAGGAGAGGGCAGTTAGGGGTGACCAGGCCTGCAGGGGAGGGCAGTTAGGAGCAAACAGGCTGGCAGGGTAGCAGTTAGGCATCAATAAGACCAGCAGGGGAATGGTTAAGGGGTGATCAGGCTGGCAGGCAGGCAAGCAATTGGGAGCCAGCAATCCTGGATTGTGAGAGGGATGTTCGACTGCCTGTTTAGGCCCAATCCTACCTGGACCGGGCCTAAATGAGCAGTCTGACATCCCTCAAGGGATCCCAGATTGGAGAGGGAGCAGGCTGGGCTGAAGGACACCCCCTCTGCCTGTGCACAAATTTTGTGCACCGGGCTTCTAGTCCTATGTAATAAAAAGATTAATATGCAAGTCAACCTAACAGCTGAATGACTGGTCACTATGGCATGCACTGACCAGCAAGGGGAAGAAACTCAACTCAGGAGCTGCCCCCTGGTAGTCAGTGTGCTTCCACAGGGGTGTGCTGCTCAGCCAGAAGCCATGAGCCAGGCTCATGGCAGGCGAGTGCAGTGAGGGTGGCAGGAGCCTCTCTCACCTCCACAGCACTGCTAAGGATATCCAATTGCTGGCTTAGGGTAGCAGGCCTGAGTCAGATGGACATCCCCTGAGGGCTCCTGAACTGTGAGAGGGTGCAGGCCGGGTTGAGAGACACTCCAAATGCATGAATTTCATGCACCAGGCCTCTAGTCCATTAATAAGCATACATGCATAATTAGACCAAAGGAACTCATTATATTTTTTAGAATTATGAGGATTTAAATTTGTGCTACTATTTGTGGTGATGTTATTCATCCAACATAACTTGGAATCTGTCTCATCTTTGACAAAGTATAGTACGTATACTTGAATCCTTAAATCTCATTTTTCTAATGTCAGATAGAGAGCTATATTAGGATAGTCATCCTGCTTTTGCTCCTTTTCTTCCACATTAGTCTGTGAGTTAGGCATTAAAGTTTGGGTGTCAAGCTATAGGCCATTTGTGGTTTATTTATTTGGCTTCATGACTTTGGATTTTGCTTGCTGGCATTTCCTGGTTCTAAGTTACTAACAACTCTGTATAGCAAATGTTCACAGTTTTCTTATTCTTTTCACACTGTCTCTCATTATCTCGCCTGTCACTATAGAGCTCATTTCTGAATATTCCATTGAGTGTGCCACTACGTGTATGGACACTGGCATATCCTCATAGCTCTGCAGCAAAAGATGTAGTGCACCAAAATTATTGGAAATAGTTTTTATCTTATTAAGAAGGCAGCTTATAAACCTTTCACTAAATATCACAGAATCATAGAAATTTATAGCAAAACTGAATTTTAAGAAATATTTGAATCTCTCTCATGCTTTGAGATGAATCTGCTTTTGTTTTTGCTTCTATTCTTTGTGAGAAATATATTTTAATATTTCCTAATGAATAGTTCTCTTTTCCAAAGAGAATCATCATTTTTTATAGTCCTCACATTCCCCACTGAGTGTTTAACATTGTAACCATGTGCTCCATGACAAAGCCATGCATGCAAAGTAGGTCCCAACTGTGGAAGGAGCAAGAGGGCCAAAGGTGGAAGTGGAAAAGTTCAGCTTGTTGGTTCAAAGAGTTTTAATAGGGAACTTATAGACATGCCATCTTGGGTGACAGCAGGACAAAATGGATCTCTCTGGAAGCCCTTTTCCATGTCCTAGTTCAGGGTTCAGGTTCTGGAGGAGGCCGCACAAAAACGAAATGAGAGACTAGAAAACATTAATTTGGCAATATTGGGAGGCCAGGCAGGAGCCTTCCTCTAGTGCAGTGGTTCTCACCTTTCTAATGCCGCAACCCTTTAATACAGTTCCTCATGTTGTGGTGACCACCAACTATAAAATTATTTTTGTTGCTATTTCATAACGGTAATTTTGCAACTGTTATGAATTGTATCTGTGTTTTCCAATGGTCTTAGGCGACCCCTGTGAAAGTATTGTTTGACCCCCAAAGGGGTCACGACCCACAGGTTGAGAACCACTTGCTCTGGCCTTTTTACTCCCTTTTATTAAGGTTTTGGGACACACCCCTAGCCTTTAGGCAGGAAATAACAAAAAACAGAAATTAATATGAAACAAACAGGTAGAGGCTGCTTCAGCTAACAATATTTTCATCTAAACAGTGAGTAATTAGCTCTGACCTTTCAGAGCAGTTAAGGTTGACCAGCCTTCTGGCCTCCTGTTTACATCTATTTAGTGAGAACAATGTTTGGTTTCCGGCATCTCCCCCATTTTCTTTCCTCTAAAAAATCTTGCACCTGCAGACTAGAAATAAATATTAAGAACAAAAAATAAGACAAGCAACAATGGCTATGCTAAGAGGTAAATGAATAAGTCTATAGTAGTATCTTTCTTTCTAGACCAACAGTCCTTTGAGTCCCAGTTTCAATGTCCAACAGTTTTTTGAGTGTACATGTTAGCAATGATATTTCAGTTCTGGATGGTGGACAAATGGTGGCAATGCAAGTCTGACCCTCTCTGGTTTGGTCCTGGGCAACCTGCATCGATGCACAGCTGCTGACTGTTAGGATGGCAAGGTGTCATCAGCATCTTCCATCTCTGGACTGTATCTCCTCTCATCTTCATAGCTGGAGCATTCTCTGTTGTAGAATTCACATGGTCTTGGAGCTGTTTTTCTGAAAATATATAAACATTCTCAACCAAAAGTTAGTAAAGGAATTTTTTCTATAAATTTGTCTTTGGATCCTTTTTATTTTTGCCCAAATGATTTTCCTTTGGCTTATTTTAAAACTATGTATGTTTTTCATGGGTGACTTGCTGTTAAGTAAAAAAAAAAATATTTCTAGATGTAATTTGCTTACAGGATACTTTTCCTTCCACAATATTACTGTACTATCCCCCGCTTTTTTGACTTAATTATTAGGAGGCTTTTGGAAAATTTTTATAATTCAAATATAACTGCATTATAATTTTACCATGCAATGAACTACCAATAGAAATTTTAGTTAATACTTTAGGAACAACTTTTTTCCAGTACAATTAAATTTTCTTGAATATTCACTTATTTCAACTAGCCAATTAAATTAATTTGAAAATTTAACTACTATTTTATTGTTAAATTTAATATTCTAACATCAATCTTAGTTTTATCCTGTGAATATTAGTGGAAAGGATTATTTGCATTCTTGAGTAGGCTCTGAGCATTCCTGGTATTAAGTTGGATTTAGAATATAGGGCAGCTATCAGCCAAGTCTGTCTGTTGCTGGGTCCCAATCTGAACTGCACCAAATCTTTGTCTGTCATCTGTGTCCCAACCGGAGCTGGGCTAAGTCTCTGTCTGTCACCTGTGTCCTGAACTGAGTTGGGCCAAATCTCTGTCTTGTCACCTGGGCCCTGATCAGAGCTGGGTGTGGGAAGTAAAGCAGCCATGGGGCAGGAGACCTCCCTCAGAAAGGGCAAAGGTTCAAAACACTGCAATGTTGCGGGGGGAGGAGGGGTGAGGATCTGTGCCTATCTCTGTTGATCCCCAAGTTTTCTCCTGATGGCCCCTCTGTGTTTGTGCCTGTCTTAGGTTGTTCCTCCTCTGAGGAATCTTACCTGTCACTGGCTAACCAGCCATCCTACGGGGCCAAGCAGGTTGATGTGAGGTTCAGTTCCGTCTTCTTGATAGCCGATGCCCTTGTGGCCTCCAAGCCCAGTACCGCCTTGGGATTCCCTCGCCTGCTGGCAGGGTCCCAGCACTGATCACATATCTGGGGAACCCTGGTTGCTTCTCCAGGGAGGGCCTAGCTCATACCACTGGGTGAGAGACAGATTCATGGTACCAGCCAATACAAGGCTTCAACCTCAGCATGAACAGAAAGCTCAGGTGACAGCTGTGGGAGGGTCCCTTTTGGCAAAAAGAGCAAGAAAAGCCAATATAGAATGCTCAAGTGCCTTCTCACTGCCTTAATTCCTTTTATGTTATTTTTTAAAATTGCTACCAAATATTCACAGAATTAGATTGTAAGTTTGTTTGGGATATTTGTCAAAAAATTATAATGACATTGTAGAATAATATTATGTAAGGATATTCTTTTGTTCTAGGCCATGGCAATTCAATTTCAAACTGGATATCAATTTCTTTTTGTATAGAAAAGGTCTTAGTTACTTTATTAGAATACTTAATCAAATTGCTTACAAAGACATTGTTTAGCTGAAAACCTTGGTTTTTATTTAAAAAGCTAATTTATTAATTAAGGTAGGTATCTTAATTTAAAAAGCAAAATAAATTTAGTAAATGTTTGTCTGATTCACAAGCCACAAATGTTGCCCTGCCTCTAGCTTAAGAATACAGGCGGCTATGGGCTTTTTGTCATTTTAAATTCTGCTGTTGGAGTTTCAAGAAATATTTAGTTACTTAATTTTGCCCTTCTTAGAGACTATAAGAGGCAGGGGAATCAGCACACCTAAGGGTTCTTACCCATGAAGCGTCAGGAATATAAGTCAAAAATACTTTCCCATGTGCCCCAGGTAATATTACCGTTCAGCTGATAACTATTGGTATTGCAAGAAATATGTTCTTAGGCATCTGTACCGTCCTCTTTATCATGCTCCCGGTGGTCTTCAGGTTGTTTTGTTGTTCTGCTTGTCCTCCTCCTGATCCTCTTCTTCAGTGGATTGCTTAGAGTGGTTGCTCTCTGTGGCTGAGGTAGCTGATTGTTTGCAGCTGCATGGTGTGGCTCCAGGTGCAGTCTTTATTAGTCTGACTAGTTTCTCTCTTGGATCCCTGTTGCAGTTTAATATTTCTAGCAGGAATCCACATGGCTTTGGAAAATTTTTCTGGAAATACACAAGCATACCCTCTCCCAAAGGTTAATGGATCAAGTCCCTTCCATAAACCAGATTCGGGATCTTTCCATTTAACTTTTATCCTGAATAATGAGGCTGGGGGGCACCCCTCTGTCCATTTCCCTGCGGTTGATCTAGAGTCTGCCCATTTCTATGAAATTTTGATTTACACTGTCTATCCCAATGGTTACCTCTCTAACATCTAGGACACCGAGAGACTAGATCTCTCAGAGGTTGAGTGTTTACGCCTTTCCCTAGAGCGCTACCTTGTGTCCTTCTTAGAGGCCAAAATCTTCTTAGAGGCCAATAACTAAATTTAAAATATAGTTATTAATTCTTATTTGATAACGTTTTCCATGCAATTTCAAGTATATTAGATTGGTCAAATTTAAAAAGATTTCCTTTAAGAAGAGAGAACAAATTTCTTGTATTACTCCGAGCCCATGGAGCTTTCCAAGAATCATCTCTGTTAAAGCCTTGAAATTTTAACATGGAAAAATACATCAAATATATATATTCATATATGATTTAAAGATTATAGTACTTTTTATAATTATCTTAAAGTGTCAATTATATCTTTAAACTGTTTTTTTATATTAAGGTTTTTCATTTGGAAATCACAGAATTCTTTTTTAATTAGACCAATAAACAACATATTTTGAATTTCTAATTATTAGAGAAATTTTATTTTATTTTCTCCCAATTTAATTCGCATTTAGCTGAAAATGTTGATTAATAACACAAAATCTTCTCCTTTTGGTTCCTTTACGCCATTTTTCTTAAAAAATAAAGACCAGTTCAGGGTTTTCCTTTTTCTGCAGCTTTTGCGGAGATATTCCAGCTTAAAACCCTGTCTAATATGTCCAAAAAGGTGGACAATTGCCTGCATTTCTTTTTAAGCCGGGCTTCTCTCCTCAGGAGTACAGAAATTCCAGACACATCTCTAAATTTTTAAAACTTTTTCATGGAGAGAAAGGAGATTTTAGATTAGTATACTGGGAGAGTGGACTTTCATACTGGATTGCCACAGTGTCTATCCCTTCCCCCACATCCTGCTTACTTCAGGGGAAAGCATCAGTAACAGATCTGTCCGAATTTCTTTTCATGCTTAAAAGATAAAGATCTTAATTTTTTTCTTTCTTTTTCGCTTTCCGAAGTAATAACTAGCACCTAATTTGGCCAAGATTTGCATTTCCCTGTGAGTTCTCTTATAATTTTTAAATGAAACCTTCAGTAATCTCATTGCAGGAGAGCAGAGAGCCTTTCCCTCTCCTGCCACCTTTGAATTTCTCCACGCCAGAGGTGGTTTCAGCAGTGGAGTTTCACTTATTACAGATTTCAGATTCCAAATGCAAACTAAGATTTTAATTTGAACAAGAAACCACATTATTTAAGCATGTAAACCAAAAGTCTATAATAAAGTTTACTTCTATATTTATAACCTAATTCTTCCCCATTAGCCTGGGTGCAAAAGACACTCCCACCCTGCTTACAGATCGTGACTCTGCAGTTATTCCGTGGGCTTTGGGTACGTTGAATTCCCCTTACCTTTTCCTAGGTGAATCTTCCCTCACCATTTTCCTTGGTGAATTTTTCTTCCTTCACTCTTAGGCGAATAATACTTTGTCCTCCAGACGTCCCTTGGTCAGGCGCCAGATGTGGGCACCTCTTTCTGCAGTCCCTGTTCAGGTGCCAGGTATGGGAACCTCTTTCCACGTCCCAAGTGGTTCAGAGTTCCCGGTTCAGGGTTCAGGTTCTGGAGGAGGCCACACACAAATGAAATGAGAGACTGGAAAACATTAATTTGGCGATATTGGGGGGGGCCAGGCGGGAGCCTTCCTCTAGTGGAAAGGACTGCCACTTGCTCTGGTCTTTTTCTCCCTTTTATTAAGGCTTTGGGACACACCCCTAGCCTTTAGGCAGGAAATAACAAAACAGAAATTAACATGAAACAAACAGGTAGAGGCTGCTTCAGCTAACTCTGTTTCCACTAAACAGTGAGTGATTAGCTCTGACCTTTCAGAGCAGTTAAGGTTGACCAGTCTTCTGGCCTCCTGTTTACATCCATTTAGTGAGAACAATGTTTGCTTTCCAGATCTCCATACTGGTTACCCCTTAACACTCACCAACCTGACTATTCTATACCTCCCTAAGAAATAGACCAATATACTCTGAAAGGAGTGCAGAGCTGATGGAGGGGAACAAAGAGAGCAGCCACCAGGAGCCTGGGGTCAGGCTGAGTTAATGGTAGCTCCTCATTAAGCCAGGGTCTCTGTGCCCATTCTCTAGTCTTCTAGGGGTATGGGAAGGGGTCAAGTGTTTAGGTAGATTGGTTTTGAAATGGAGTCAGCTCTATGTGTATATCATCATACAGAATAACATCCAATATAAGAAAAACCCAGTGACTGAATGGCAGAACAACCACAATGACCACCAGCCCCGTGACAGCCACTGCCTCCCTCAGTAGTCCTGCAGGTTCAATCTCCAGAGAATGGGCCAGGTACCAATGGACCAGTGCTGCAGGCATGATCCCTACTGCCAGTCTCCTGGAACTCGGCTTCAGGCACCTCAGCCACTTCCCCTCCCTAGAAGCTCCACAAGGAGCTGTTACTGCTCTCCCCTGCTTCCTCCAGGTCACATGCACTGGCCCCTGTCTGCCCCACTCCAAATGAAGTGTGATCACTGCACACATTGAAGGAATGTGGTAAAAAAACAAAAACTGATGTCCAAGAGAATGCCTCAGTTGATGTCCAGAGTCCAGCTCAGGAGAACGGAGAGAAGGGAGAATTCTATATGCTGGCCTATGCCAAGATATTTCTGAGTGATTGCAGGATGTGTGACAGTTGTGTGACCGCAGTGGAAGGAGTCCAAGTTTCTCAACAGAACACCAAAGACTTTTTCCGTGTTCTGAACCTTAATAAGACATGTAATACCTCATAGCATTAGGTGCTGGCAGTGTCTGTGTGTCCTCAGTCTCTGCCTTATTTTGCTGCTAAATTCAGTCTCAGTGTCACTGATGCATCCAGAAGGCTTTGTGCTTCCTCAAAAGCCTTGGGTACACTGTCTTTGACATGAAGATAGCTGCAGACTTCAGCATCCTGGAGAGTCAGGGGGAATTTGTGCATTGGTACTGCCAGCACTGTGAGGAAGAGCCCCAGCTACCCATGCTGACCTTCGTCTGCCCCAGCTGGTTCATTATGCGGAGGGTGTGCTGGGTCACCTCATCACCCCCACCTCTGCACGACCAAGTCTCCCAAGCACATCATGGGGCTCTCTGGTGAAGGATTACTTTGCCAGATGGCAGAACCTGTCCCCAGACAGGATTTTCCACGTCATTATGGCTCCATGTTATGACAAGAAACTGGAGACCCTTCAAAAGGATGTTCCCACAGCTTTGCATAGTTCCCAGGGTGCTGACTGCATGTTAACCTCAGGTGAAACTGTCCAGATAATGGAGCAAAGTGACTCGCTTGGAATGACACCTCCATGGACACTCTGTTTGGAGACATGAAGGAGGAGGAAGTGAGGCTCCACCAGGGTGCCAGCTCCGACGGGTACCTGGCACACATCTTCAGGCACAGGCTAAGGAGCTGTTCAACAAGTACATGCTCACCTACCACACCCTGGGGAACAAAGCCTTCCTGGAGGTCATCCTTGAAAGGGACGAAGAGGTTCTGCTACGCTTTGAGGCTGTTTACGGCTTTCAGAACATCCAGAAGTGGTCCTAAAGCTGTAGAGGGGCAGGTTCCCCTGCCACTTTGTGGAGGTCCAGGCCTGAGCCGGGGATGCCTAAGCGGCAGGGGCCAGGCCTAGGTGGAGGACCAGCATGTGGACAGGGCACTGCTGCAGCAGATGGAAGGCATCTACGCTGCCATCCTGGTGTGGCCCTCGAAGACCAGTGCCCACGTACAGGAGCTGTACCAGGAGTGGCTGGAGGTGGTGAGGGAGAGGAAGACTCTCCCAGGTCCTAGTTGGCCCTGCACACCACTTAGGAGAACCCAGGGCAGCCTGCTAGCAGACAGGAAGGACATCAAGTGTCCAGCTGATGCCCAGCCTGCAGGCCACCTGAGGAGGGGTGTCAGACACGTGAAGAAAATGTTTAGCATCTCTGTCATCGCTTTGGTTTTCAGAATTCCCTGCTCCCCATCTGTCGCTTCCTCCCTTTGATGGGGAGCTGTTGTCGTCACATGGGTGCAACTGGAATATTGTATCTTGAGAGGATTCTCCCAATGTACGTATTCTTTTATCTGATGATGAAAAAAATCCCAAAGAACAGGAATGGAGACAGACTTTAAGCTTAAAAAAACCCAGGAAGTGTCCTGCAAAGAGCTGAGACTTGGTTCTGTCCACACGCCTCAGAGCAATTGGATGAGGAAATCCCCGGTTTGGCCCTGACTTTACCCACTTGTGTTACTCTTGAAGGTGTCATGCCACAATGTGAATAAACTGCCACCTTTTGGAATAGAAGTTCATATGAAAGTCTACATTCCCAACTTTTCTTAAAAAAGATCTATGTTCTGCAGCTGTGACCACCATCTTGAGACACGTCCTGTCGAGCAGGTCTTGTCATTCGGAATCAGGGGGCATTGGAGTGGAGCTTCCCCTTCTCCAATGCCCTTTTACATTCAGGGATTGAGCTGAATTCACTTTGAGGGAAACCTGGCAAGGGTGATAGGTGTCACAGATGGAAGAATGGAGAATGGAGAGGCGGACACCCTGCTTGTTCCCTCTCTGGGTGGGGTTGGGCAGATGAAGGCTGGCCCCCAACAATTGGGTGAAATAGTGCCTCTGTGTCTGCCTCTCACCCCATGGGCCTGGCCATTCCCCTCAGCTTCAGGCAACCCTCTGCATTCCACAACAGTGTGCTCTCTCCTCACATGCTGCTTCCCCTAAATGAGAAGAAAGAGAGCAGTTGGCCCACAGACAACTACACAGAGAGATACGCAGCCTCCACAGAGCCCAGCACCCTGTGCACATTAGGGCCATCCTGTGAAGTGAGGCCTGTGGCCGGCCTGGTATTGGTTTCTAGAGCACTTACATTTTGTACCCATGTGGGTGACATTCTTCTTAAACCCCTCGGCCTGTTAGATTTATCTCATTCATGTGTTACTGTACCTGTGCACCTGTGTACTGTTACTGTACCATCTGGGTTGATAACTGGGACATTGTGTAAAATTACCTATTTTCTGCTTTCAATCTACAGTATTTACAGTGGGGTTTCATCCTCTGCAGTAACATATATCCATTTCTAATTATGGAATAAACAGTTGAAGTGTCAAAAAGAAAAAGAAAAAAAAAAGCGGCCACCACGTGGCTCTTGGTAATTGGCGGGAAAGGCAGCAGGATGGATCTGGAACCCGGGCCAGCAAGGGTGTTCCACGGCCTACCCAGAGGATCAATAGTGTCCTGGATCCCCCCAAATCCCTTGGGGATCCCACCTGTGCACAAATTCATGCACCAGGCCTCTAGTAGTGAAGATATACATGCCTTTATTTGGCTGTTTTAAAGGTTGGAATTTCTGCTCTACACTATCACTTGTTTCTTTACTTAAAAAATATTAGACTGTTTTAGCTTCACCTTAAGGGGAAGATACAGAGGTCCCTTATATCCTGTGCCCCTGCACATGCGTAGCCTCCCCTATTACCTGCATCCCTCCCGAGAGTGGTGCCTTTGTTATAATTGAATATATAGTGACACATCAAATCAATCAAAGTTCACAGTTTGCATTGGGGTGCACTGGGTGTTATACATGCAGTGGTTTGGACACATGTATCTATCATAGAATCATACAGAATATTTTCATGGCCCTAAACGTTTTGTGTGCTCTGGCTGTTCATCTCTCCTAATCCGCACTCCCCAGTAATCACAGATCTTAATATTATCTTCACAATTTTGCCTATTCCAGAATGTCATATTGTTGGAATCATATAATATGTTGTTTTTATAAATGGGCTTCTTTTACTTAATAATATGCATTTACATTTCCTCCATGAGAGCTCACTTCTTTTTAGCACTGAATAACATTCCATTTTCTGTATATACCAGTTCATTTATTCATTTGCCTACCAAAGGACATCTTACTTACTTTCTAGTTTGGGTAATTATGAGTAAAACTGCCATTAACATCTATGTTCAGGGTTTTGTGAAGACATAAGTGTTCACCTTTTCTGGCCAAATACCAAGAAACATGATAGCTGGATTGCCTAGTAAGAATATGTTTAACTTTGTAAGAAACTTATACTTTGTCTTTCAAGGTAGCTGTACCATTTTGCAAACCCACCATCAATGAATGAGAATTTCTGTTGCTCCACATCCTAACCAGCATTCGGTGTTGCCAATGTTCATATCTGGCTATCCTTAATGGGTGTGTTGTGATATCTCATTGTAGTTTAAAATTTTATTCATTTTACTTAAAATTTTAGCTTATTTCATACTTGAAACAACTTAAAAAAATAAGTGAGGTAGGCAGGGCAATCATTATCATCCCTGTTGCTGAAGGAGAAAACCTCAGAAGCATAAGTAACTTGCCCAAGAGTTTGTGTGCGCTGAGTTGCAGAAATGAGAGGAAAATTAAATCTGATACTTAATACCCACAATACCCATGTGAAAAAACAAGTCCCACATGACTAAATAAATAAATAAACATTTTTAAAATATAGCATAAGATTCAGCTACTTTCTCATTTTTAGCATAATTTGGTAATGGGAACACTTTCAAAATGATTTGGGTGGCCTGAATTTAATTCTTAAATCTGTAATTACCATTTGACCTTGAATTTCTGACTTCTTAATTTAAAAGGTGGCATTATTTGTGTTTTGAGGAAATATATCTAAAATATGTTTTATATAATCATTTATAATCTGTCTTCACATATATTATAATCTCTTTAATGAAATAATTATGGCTAACATTAAAAATAATCAAAGATTATTCTATTAATATGCTAATAGTATTATCACCTTCACTAGGTTATTAGGGCATAATGAGTTGCTGTGATTAAAAATAATCATTCATTCATAAGCTTTATAATAAATAAATTATGAAGCCTCTGCAATCAATTAATAATAAATTTTAGATCTACTTTATGATGGCCTGTGGGGGGAAATAGAACAATTTAATATAAATAGGAAAAATATAAAATTTGTAAAAGGTCACAGTTGGAATGTTTGAGCAGGTTGCTTTCGGGGGATATATATGTAGGAGGCTGCAATAGCTTGATGAGTATAATCTGGAAAGGCTTCCTAAGCATATGGAGTGGTGAGAAAGAATGGCACAGGAATGCTAGTTAGGAAAGATTGAAATTGAAAAAGCTTGGGGGAACAGAAGTGCCTGAGGGAAGGAGAAAAGAACAGATATAGAGATGGTCACTGTATTTTTGGACATCATGAGGTTATTTTGAATATACTCTTTTAAAGAATAAGCTATATATAATATTTCAGTAAGAGGCTAAAATTTCTACACATAAAACCCTAATATGCAAATAAACAGAACTGCTGAACAAACAGTTTCTATGACATGCACTGAACACCAGGGGTTGCATGTGGAACATGGCGGCCATTGGTGGGATGGTGCAGCAGGTGAGCAGGGCGCCAGACCAAGGTGGGGCACCAGTCACTGTCATTGAGGCAAACCTTTGGTGGTTACTGAAAATTCTTTGTTCCCACACATTGTGGTCCTGCCTGGTACTCACACTGGCTGCTGGCTCCTGGCACTGGCCCCGATTGCTTGGCACCATCAGTGGGTATGAGTGGCAGCTGCCAGCCCCAATCACCCCTGAGGGCTTCTTCACTTCCCCTGCTCCTGAGGGACTTTCAGGGCAGCAGCCACTGCTCACACCCACTGATGGTGCCAGCCCCATTCATGCCGGCTGCTGGCACTAACCCCAATGGCTCCATGCCATGAGTGGGTGCTAGCAGGGCTGGCGTGGTCAGTGCATGGGATTGGCAGTGGTGGGAGCCAGGCTGCCTGAAGACAGAGCCCTGGGGGCTATGGCGGGAGTGTCTGAGTAGGGTGTGGAGGATGGGTCGAGACCCACTCCTCTGCCTATCTCAGCCTCGCAGCCCTGTTCCTTTCAAGGTGCCTGAATTCATGCACCTGAGCCCCTAATATGTCAATAAGAGTCTAAACTGGCTGGAATAATTAAATAATATTTTAGATAATAGTAATCTTTAGTTTCAGCCTATTGACCAAAGTCCAATTTAGTATTAAGAATTGTATATAATAAAAGCCTAATATGCTAATTGTCCCCTCTACTGAAAGTTCGACTGGGAGTTTGACCAGACCTGGAGTTTGAGTGCCTCCTATGACATGTGGTGTGGAACATGGAGGGCTTTAGACCTGTCACTGGCTACCTAGTGACAGGGGCAATGGGGATGGAGGTACAGTGAAAATGCAGGATGTCATCCAAGCTCGACTTCACTCCCTGATAACTTCCCCTGGGATGCCAGGGCTCGCACACTGGGGAAGCCCCCATGTTCAGGTGCTGGGTGCCTGCAAAGTGTCTGCCTCACATCCACATAGTGTCCTCCGAGTAAGCCAGATCACAGCCAATGGGACTGCAGGGTTTAATCAGGCTCTCCGTGGGTTTATGCAGGAGCCAGTCTTCTGGGCCAGCTGGGAGAGAGTGTGCTGCCCGCCTGGCTTCTGTGTGGTACTGTTGGGTGGCCCAGAGGCCCAAACTGTGCCCTGGTCCACAGCGTCTGGCCACACTCACTGCATCTCTACATGAGGACTCAGGTGCTGTGACTCAGGTGGAAGGAGGCTCATGGGGTCCTGGGAGCCTAGGTGCTTCCCAGGGCTCAGAGTTCAGCTGGAACCTGCCCTTCCACACTACACGCCCATGCTTTGATTGCCAGCCTGGTTTAGGGGCTGCACCTGTGCACAAATTTTGTGTACCAGGCCTCTAGTGTCTAATAATGGGTAAACTGAAGTTTTTAATTTATATACTCTGTATAGCATCATTGTAAATGCCCTTACATTTAGAAGGAAATGTTTGCTATTCTCTTCTGAATGTAAACACATTTACAATGTATGAAGGGTTTTATCTATTTTTATTATTATTATTTTTGTCCTCATCTAAGGAGGATTTTTAGAGAATGGAAAAGACCAGTAAGAGGGGAACACTTAAGCCCCCACCAGGGACAGGGATCAAGCCTGCAAACAAGGTACATGCCCTTGACTGGAAATCAAATCTGAGACCCTCCATTGCCGAGGCTGATGTTCTAATCACTGACCCATGCAGGCTAGAGCTGAATGTAGGATTTTTAAGTGCTTTATTCTTTCATTTTTAAAAAGAACTATATAAAAATGTTATTTTTTAAATAGTGCAAAAATTATTTGCTTTTTCCAATTATTTAATATATTATCTCTAGTAAGAGAAACCTTCATATTTAATAGTTTTTATATAATTCTCAAGAAAAGATGCAGTGTATAGTTCTATGATGCCCTTGATTTTGTTTGGGCCCCATATCTCTCACTAAAAAAAAACATTACTATGTTATTTAACCTTAAACATGCATTTTTACTTCAAATAAATGTTTATAGTTAGATGCTTGTTCCAATATTTGAAGAAATATTTTTGGAATGACAACTTATTCATCATTCTGAAACTGGACATGTTTTTTTTTCTTCCCCTCAAGATAGGATTTACGAGAGTAATAGGAAAAATTCCTTACTTGAAGGTCTGTTAGAATCCTGAAAAGCTTTATTTTAAATGATATTTTCCCCTGAGAAGCAGCTCATTGCAATAGAGTGAGCCATAAAAAGTACACAATAGGTCCACATTGTTTTAGGACAATAATTTTTAATAAGAGTTGAGATAATCTGACATTGAATCATTGGCTGAAGCCAGGGCTACACTAGCTCCAGGTGGATGGATAACATTTATTTACCAAAGTATGCAATCACCACAATCCATTTCTCTTTTATTTATTTATTTATTTTTATTTCTAATACGATTAGATTATTTTTTGGCTGTCTTCATCTGGTATGCACAGTTTTGTCTTAGAGAAAGCAACACATATAAGTGCCTTGAGAGGTATTTCATTTAAGCTTAATTTTAAAATACACCGGTTAGCTTTTATTCCACAGAAAGTGATTAAGTATACTTCACTACCTGTTTGTTTAGTACTTACCATATTGCCAATAAATATATAAATATATACATATTACCTTTGCTTTTCTGAATATAAGCAACTAAGTTTGTACTATTTATTCATTTCATGCACTTATGAAACTCACAATTTATTACCCCAAGAGATAACATATTATTGCTTTCATTATTAAATGTGGAAACTATTAATAGTATTTCTAGTAGTTTTAATATTTATATGTTACAATTTTACCATTACTTAACATACAGTATGAACACAGACTTTCTGTAAAAGAATATCTTTTATGGTATAATTGTTTCCAAACCATGTTGCCTTACTCAGAATTATTACCATACACAAAATCAAGATTATAGATCTTTTGCTTTTAGATTGATAAAATAAATCTCTATGTTCATTCATTAAATTGTATTTTTTATTGACTCCCTAAAAAAAGAAATAATGAATATTTGGAGTTTGCACATATAGATGCTGAACCCATCTCTTTACTTTTGACTAACATATGTGTTTGTAAGATTATTTGAATATTTTTTATCACACCATCTCTGCATTATAAGAATAAAAGCAAATAAGAAGAATAGTGTAAAAGCACATTTAATGTGCTTATATGGAAATTATTGAGCATTTAAGGAGTGAAAATTTTACCATTTCTTGGAGTCTCACTGGATTTAAATCCATGTACTCAATATTCAATATACCAAGACATTTAACAGAACAACAAATATAAAAGGATGGAGATATAAGATAGTCTTTAAGAGGCAGGTATGCTGTGGGAATTCATATGGCATTTTACTCTTCTAAAATTGAGTCTCCTCAAAATACAAAAATTAAATGATTTATTTTTGCTGTGATATTTCTTTGATTTTAGTTTCTCTTTGATTTTTATTTGATTTTTAGTTTCTCTAGTAGTTGATTAACTGTGCTGACTCATATCCAGTTTTGCAGATTTTCTTGAATATTTAAAGACAACTATTGATGATCCCTATCTACTTTAATGTGGACCTAGAGAATGATATGTCTTTATTTAGAATATTAGAAGTCTAGGTGTACCCATCACCAAACTTTACAGTCCAAAGATCCTTTTCATTACCCTTTCTCTAACAGAACCACTTTTATATAGTGCATAATAAGGAAACTACATGATTTATAATTTTATTAACCAGAGACATATGTAATATAATCAAAGTTTTGATCAACATAAAAAATCTAGTGATTTAGTGTTATTTTTCTCAATTGATTAATTTATATCTACACAAAAAGATACTTGGTATTTTAAACTGTGAAGATTTACATTGGATAAAATTTAAATTATATTAATTTAATTTCAATATTTCTTAAATTTTGAAAAGCATTGACTTCTATTATTTTCTTTGATTTTGCCAATTTACTCAATTATTTAGCATTAGACAATTTATCTTTTGGGGACAATAAGGATGCTGAAGTGACTTGTTTCTTGCCATCATTGTGTTTAAAGGCTAGTGGACCTTATTTTAAAGATATAATCCCCATGTTACATAAATAATGAGCTTTTTACTTGTTTCTGTAAACATGTTTGAAATTATATACCAGTGGATTATTTCAACATATGCTTTAAAATGTGTCCAAGTTCTATTTTAAATTGTATAGTTGTAGAAAAAAATAGAAATGGAAAATTATTTTGTCCTATAGTCATGCTAAAATTGGTACAAATCAGTCGAAAAATAATAGGTGGAACATATATAGAAGTTATACATATTTATGCATAATCTATCTATCATCTTTCCATCCATTTAAGTAGATTTTCCACAGCTGCTACTTTTTAGAGAAAACCAACAAATAAATTGTGTAATTATCTTATGAACTGATAATCTATACAGTTTAATCTTCCATTGAAACTAAGACAGCCATGGTTAATAATATATAGTTTTTAATAATTAAAAAAAACTATAATATTTATAGAACTGGTAAGTTTATTGAATATTATTAATAAGAATTGATTTAATCAAAACTTCAAATCCAAGATGGCAGCATAGGTAAACACCTACACTGCTGCCTCGCACAACAATTTCAAAACTACAACTAAGACAGAACAGACATCATCCAGAACCACAGGAAAGCTGGCCGAGTGTAAGTTCTACAACTAGAAGGAAAGAGAGGGGCTCACAGAAACCCAGAGGAGCTGCAAAAAGCTGAGGTACGGAGACACGCACACTGAAAGAGCGGGTGCCGCAGTACCTGGCTGGCTTTCTCTGGTGGGAGGGAAAAGGAGACTCCCAACAGCATTGAACCCCTTATCTTATGACACTAAACCCCAGATCCAGCCGAAACTCATATGGGGTGAGTTTGGACTGTGAAAAGGGAGAGGTGTACGGAAATTTAGGGGAGTCACAAAAGATCAGAGGGTTGGTGGCGTGCATGGCACTGCTCAAAGGACAGATTGCTGATTGTGCCGCTGGCTTTCAGGAGTGGGCGGGAGACAGACCCTCCCAACTGTGCCACTTCTGAGTCCACTGGGCCCCTGTTTTGGGCGAAACCTTGGAGACCTAGACTCGTGTGGTCGTGGTGTGCAGGGGAGCTGGAAAGGCAGCAGTCTAGAGGCACTGCGGGCAGGAGCGCACAAGGACCTTTCCAGGGATTACCCAGTCACGTGAGACTCAGGGGCTGTGGAGGGCGGGGCCGACTGGAAGGCAAGGCGGTCCCTTAAGCCCTGAGACTCCACTCCTCCCAAGCTCAACAGAGGCTTCTGTGGCTTTGCAAGTCTGGTTTCACAAGGCTGAATCCAACACAGAAGTTTCCCTTGCTTAGTGAAAATGCCGAGACAAGGGAAGGGATCACAAACAAAAGAAATGGAGGGAAAAAAATGACTGGATATAGAGTTCAAAACCACGCTTGCAAGGTTTTTCAAGAATATGCTAGAAAAGTTGGATAAATTTAGCGAGAGCCAAGAGGAGCAAATAGAGATGCAAAAGAGCCAACTAGAGATGGAAAAGGTCCAACTAAAGATGATAAAAGACCAACTAGAAATTAAATATACACTGACTGAGGTAAAAAATATTATACAGAGTCCTAACAGCAGACTAGAGAAAGGCAAGAATCAAGTAAAAAAATTGAAATATAAAGAAGCAGAAAACACTCAACTGGAAAAGCAAGAAGAGAAAAGAATCCAAAAATGTGAAGATAATGTAAGGAGCCTCTGGGACAGCTTCAAGCGTACCAACATCAGAATTGTGGGGTGCCAGAAGAAGAGAGAGAGCAAGATACTGAAAACCTATTTAAAGAAATAATGACTGAAAACTTCCCACATCTCGTAAAAGAAATAGACTTACAAGTCCAGGAAGCACACAGAACCCCATATAAAAGAAATCCAAAGAGGACCACACCAAGACACATCATAATTAAAATACCAAGAACAAAAGACAAAGAGAGAAAATTAAAAGCAGCAAGAGAAAAACAGTTTATTACCTACAAGGGGGCACCCATACGACTGTCAGCTGATTTCTCAACAGGAACGATGCAGGCCAGATGGGAATGGCAAGAAATATTCAACGTGATGAATAGCAAGAACCTACAACCAAGAATAATCTATCCAGCAAAACTAACATTCAGAATTGAAGGGCAGATAAAGAGCTTCACAGAGAAGAAAAAGCTAAAGGAGTTCATCAACTCCAAACCAGTATTATATGAAATGCTGAAAGGTACTCTTTTAGAAGAGGAAGAAGAAAAAGGTAAAAGACAAAAAATTATGAACATCAAATACATATCTATCAATAAGTGAATCTAAAAATTAGTGAATTAAAAATTTGATGAACAGAATAAACTGGTGAATAGAATAGAATCAGCAGCACAGAAAGGGAGTAGACTGATAATCCTCAGGGGGAAAGGGGTGAGGGGTGTACAGGGAGAGACTGGACAAAAGTCATACACCTATGGATGAGATAATGGGAGGGAGCTAAGGGCAGAGGGAGGGTTGGGAGCTGGGTTGAGGGGTGCTATGGAGGGGAAAAAAGAGAAACAAATGTAATAATCTGAATAATAAAGATTTAATTTAAAAAAAAGAATTGATTTAATGATTTCATATTCCTTTGAAATATATTTTTTCTTTGGTGCATTAAAACTGTAATGAATGCTACTATTTTCTTATCTGTCCTAATATAAATATTGTTAGAATAATCATTATAACATCAAGGACTAGTATATTATAGCTTTTAAAGAAAATAATCTTAATTGTTACTTTATGTAAAATCCAAGCAAGTGAATGACAATGTAAGAATGACCTTCATTATTTCTTAGGCAAAATTTAACTAACAGGAGACCATTTCCTTCTAGGAACCCATTGTGGCTCTTTGAAATTTTTTGGAGTGATTGAATTATTATCATAAATTCTTTAAAGAGGTTTCAAAAGTACTGGGGAAAAGCAAGTAGATAAAAATAAATCTAGTTGTATGACTTTGATGGCAGTCAACAAAGTACTCTGATTCACATGAGGTCTAATAATATGTTTGGAAATATTTAATTATATGTCACTTAAAAAATCAAAACCATCGTTTTGTGATTATTCTTTTAAATTGCGTCTGTGAGAGCTTTATAGAACATTGACACCTAATTTTGGATGATGACTAAAAACTTTTGCAATTACATATATATTTTTAAGTGAACATGAAGTCAACAAAAGTGTTTTGATTTCAGTTCAGTTGTAAATATATGAAGACTGATCTTTATTGTTTGTCTGTCAGTTCACAAACAAGATTTTCAGAACCTGAGTCTTTTTGCTTTATGCTTCTTTGTGTCAAAATCACTCCCTAATAGGTATTCTGGTGTTACATGGTGTTTCAGAGTGCTGAGTCACTTAGGAAATTATATATATAAAGATCTTCACCTAGTAAATTGCTCAGAAACCATCAGAAAATTTTGACATAGAGTCTCAATCATTTCAAAAGCTCTGCTGATTTAGATTTCATTGATTGAAACTTGATGACATAAAGAAAATGGTAACCTTGTTTATTCTAGCTCTTAAATTAAATAATATATTTTCTTACTTAGTAATTTCTTAATTCATATGTATATTTATTATAAAGAGTTTATAGTTGGCAAAATATATTAAGAATTTATTTTTTATTAAGAAAGGAACTTGGGGTGGAACAATTATCAGACATTTCTTTTTAAAGAATTATATAAGATGTCATTTTTATTTTATAAAAATCATGATTCATGGCACTTGCTATGGTATTTATTTAAGAATTTGGGAAGTTCTAAGTGCCAGCTCCTATATGTACTTCATGTTATATGAAGAATACTATATTCAAATAGGTGTTTTTACCAAGCTTTTAACATTTCAATTTTTGGGTGTACTTAAGGATGCAAATCTGTGATCTAAAGTTGCATTAACCAATATACACTCTTACTATAAAATATATCTTAACTTGCCTCAAATTCGATCATTTGTAAGTGATCATTTAAAACTCACATTCTAAAAGGAAAGGAAAATATAAAGGCTAAGTTTAGGACAGAAACAACACCAAGTTTCCAAAGAAAAACTTGTCAAGCATCATAATAGGAAATTTAAGTGATTTCATTTCTGAGAAAATTCTAAGTATAAAATACAGCATGATGAATCTATGTAGAGAGAACCACCTCCTTGCCAACGTGGGTAGTTCTCTGAGTGACACTTCAATGGGACTGGGGAGGGCTCCTATTTATGTTTAACTTCACTTAGAAATAGCTGCAAGGCTCTGTGCCTAATATAGAAATGCTCTCAGAAAGATTTAGTCTATTTCATGAAAACTTAAAAAAATCAATGAATAGCATGCCCTATTTGCACTTGTAAGGGAGAAGAAATGAATGGAACTATTTTTTAATGTACTACCTAAGAAAACAAATATGGGTCTTAAGTATTAATTGCTATATAGTGCAAGTTTATAAAATTAAAGTCATTTAAATCCGTTGCTGAGTCCTCATCTTTCTCTACTCTGTTTATCTCCAACCCCATACAATTGAAGACTTGCCATGAAAAAGCAAATATAAGCCTGCCTGCTATCTCAGTGCTACTCCTTGACTATTTTGACATTTGGAGCAAGTTTTACTTCTTTTGATCTTTATACATTGAGTGGCCAGATTATTATGATCTCTGAACACATAATAATCTGGCCACTCAGTATATAA
>JAAGEH010000012.1:38708743-38724789 GCA_011751065.1 Lasiurus cinereus | reverse complement strand
ATATATATATATATCTTCTCTCTCTCATCTTTCCTACCTCTCAGAAATAAATTGAAAAATGTAAGAGGAGGCCCTGTATGGGTAGCTCAATTGGTTAGAGCTTCATCTATATAAGAATCAGCCAAGGAATTCATAAATAAGTGAAATAACAACTCTCACATCTTTCCCTTCCCTCTTTCTAAAATAAAATTTGGAGGAAGCAGTGCAGTGATGATAGTAGTTGGCCTAGGTTTGAAGCAGTTTCTCCAATTGCTAGCCTTGAGATTTTGTATAAAGGATTTAATCTCTCTTAATGCTAATTTTATTGATAAAGAAGATAGTTTTTATTTCATAGGATTTATATACACACACACACACACACACACACACATATATATATATAGAATATATACTATAATAATTATGTACATATATAGTTATACATATTTAAGCATAAAATACACACACAAAGTCATAAATGACACAGTGTCTTAAGACATAAACAGGCAACACTCAGAGATATTAAGTAGCTTTTTCAAAGTCGCTATAGCTTCTGATACTTGGCTGCTATTATTACCAATACTATAGTTGTCAGCACAGAGGTTTCTTCATTTGATGTTCTGCTTGCCCCAAATTGCGCTATCAAAAGATATCTAGTAGTTGTCACGTGTCCCTAAAATTTCAGTTGTTTTGCTGAACTGATAAACCACTATATTCCAGTGGGAAGCAGAGAAGAAAGGTGAAGTTAAGATGCCTATTATTCCTTCCAGCATCTTTGTAGGAAATGGAATGTGTTTTACTTGACTTTCTATGATTCAGTTCTCTTATCTCCTATTTAATGAAAGGTCACCCAGTAGATTTCTGAACCCAAGAAGAAAATACATATACTAGATATACTAGATAAAATTACTGTGAGGAAAGCTGTTTCAAAGATTAACTGCACATGGGGTTTGTTGGCAAAAGGGGTGGAAATGGCGAATGAGAAATCACAAAGACTTTGTAACACCCACACCCATTATTATTAGTGGGTGCAGGGTAGAGTATTGACTTGTGACAAGAGCAGGCAAAAAAAAAAAAAAAGAATAGAGACATAGATTCAGTTGGAAATAATTTGTTTAGTGTTTTTGCAATTAGTCTGTACTCTAGGATAGTTGCCATTAAATTTTGGGAATAAATATAAATAATCTTCTAGGTATTTGTAGACCCTGGGCATGGAAGGATGAACAACTTCTATGAGGTCTTTTACTGGAGAGAGCATATAGTAAATAATTACAATATTGTGGGATATGCTTCATTATTAATAATTCTAAGTAAACATTTTTATTAAACATTTTCTCATTTATTGGTGATTTTTCTTGCAACAAAACTTAGTGAGATCTAGTGTCTATAGCATGTTTTTATATGTATATGTTAATGCTCAGTGGCCAAGATATAAAATGGAAGTAATAGCATATAATTAGTAGCCCTTAAATCTGTGAACTTATACTTAATACTTTACATTTCTTTGGCTTCACATTACTACATCTCCTCTAGGTAGACTATTCACTCTGTTATGAAGAATTTTATTTCGGATGAGGTGAATCAGAAAAAAATAGTTCATAAAAACGAGAACCATATTTCTGGAGCATCTATGATATATTGGGTACTTGTATATACTTAGAACAAACCACTAACTTACATTACTTTTTAAACATGTCTGTAAGCTGTCAAATAACTCCACTGTGGGAAATACCAGCTGAACAATTAGGATAGTGCTATAGATACAGGAGGCTGAATATCATTCATTAAAAGTAGGGAAACAAGATTTGTATTGATTCCTGCCCAAAGTGCCTCCCACAACCATTGTGCTTTTGCTGGAGGTGTTTGTGACCTACAGTGTTATCAGCACCTTGCTAGTTCAGGAAGAAGAAGGTAGCCTATGCATAATTATGTGAGATGTTCACTTGGAGGGATGGGGAACCTTTTTATGCCAATGGCCATTTGGATATTTATAAAATCATTTGCAAGCCATACAAAATCATCAACTTCAAAACTAGCCTGCTCTATTTGGTCAGACATTTAATGAACTCACCCATAATGCCTTGGCAGGGATAGACCAAATGATTTATCTGGCTTTATATGGCTTGAGGGCCAGATGTTATCAACTCCTGATAGTAATGCAAGTTTAGAAGATGCCACAAAATTCAGAGAAACAACTTACATTTAATAAAGCCACTTTGCTTACCTTAGCACAGATGCTCACCCCTACTTTAGTTAAAATCATCTCTAGCAACAGATGAAAGAAATAATTAAAACACATCCCATGTTTATTTTATAGGGAGAGGATTAACATACAAATTTACCTTCTCCTTTGAAAGTTTCTTTTAAACAGCTAGATCCCCGAAGGCACTTATAAGATAGAAACTGTATCTACATATAAAAAGGGAACCGGGAAATTAAGGTGGTTATCTAGAAAGTGTAACTCCAAATTCCCCTCTGTATGAGCAAATGCTACAGAAAGTTCAATTCGGAAAATATAGATAGCACCATCCTTTCTGATTGTTTTGTTGGGAGATTTAGCTTTGGCGTTTTGACATCTGTGTTGTCAGGGATACTGGCTCTATTAGGAATGATAACACAGGGAGGGCATGCTGCGCAGATACACTCATCTTTGCTCTCTTCTTCCCTGTGCACTCCCCCAGCAGTTAAAATGAACACCCAGGTTACCCTTGTGAAAACAGGATCTTTGACGACAATTTAATTTGTGACTGCTTCTTATTTCTTGTTTGAAGTTATGACTTCAATTATGCTGACATTCACTCTTTCTAATGTGGAAAAGCTCCCTGTGGCTCAGTGAAATACATTCCATTTTCATCCTTTTCCCAAGACAACTTTCAATCCAGGCTGCTTTAGGAGCCTTCCACTCTGTGCACATGGATACATCCCTATACATCTTTACCTCATTTGTAATCCCATTTGTCATTAGCACGAGCAAGTGGTATATACATCTGGTGCACTGAAAAGTGGGGAGAAAAAGACAGAGAAATAACTAAATACTTAACCCAAATCCTTCATTGTTATGAAGCATTTGCAAATACTATGTGTGTGATGTTGGATTAGACACTGTAAGTTAAATGCTCATCATGCATTAAGGCCTTCACAGATAACAACAGAATAGAAGATAATTCATCCAGTAAATGCTAAGAAAAATTAAATGAGAAATGCAAAATTTTTCTTGCTTACAAGCCAAGGGTTAAATGTATCTGTTAGAAAATTCACATTCAACCAGCTGTCCTTAGTAATGAGGAAAAAAAAAAAAAGACAATGGGAAAACCTGTCCCGTGCCATATGACAGATGGATGGATAGATTGCTTGTGGAAGCAGGGCTGTGTTGTTAAGTAGACAATTTTAAGCTCTTCACATGGTTTTAATCATTTTAAAAAGTTCACAGGATCACCTGTCTTGAGTGTTTATGCTCCCTGTCAAGGGCCTGGCAATGCTGAGTAGGTATTTTCTGGGAAGGTATTTACAGTAAATACATAGTTACCAGTTTTAATTTTAAAATTTTATCACATATGATTATTAAATATTAAAAGGACGATCTTTTATTAATCCAAACATATACAATGACCTAATATATAAAAATAAAGCAATATTTTTCCAGATCAAAAATGGATATTTTCATTTTAGTGATAACATTAGGAGTGAAAAATATCAGAGACAAATACCACTTATTGTGAATCTAATATTCTCCCTAATTTTATATAATTAACATAAATTAACTCAAATTTACAAAAAAAAAATACTACAGCCCTAGTTGGTTTGGCTCAGTGAATAGAGCGTCAGCCTGGGGACTCAAGGTTCCCAGGTTCAATTCCAGTGAAGGGCACATGCCCCAATTGTGGGTGTGCAGGAGGCAGCCAATCAATGATTTTTTCTCCTCTCTGAAATCAATAAAGAATATTAAAAAGAGAGAATACTACATCACATAGCATGACCATAGGGATTTTATAGATGAGGAAATGAACATTTCTAAAGATTATACACAGTTCCACAAATCTCACAACTATTAAGTGGCAGAATCCATATCTAAATCTGTTTGATTTTATTCCAGTGCTGTCTGCTGTCACAGACACAGCCCTGAGAACCATCAACTTCTGAAGGAATTCTGTGGATTGAATTGGCACATACAATATTGTTTTTTTTTTTTTTTAGTGATGGGAGGATCTCATTTTGAGTTACTATATACATAACCTAATTTCATATTTATAGAAATCCTATGATAAGCATTATTATTTTCTATTTAATGTGATACTCTTTGTTTACTGAGATTAACTAATGTTTCTATACTCATTTAAAAATTAATTGAATCTTTATTTGTCAAGGCTCAGAAACTTTCTAACCACTGTATTCTTTCGTTAAATATCTTGAAAGTTGCTTGAATAACATTTTTAAAAAATATATTTCTTATTGATTTTCAGAAAGAGAGAGAGAGAGAGAGATACTTCAGTGTGAGAGGGAAACATTGATTGGCTGCCTACTACAACCAGGCATGTGCCTGGACTATGAATTGGTTGAACCAGTAACCTTTTGGTGCACAAGAGGATTCCCAACCAACTGAGTTTTATCAGCCAGGGCTAAATAGCATTTTAATTCTGAGTTTAAGAGCTTTCCTGTGTGTTTTTTCCTTTATTTTCTTTTTTGCATATACAGGTTCCCAGCTTACTCAAACTGGTGCCAGGCAAAATTGTGAAATATAGAAGTTCCTATTTCCTGGTCTCCTCTCTCCTGTCAGTATCACATTCCCCTTTATCTTGTTTCTCTACTCATTTCCCCAAAGTTCTATTCTATTTCTTGTTTCACTCCAACTAGTCCACTAAGATGATAGTTGATAAAAGATTAGGTTCTGCTTCTCTCAGGAGTATTTACATTTTAATGGGGGTCTCTTGCTGATCAAAAAGCCTCCAAGTTGCAGAGGAATAAATTCTAAAGGTAAAAGGCAAGAGAGATATTTTTAGATAGGAGCATCTGGCTTGCCCCTCTAATCACATCCCATAAGCCGCCTACTCCATTTATTTGTAAGACCTTGGCTTTGCTGTTTACAGTTCACTGTAATTGCACATGCTTTTTCAGAGGTTTGAATCCTGTCTCAGAGATAGTGTGATATTGGTACCTCAAAGTTTATTCTCTTTCTTAGTTCTGCATTTTTTGATGACTGGAACAAATTCTAAAAGGCTTTTTAAGGATGATGTAAGGCCTTGAACAACAACAACAAAAAATCTGTTGTTTTAGCACATTTGGAGGAGAATAATTCAGCTGCCAACAGGATGAAAGACTAGTCTGGAAATGCCATCTTTCCTTTGCTGTGTTATGATACACACTTAAAAAAAGAAATACTGTTTTTGTATAAATGCTAGAGTTCTCTTAGATATAAAGATAATATATAATAAAGAACCCAGATAGCTTTTGTCACTTCATGTGCAGAACTTTCTCTTTAAAGCACATTTAGGTAAGCTAGGACACCTACATGTTTTATCAACTGAAATAATTGAAAAGATTAAGATAATGTTTTGTTTTTTTGTCATGTAAGCATTGATTTACCATATATTCTAGATTACATTGGGTGCTTTTGTATAGTAATGTTTTTTGTTTGTTTTTTTAATCCTCACTCAAGGAAATCTTTCCATTGATTTTTTAGAGAGAGTGGAAGAGAGAGGGAAAGACAGAAATATCCATGTGAGAGAAACACTATCAATTGGTTGTCAGGGAGGAGCTTGCAACCAAGTTACTTATCCTTAACTGGAATCAAGCCTGGGTCCCTTTGGTTTGCAGGCCGATGCTCTATACATTGAGCTAAACTGGCTAGGGCAAAAATAGACACCCTACCTGGGTAGTGATAAGCCTAAAAGGCTAAATAATTTTCAGAAAAGCTTGGTAATTGTAATAACATATTAAAAATGGAAAACAATTAAAGGAGTCTCTCAAACACACTCTCAAAGTGTAGAAAGTTGGGGAAACATTCTGAAAAACTTGGCTCTCATTTAGTCAATTCATTAATATATTGGTATTTAATTGCTGAGTAGAGCATTCTTTCATGACAAAATATTATTATTTACCACTCATTTTAATATTTGGGAAAAATATTTAGAAATTTACCAATTTTTTCTTTATGTTATTAATTTTCCCAAAGATTCTAAGGATGCTGTTGTATTATGGATCTTAATGGTACAATTAATAATAAGCTATTCATAGTATACTTTTTAAAAATATTTTACTGTAGATACTCAGAAGGAATCAAAAAAATAAGAGGCATTATAAGTCTGGGTGCTAAATACAAATTCTGCATTCCAATTTTTTTCCCAAAAGCAGGCATAAATAACTTAGAAAAGTAAAAGGGCAAGTCTATGGCCATGGTCCATGTGGCTCAGTTGGTTGAGCATTATCCTATGCACCTAAAGGTTGCTGGTTCAATTCCCAGTTAGGGCACTTGCCCAGTGGATGGCTCAGTCCCCAGTAGGGAGTGTGCAGGAGGTAGCAGATTGATATTCTGCTCTTACCTCAATGTTTCTCTTTCTCCTTTTTCCTTTCTCTCTTTCTAAAAATTAATACTTTTTTTTAAAAGAAGAAACTATAATAATCCATATAGCAACATTTTTTCAAAAGTCTTAATCTATTATTATTTAGTGGTCAATCATTAACCATCAGCAATTCATCCAATTTCCACTATATGGTAGGAACTGTACCAGTATGAACCAAATCTATTTCTTGTCAAATAAATATTAACATTTATTCAGTTTGAAGTTTCAAGTTAATCTGTTAGCATGTCCAAATGAATATGGTAAACCAACTATTTCTCCAGAATTCCCAATTTATGTCAATGTCACTACTATTCTCTGAGTCATACAACTTCAACTTATGAAAGTATCTTTGAAAAGACCATTAAGTCTTCATACTCCCAAATTTGTTAAATAAGTATTATCAATTCTATTTCTATACTATCTTTCACATCAATTTTCCCCATTATGTATTTATTCCCTACCATATTCTATTCTCTCTATGTTAGTTCCAGGAACTATTTGACTTTCCTCTTCATTCAGTGCTTCCTATTCAATTCACCCATCTCATTAAAAGCAGATTCAACTTGTTAAAAAATACCTTTAATTATGTTAGCCCTTTAACCCTGCTGCTTCAGTCCAAAAAGCATAAACACATTAGACTAGTTGTGTATGGTCATATACAATTTCACCCCTGCACTACCTTTCTAAACTTGTCTCAAATGTTTCCCTTAAACATAACCCTAATTTCACTAAATTTTTTATTCTTCTCTGTAAAATGATCCCATATTTTTCCAACTCCAAACATGTATTTATAATAATTTCAAACCCTTTGGGTCCAATCCTTTAATCTTCATTCAAATCTATTTCCATGTAGTTTTTTTTTTTCTTCCAACCAACACCTTTGTCTACCATCAACAAGATAAAATAAGTTGCATCAATACTTTATTCTTTAAACTCTTCATCTTTCTAATGGCAATTATATCTGCCTTGTACTGCAATAACTTTTATTCTTGAAATAACTCATATTTTTATTTGGAAGGAAAATATCTTTATTATTTCATTTTTATAAAGTTTCTTTTTTTTTTAATAAAGTTTACACTAACAGATCTTGTCTCTCTCTGACTCTTGGTTTCCTCATCTGCAAAATGGAGATAACAATTTGTTATTACTAGGGCTGTTTCAACAGATAAATAAGGCAACATGATTTAAAAGTACTTTAGCATTGGTGTGCTGATTGTACATCTCAGCATGGGGCATCAGAGCTTGTTATTTATAGGATGAAGACTTCAGGTGACTGTCTGACCTTGAATATTGTGGCCATTGCACACTGCCCTTCTGCTTTTTTTACCAGAGAGATGCTATATGATAGAACAGGCTTGCAAATCAGCATAGGTAAATTATATGCCCTAAAAATAATCTAGTCAATATTACTAGATTAACTTTTTTTAAAAATATATTTTATTGATTTTTTACAGAGAGGAAGGGAGAAGGATAGAGAGTTAGAAACATCAATGAGAGAGAGACATCGATCAGCCGCCTTCTGCACACCCCCTACTGGGGATGTGCCCGCAACCAGGATACATGCCCTTGACCGGAATCGAACCTGGGACCTTTCAGTCCGCAGGCTGACACTCTATCCACTGAGCAAAACTGGTTTCTGCTAGATTAACTTTTTATATTCTTATGCTGAATTGTAACTTCTAAACTATTATTCTGTTTGTTTTAAAGTTCAGGAGACTATTTTTATTAAGGTTGAAAAATTCATGGCAAAAACACAGCACATTTAATGAACATATAGCGTGTTCAAGGCATACGGTGGCTTATTGTGCAGAAACGTGTCATCTTATTGGACCTATTCTGGAAAGATTCATATTAAATGCATATGATCCCCTTTAGGCTACTAAAATTTCATTAGGAATTATTTCTAAAGTACATAGAATTTATGGTAAACCCAGAAACAGAAGAAGAGATATGTTTGCCATAAAATCTATAAAGAATTTATAATTTTAAGAAGGCCAATAACTCCTGGATATTATAGTTTTCACAAGTGGTTAAAATTTATGATTAAATATTTACTAGAGGCCCAGTGCATGAAATTCATGCACAGGGAAGGAGGTGCTGTCCCTCAGCCCAGCCTGCACCCTTTCTAATCTGGGACATCCCTCTCATAATCCAGTACTACTGGTTCCCAACTGCTTGCCTGCCTGCCTGATTGCTGATAACTGCTTCTGCCTGCCAGCCTGGTCACCCGTAACTACCCTGCCCTGCCAGCCTGGTCACTGCTAACTGTACTCCCCTGATGGCCCAGTCACCCCTAACTTCCCATCCTTGCCAGCCTGGTCACCCTTACCTGTCCTCCCATGCCTGCCCGATTGCCTCTAACTGCCCTCCCTTGCAGGTTTGGTTGATCCCAACTGGCCTGATTGCCCACAACTGCCTTCCCTTGCTGGCCATCTTGTGGCAGCCATCTTGTGTTCACATGGGGGTGGCCATCTTTGACTACATTGGAGCAGCCATCTTGTGTGTTAGAGTGATCGTCAATTTGCATATCACCTCTTTATTATAGAATATAACAAAGGATAAAATAAATATAATTATTATTTATATTTTTGTTTGTTTGTTTGTTTTGGTCCATCGCTATTAAATTCTCAGTACCATAGTGTGTACTCTTTTCATAGGTGTTATATATGACCTTTCCCAAAATAGTCTTAATGTTGAAAATTAACTATGATCTATTTTTATAAATGTAATAGTAAGATATTCTTTGGATTTTCATGTCCTCAATGTGATTTAATTATACCAATGTTTAGTGAATATTTGTTTTATGTTCTAGCCACTCATCACTCTGATTATGGCTCATGGTAGGACAAGCTTATTTACTTAGCATTTTATATTTGCTTACTTAGCATTTTATCTATACTAATCTATAATAATAAAAGGGTAATATGCTAATTAGACCAGGAGACTTCTGGGAGACCTGGACATCCTTCTGGACAAAGCCATTGTGGTGATAGCGAGGCAGAGGCAGTTAGGATCCATCACGTCAGGAGAGGAGGGCAGTTGGGGCTGATTATGCCAGCAGAGTGGGGCAGTTAGGGGCAAATAGGCCAGTGAGGGGGCCTCTTGAGGGCAAGCAGGTCAACAGGCAGGGTGGTTAGGGGCCATCAGGCAGGCAGGCAGGTAAGTGGTTAGTAATCTCAGATTGTGAGTGGAATGTACAATTGCTGGTTTAAACCTGATCCCACAGAGAGCAGGCCTAAACTGGCAGTCAGACATCCCCTGAGGGGTCCCAGATTGGAGAGGGTGCAAGCTGCACTGAGAAACAACCCCTTTGTGCATGAATTTTGTGCACTGGGCCACTAATATTTTTATGAATATAAAATATAAAATTTTAAAAAGTTTTATGCTAAAATATGATTTATAAATTTTCCACATATTTTAAAATTAAAGTATTGTATTAAAGGAAGATTCATGAGAATAATGCAAAATATTTTTAATATGTATTTTGTGTAACAAATATAGTGGCCCAATTGTTGGAAAGAATTGCAGCTTTGAGCAGTTCTCAAATTATTCATAAAATTACTATTTGAATATTGTGTATTAATTTTCAAAGTAATCTAATAGTCATTATATTATTAGATTCTCACAATAGTCCTAAAATATAAACATAAATTCTTCTTCTTCTTCTTCTTATTATTATTATTCAAATCTGCCATTGGGAAGAATGAATTGCTGTTTTTAAGAGATAGGTCAAGGTTAATGAAATTTATATTTGGGAAAATAGGTACACAAAACCAATTAATTAATCTCTGCCACTCACATTTTTATATTGTCTTAAGCAGATTTTGTGCCCACACTGGAACACTCAAAGCAAAAGATTCTTACAATCACTTTCTCTTGTTCTTTCTGCCCACACAGTGAGGTCTTCTCATATTATTATATGGACAATTAGAAAAATGACACCAAAAATCACTCTTCTTTGAATACAAAGCATAGTGGCAGATATGTATAAATACACAGGTCTTTTGAGAATAGAGATCTATGTCAATCTTGAGGAATTTCCAGAGAAAGCTATAATGTGACAACTATATATTCAATTTAAAAAAGTCTCAAAACCTTACAGTAATTGTATTTGAGTCAAGTGGAGGCAATTTTCATGTAATTTCAAAATTTTTAAGTTAAGTAAGTTCAGAATTTAAAGGAACAAGAATCCTCACTAGGAAAATTATTTGCAATAGCTAAGTAGAGGCATGTCAGTTCTCCATGATTTCTATAATCCTTGAGTATCTATGTAGAACGTCCAAATAACCTTTATTAATCATCTATTGTCAGTTTCAAATAGACAATTTGCCTATGACAAGGGCAATGCCGGGCAGCTAATGGAGTTCATGACCAGAAAAGAGGCCAAAGCATAGTATTTTGAAATTATAGATCATTTGTAATTGAAAAGTAACAATCTGAATTATCATGATTTATTTGGTTTGCAAAGCATTAAAACATGTGTGACAACTACTTTTAATATGCATCAGTAGTAGAAAATTATATTTAAACTAGAAAGATGCTAAATTTAACAGTTGTGATAATGTTTTTAAAATATGAAATAGGATCAATTAAAATCTCTTAGAGTTTTTTTTTTTTTCTTTTTTTTTGGTATTGGTTACTTTGATATATTTTTTTGGATGGATATATCAGATACCAAATACTACACAAGGAAGGCTGTGAGATTATAAGTACTTCTATTTTCTTTAAGATTTGCTGTCTGGGTATTAGTATTCCATTACCTTAAAGGCCGTTTCTCTAAGGGTATTGAGATACTTGACTCAAGCTACTTAAGAATTAAACCAAAAACCAACTTCATTATTTAAATGAAGGAAATGTAGGAAAAAAGCAGATGTCCCAGTTTGTTGATGAAACAGTAAAAAGTCTCTATTACTTGGGGGAAGGTTGGGTTAGCTCTTTTGTTTTATTTATGCCTTTAACTGATTGGATGAATAATGTTGGCCCAATATCCAGGTACCCTGTGAACTAGTGATACTGGCATATAAAATTAACCATCATAGTCATGATCTATTGTCCTGTTAATGCAATATTGGATTCCATTTGCTATAATTTTGTTTGAAATTTTGGTTCTATTGTTACAGTGGATATTGGTTTTTGGTTGTCTTTTCTATAATGTATTTTTTTTTTCCTTTTAGAGATGTCACTTCTCATTTCTAATAGATGTAAATTATTTTTTCTTATTATTTGCTCTTTTTCATCAGTCTGGCTAGAAGTTTCTCAGATTTACTCCTCTAAATAAATAGGTAAATTTATCTATGAATAAAAAATATTGACTATTACATTGATTTTGTCTAAGATTTCTTTTAAAATTATCTATTTTAATTTATATAAATGTTTGGTGAATTTTAGGTTAACTTTCTTATTTTGTTTTTAGTTTGTTAAAGAGGAAACTAGGATCCTTGGTTTGAAGCTTTTAAAAAATGTCTAATATAGGGATTTATTGATATAAATGTGCCTCAAACTACTGTTTGTGGCATTTTACCAAACTACATATATAATTTCATTCAATTCAAAATAATTTCTAATTTTGCATTTGAGTTCTCTTTTTACCCAGGAGTTATATTAAAATGTAAAATTTATATAAATATTTGAAAATTTTCCAGATGTCTATTATTTATTTCTAATTTAATCCTATTGTGGTCATAGAACATTTTTTATTGTGAATTGAATTCTTTTAGACTTGAGATGTATTTATGTATCAAAGTATCATTTACTTTGTATATGTTCCAGGTGCACTTGAAAAAATGTTTATTATTATGCTATTTTTATATAAAGTGTTCCTTAATGTCCATTAGATCAAGTTAGCTGATTAGATTGCTAAAATCTTCTGTACCACTACTGATTTTCTGTTTACTTGCAGTTCTATTTGCTTTCATTTCATGTATTTTGAAGTTGTTGGGCAGAAATTTTAAGATTGTAATGTTCTTTTAATCAACATCCTATCTAATAAAGAGGGAGTATGCTCATTGACCATCATACCCTCCAAAGATGGTGGACCCCATAGCTAATAAGTAGGGAATATGCTAATTGACTACCATGCTCTCATAGATGGTGATGCCCATAGCCACAATATGGCAGTGCCCAGTCCCCTCAGCCCCACAGGCAGGTCCAGCTGTTCCTCACACCTATCTCCTGAATCCCCCAGTCCCCTCAGTCCCCACAGGTACCCAGGGCTGACACAAGACACAGGCAAGCCTTGGATGATGCAGGCCAGATGCCCAGGGCCACCGAGGCTCAGGTAATCAAGGTCAGTTGCGGCTTGAGCTACCAGCAGTGGCAGCAGCAGAGGTGTGATGTGGGTGTCACCTTCCCCTAATCGCCAGGTCACCTCCTGTCTCTGAGAACTCCTGGACTATGAGAGGGTCAGATCAGGCTGAGGGACCTCCCACTCCAGTGCATGAATTTTCATGCACCAGGTCTCTAGTATTATTATGAAATAGCCCTTCTTATTTGGGGGAATACTACTTTTTGTTCTGAAATCAGAAATTTCAGAAAACATTTTTTAACATTTGGTTTTATCATGACTGCAAATTGCTACAATAAAATTAGAAAATAGTTATTGATTTCCTAAATTACCTATGAGCAATATGTTTTTGAACAGAACAATATCAAATATTAAAACAATAAAAATTGAGTGCCAGGATGATTATGGCTAGAAAATTAGATGCATTATTTAAAAAAGAAATTATATATATATATGATTTATAGAGATAAAGAAAGGGAGAGAGAGAGAGGGTGACATTGATATGAAAGTAAAATGTCAAATGGCTGCCTCCTGCACGCCCACTAGTGGGAAGTAAGCTTGCAACCTGAGAATATGGCCTGACAGGGAATCAAAGCAGCAATCTTCCTGTGTGTAAGACAATGCCCAACCAACTCAGTGACACCGACCAAGGTGCATTTAAAACTACATGTTGAGAAGTTTTGAATGAGTAGTTTTGAATTAGTCCCATTTGTGAGGCCTGGTGAATTAAAAATGCACTTATATTGAAATACAAACAAACATGGAATAAAGCTTTAATACAAAACATTTAAGTTTTGCACAGATTAAAATATAAGTTGAATTGTAATAACTTGCTATTCTTTTTGGCTCTCCTTGCAAGCATACTTATTATCCACTTTTACCAACTATATGTTATGCTTAATAAAAAATAATTAGTTCAAATCCAAACTATATAATGAAAAGGATTTTTAAAGGATACTAAAAAAATTTTTATAAAGTTATGTATTAGCCCTAACCAGTTTGGCTCATTGGATAGAGCATTGGACTGCAGATTCAAGTGTCCCAAGTTCGATTCTGCTCAAGGGCATGTAACTTGGTTGCAGGCACATACCCAGTAGGGAGTATGTAGGAGGCAGCTGATCCATGTTTCTCTCTCATCAATGTTTGTAGCTCTCTATCCCTTCCCCTTCCTCTCTGTGGAAAAAAAAAATCAATAAAATATATTTTTAAAAAAGTTATGAATCAGCCGAGACCGGTTTGGCTCAGTGGATAGAGCATCGGCCTGTGAACTGAAAGGTCCTAGGTTCGATTTCGGTCAGGGGCATGTACCTTGCTTGCGGGCACATCTCCAGTGTGGAGTGTGCAGGAGGCGGCTGATTGATGTCTCTCTCTCTCATCAATGTTTCTGACTTTCTATCCCTCTCCTTTCCTCTCTGTAAAAAAAATCAATAAAATATATTTTTAAAAAAAGTTATGAATCAAATTGAAAAAGTATTATGAAACAATGTAGTCCTCTACCCCTCCCCAAAGATATTGATTCACAGCATTAAAAATAAATATTATTATCTGACTATATACTAAGTATCACTTCTATATAAAGCCCCTATAGTCTTTTATTAACTACTAGAGGACCAGTACAGGGATTCTTGCACTGATGGGATCCTTAGGCCTGGCCTAGGGGGATTGGGCAGAAACCAGCTCTCTGACATCCCCTGAGGGTTCCCAGGTTGTGAGATGGTGGTTCTCAGGTGACACACCCTGGAATATGGCTCCCTTCTCTCTGGATATAGATGTGTCACTGGAGAATCACAGCTGCCAAATCACCACAGCTAAGCAGCTCTTGAGTTGAGTGCCTGCCCCCTGGTGGTCAGTGCATGTCACATCTATTGTATAGTTGGATGGTCTGATTATTACTTAGGCTTTTATATATATAGCTTTTATTCATAATTTTGATATTAATATTTTATATTTAATTTACTTAAATATAAAAATGTAAGTTGATCTCACTTGCTCTGAGAATTTATTTTAAAAAATGAAAATTATCCTGAAATTGTTACTTATTTATTTTTAAGCAAATACATGAATAGGACATATGTACAGTTCACAAACCTCTATTTTTTAATAATTATTTAACCTTGGTTTGATCCTGCCATTATGATTCAGAAAATTTCTTATTAATAAATGAAATATTTATTTATTAAAAACAGGATATCTAAGAAGTATATTTTAAATAGTTATCTTGAATATTTTTTTACAAATAATTTTATACATTATAGCTGTTTCTAAGTAAATACTGAATTACTCAAAGTTAAAATAGCTACATATGAGGAAAAAATAATTATCCCCTACCACAAGCAAAATTTATGATCTTACAGTAACTAACTCATGATTTGCCAGTTGAATACATAAATCCACTCATTTAATATAGTTTTTGATATTATATATCAATATAAAAATAAATTAAAATAATTTCCACAATTAGCTGAAATAATTCTAATAAAAGAGTAATATGCAAATCAACCATCACTTTACTACACTCTCAAGCCATGCCTATCAGCCATGCCCAGCAGCCAATCAGTATGCAAATTAACCCCAAACAAGATGGTTGTGGCCATGGAAGGAGCAGGAAGGAGGCTTGGGTTTCCCCCCGCAATGGAGGAAGCCAAGCTTTCCACACACCCTGTTGAGCCCAGGCCTCCACTCAAGGCTACAAAATTTCAATTATAGAACATAATTAAATCCCAACAAAAATGGCTGCTGCCACAGAGCAAGGAGGAGGTTTGGCTTCACTCCAGGCTACAAAGTTTCAATTGTAGAAAATAAGTAAATCCCAGGATCTCTGCTTGGGTTGCCAGGAGGCTGGTCAGCTTTCAAACCACCACAGGCCCCTTGCCCAGGCTGCCCCATGTCCCAAAGGAACCCTCACCCTGATCCGGGACACTCTTCAGGGCAAACCAGCTGACTCCTACCCATGCACCAGGCTTCTATGCCATCTAATAAAAGAGTAATATGCAGATTGACCATCACTCCAACATACAAGATGGCTGCCCCAATGTGGTCAAAGATCCTGCCCCCATGAGGACACAGGGTGGCTACCACCAGATGGCCAGCAGGGGAGGGTGGTTGAGAGAGACCAGGCCTGCAAGGGAGGGCAGTTGTGGGTGATCAGGCCAGCAGAGGAGAGAAGTTGGGGGTGACCACGCCTGCAGGGAAGGGCAGTTGGGAGGACCCAGGACTGCAGGGGAGAG
>JAAGEH010000012.1:38664324-38708733 GCA_011751065.1 Lasiurus cinereus | reverse complement strand
GCAGTTTGAGGGGACCAGGCCTGCAGGGGAGGGCAGTTAAGGGTAAACAGGCTGGCAGGAGAGCAGTTAGGCATCAATCAGGCTGGCAGGGGTGTGTTTAGGGGGTGATGAGGCTAGCAGGCAGGAGTGGTTGGGGGAATTAGGTAGGCAAGCAGGAGAGCAGTTGGGACCCAGCAGTTCTGGATTGTGAGAAGGATGTCTGATGGGCAGTCAGACACCTGTCAAGGGGGTCCCAAATTGGAGGGGATACAGGCTGGGCTGAGGGACACCACCCCTGTGCATGAATTTTGTGCACTGGGCCTCCAGTCCTATATAATAAAGAGCTAATATACATATGATTGTTACACCCTCATGCTGTCATGCCGTGTCAGAAGGGTTCAGACACTTAACAGTAGGGAGAGAGGAATGGGGACCAGCCTGGCACAAATGAGCTCACAAGAAAGGAATGGGGACCAACCAGGCTGCAGCATGAAGAGGGACAAGCCACTCACCCCGTGGTCCCAGGTTCCAGTGGCTGAACTGTGGCCTGGGAGAGGGACAAGCTGTCTGCACCATGCTCCCAGGCGTCTGTGGCTGCAATTGGTCCCCTGTGGCTGTGGCCAGCACAAGCAAACCTAGCCTGTGTCCTGGGTGCCTGCTACTGGTCAGTGGAGGGAATCCTGAGTCCCAGGTGCAGGGTAAGGCAGAGATGGTTTGGGGCAATCAGACCAGCAGGGTAGCAGTTGGGGGCAATCAGGCAGGCAGGCAGAGGGATTAATAGCCTGTGGTCCCATATTGTGAGAAGCAGTCAGACATCCCCTGAGGAGTCCCAGATTGGAAAGGATACAGGCCGGGCTGAGTGACCCCATCCCATGCATAAATTTCATGCTCCAGTGCTCTAGTATATTTATAAATGCTTTACCTATTAGAGTTATTTGATCATAGTTTGCAAATGCAATTCAAATGATAGTCATTTGCATGTTTAAAATTCATATAAATAAATAAATAAATATATAGACTCAAAATAGACACATGTTTCTCAAAAGTAAAGCATAAATAATTACATTAATCTAAAAAAAATAACTTTCTGGCCTTTCGCACTCCCCTATGATGTTATGGCGATGCAGATAAAGTGAAAGAGAAAGGGGGAGAAGTTAAGAACAAAAAGGGGGAATAAGTTTATCTTTACGTTATTTAAAAGGATTGCATCAAAAACAGTAGTGTCTGCATAAAGTTAGGAATTACTGAAGAGAACATTGTAAATATTAAACAACCATCACATGGATAGATTGCAGTTTGTTTTGTGGTTGTTGCAGTTTATAAAGGGTTTACTGCAGTTTATTTCTTGTACCTGAATTTGGTCAAGATCCTACACTCAAAAATAGTCATAATGCTAAGCTTCACGGAAATCCATATCTAAAGCACTGCAGCTAAGTCAATGGATTATTGCAACTTGAAACTTGATTATATTCTAACTAGAGTCTCAGTGCTCAAAATTCTTGCAAGAGTAGTCCTTCCTTCCCCAGCTGCTGGCATTGGCTTCCCTCTGGCACCCAGGACCTGGGCTGGCTTCCCTCTGGCCACCTGCAGGCACGCGGGACGCAGGCTAGCTTCTTTCTGGCCCTGGTTTTGTCTGGAAGGATGTCCGGAATGACATCCGGTCTAATTAGCATATTACCTTTTTATTATTATAGGTTCTGTTATTTTAAATATTAAGGCTTTATTTTGGTTTATCAATGTAAAATAAATTATTTCATTTAAATCTCAACTTTGTAAATATGGTCATTTTAAAGAAACCCTATTGATACTTTCATCTTTTATTTTTCCTAATGGTAACTAATTATGCCTCTGCTACTTGAGAAACTCTAGTCTATCTTATAAATTATCCCTTAGAGGTAAGGCCAGGACTCCCCTAGTTTGGAAAATTGAAATGTCTACCAGTTATAAAGGTTGATAAAAATAACTCTGAATGATAGCAATGAGCCATACTTTTAGAGCATTGAGGGGATAATCCATGCACAGTTCTGCTCCATCGGAAAAATTATTCTCTTACATATTTACTCAATAAATAATAAATTCCTACATATACCAGGTTATACCAGGGGTGAGGCATACAGCAGTGAATAAGCAACATATTTCCTTCAGCATGGAGCTTAGAAACAAGTTGAAGGGGCAGGCAGTGACAAGAAGAAATATGTAACTTCAAGTAGTGAAAAATACTATGGGGGAAAAGCAGGTTGATTTTGATTTTCCATTCTATATGTAAAAGCTTCAGATAAGTTAAATGCATGCTGTTTAGGGTCTGGCATTCTTGAATGTGAAACATGATGTTACTACTGCGCAAATTTCTGCCATTTGAATAACTCTAATGAAATTGAAATTCCTCAATTATATAATAAATAGAGGCCCTTTGCATGAAAAATTGTGCAATAAGCCTTCCTTCCCTGTCTGCTGGCATCAGATTTCTTCTGATATCTGGGATCCAGGCCTTTGCTGTGGACACCATGAAGAAGCCTAGCCTCTTTGGTCTTCAGTCTTTATTCATCTTCAGCCATCAGTCTTCAGTCTTTGCTCTGTGCCTATGTATGCAAATTAAGCTGCCATATTTATTGGGTCAATTTGCATACTCAGCCATGATTGGCTCGTGAGCATCATAAAGGTATGATCAATTTGCGTATTTCTCTTTTATTAGTGTAGATACAACCAATCCATAGTGTTTCTTTGGTCACCAAATAGGATAATGTGTGTGAAATGCATAGCCAGATGTATAACACATTATATATACAGTGGTACCTCGAGATACAAGTTTAATTCGTTCCGTAACCTTGAGGTATGGGAAACTATGAGATGCTTGAGTCATGGTAAACTGGTGGGTCATGTGCAGCTGGCCGATCCATGCAATTACTCCTATCTCAAATGTTGCTCGTATTTCAAAGCAAAAATTGCTCTCTCAACGGCTCGTATCTCAAAAATCTCGTATGTTAGGGCACTTGTGTCTCGAGGTACCACTGTACTCTAAAATGATTGTGGCAGCGCCCTGGCTGGGTAGCTCAGTTGGTTAGAGCATTGTCCCTGTATGGTAAGGTTGCGGGTTTGATCCCTGGTCAGGACACATACAAGAATCATCCAATGAATGCATAAAGAAATAGAATAACAATTCCTCTTCTATTTCTCACTCTCTCTAAAAAAATCAACAAAAATATCAAATGATTATAGTAGCAATACTTATTACATTATCAGGCAAACAAAGGCCAATGTTAAAACTGGAAACATTATATTAAGAACCACAATGACTGTAACACATATTTATATCCTCAATCTTATTTCTTGAGAAAAAAAACTTAACATGATCTGAACAGAAACCATTCTTTCTTTCTAAATTGTGCACTGCATGGTTTTATAAAATGACTTATGCAAGTTCATCTATAAGACATTCAATATTTGATATGATATACAATGAGATTAAAATATGTCAAGTAGTTGTTTATAAATACATCAGATTTGCCTTGAGGATAATAAATATTATCTCCTTTTTCTAGATGTCAGAATTAATTAAAAAGATCAAGGAATTTGGCTGAGAGCTTACTGTTTTTAACTTATAATAAAAATATTGCAGTTCAAACTCATGTGTCTTTAAAATTTAAAAATATTGTTGCTTATTATTATATTATTTATATATAATTATCACTTATTTATTTAGTGAACAATTAATAAAAAATTATAGTATTAATTCGGTTATCTTCAGTCTACATGCAGTGATTTCTACTTCAGGCACTATTTTCTTTTTTTACTTTAGTTTCACTGATCATTTTTATGTGCCTAGATTTCTTCCTAATTTTAATTTTGTCACCTAAAATGATCTCATGATTGTCCTAAATTTCTTCTTTCAGAAATATGGTCCAATATGCCTTTAAAAAATAAAAAAATAAAAATTCTTCTAAATAGTATTATTGACTACATACACCTAGGTGTTAAACCCACAAAATTAACTGGAAAATAAAACTAAAACTGAAGCTCAGAAAAATACTATGTTATGTTGCTAAATTTAAAAATGGTTAAGATTAGAATTAGTTGATCCCTGATTTTAAAGTGTGGTAGACTTACTCTGTAAAAAATAAATTCATATGAGATTGAGCTAACTAACAATAATTTGCGTCAGACATTTAGGAGACACCAGGTATCATTTTGGACACAAAGGAATGCCTTCCATTTTAATTTTACAAAGTCGAAGGTTTCATAATACTTCAAAGAACTGTTCTCTAACTAACTTTGGGATCAATAAGATATATTTTTTTAAAAACTCACAACTTAACATTGACTTTGTTTTCTTAATTTATTTCTAGTTAAATATTCTTTATTTTTCTACCACTACTTTGTTAAATTCCACATCGTAATCAAAACAATACACCTCACAATTTTACGTAATGTTATGTTATATAATGATTATCCACAATAAAGATTTTGCTTTTCATTATTTCACTGGAGTTAATAATAACTGTTCACCGTGAAAGGTCTTATTTTTCCCCATTTTATTTGTAGTTTTTCACTATGTTTTTAATTGTACAAGGTTTACCTGCTTATTGCAATACAACTAGGGAAGCACAGAGGCCACCAAGTTCAACTCAGGACCAACTTTGCAAACCTTTTGCAAACTTTAAGCACTCAATAACAAAAATAACCAAAGGAATTAGTGAAGTGTAAAAAATGCAAATACATGAAAATTAAGCACAAATATCAAGAGGAAATGTTATCATCATAAAACATTCACTAACATCTCAGCATACAATTACTGTGCTTTTTGCTTTATCTGTTTTTTTTTTTTTTTCCGTATGCCTCACAAAGCTTTTACCTTTTTTAGTACATGGTGTAGATTGGAAAGAACAATTGGATATCAGTCAACATAGTTAAATATATGCAATGCCATATTGTTGTCATTAGCTGGGTCAAAGTCAAATTGAATTATTGGGCAACAATAGCAAGGCAGGCAGTGAGCAGACAGGCTTTAGGTACTTTGAGTGATTTGATGGTCAACCATGATTGATATTTACTAGTGTAAACGCTCTAACATTTTAAAAATAGTTACTTTGGTTAGTGGCATTGCATTGTAAGTAGATTTTTATCTACTTGTGTACGCAGATTTTTATCTCCCTTCCTTTGTTCAATTGAGACCCACTGTCTTTTCTGCCCCAATATTTTCTAGTTTGGGTTTGTATAAAATTTCTAGATTCTGTTAATTTCATGTAAAAACCACTGTCATGTTTTGAACTGTTTAATTAGAGCTGATGTAAATTAATACACATTTTCTAACTAATATTTACAGAATCTGAGACACTTTACAGGATTATAAGATTTGATTGATGACACTTTTTTTCTGCCTTGTTTGCCTGACATTCTATTGCTGAAGACATAAACAGGAGAACTGAACGTTTTGTCTTGACAGGAAAACAACAACTGCAAATATCTCCTGCCTAGAATTGAGTAAAGCACTTTTATAAATCTAATCTATGAATCAACTAGGGCATTTTTATTCCCAATTTAGATACTGGGGCCCAATAAATCTACTTTACTATTGTAGCAGTACCAAATCTTGAAAGTGTTTTTCTCATCGGGTGTCACATTTAGCTGTATTATTTGGATTATGAACAAACACCACTTGCAACATGATAATATATACTGTTGCCTTGTCATATTCATCTTTCCTGTTGATTTTTAGAAGGCAGTTATTTACCATATTCGACTGAGAAACTGAGAGACATGCTTTCTTTAAACTGATTCTTTAACACATTATATGTTCACAATGTTGAAATTATACTGATGTCATATATAAAATACACTTTAAGTCATCGATCATTAAGAAAAAAAGTTCTTTATAGAAAGAGATCATTTGCTTTCTAACAAGAAGAGATGAAATGACAAGAAGAAATGACACATAGTTCAAGGAAAAAAATGTGGGATCTAAACAGGCAAAGCATATTATATTATTAATTTACTATGAAATTGAGCAGTATTACAGATTTTTATGTGATAGGATATAAACTACATTCAATATTTTTAATTTTTAATTTAAATATACTTTTTACATAGCTTAAAGAATAAACTTCCTAGTAATTCAATACATTTAATTGTTTTAATAATTTATATATTAACATATCATAAATATATTTATATATCAATGTAAAAACCATACTAACTTTTTTTAAGCAACAATTTCCCAAATTTTGACACATTATTCCTAGACACAATTTTCCAAATTTTGACACATTATTCCTAGACACAATTTCTAGATATCCTAGAAATGGTTTTGTGGACATATTTTTTCTCTCAGTTGCACCACTATAATTTTACTATACTCTGAATTTGCAATGTATAACTTAAAGAGTATTATAAGTCTACTCTAAAAATAAAAATAGTTTATTTACACATTCAAGATTGGACAAAAAAATAGGAGGTTCTTTTCTAACTTTCTGAAATCAATGATGTGGTTTCTCTTCTTATAAGTGGCTATAAATAGAATATTAAAGCTCTTTTTATACAAAAACCTAAGCAACCGTCCTGTTGTTCAACTGGTACCTATGATGTGCACTGGCCACCAGAGGCCAGATACTCAATGCAGGAGCTGCCAAGTTGTGGTGACTTGACAGCTGTGGTTCTTGGGAGATGCATCCAGTACCAGAGATGCATCTTTTTTATTTTTCTGAAGATTCCTCAGTGATGCACCGATTCCAAGGCGCATCACTGGAGAACTGCCTTCTAGTAATCGAGGACCCATCAGGGGATGTTGGAGAGCTGGTTTCTTCCCGATCCCCACAGGCCAGGCTGAGGGACCCCACCAATGCACTAATCCATTTACTGGGCCTCTAGTTATATTCTAATACTCTAGAAATTACCTATCTAGAGAAAATTTTTTCCCTCTCCTATGTTGTTTGCTGATGTGACTTTCAAATATTCATCTGAGTTTACAGTTATAACAGAAATATTTTAAAAATTACTCTCAATTCAAAGGTATTAATTTATTTGAAAAGATTTATGAGTGAAAGATAGTTGAAGGGATAGTTGAAGCTAACTCAGATATTATATGGAGACAGAAACTGAGACACAGAAAAGCTAAAAGCTAAGTAGGTGTTTAATATTAAAGTAAATTACTTGTGCAAGGCTTCTATATCCTGTGAATCAAGAGTGCTCTGCTAAAAAAAAAAAAAGAGTGCTCTGCTAATCTTTCAAGAGAGATCATGAATTATCCTTTGGGGTATCCAGAAAGAGAGGTTCTACAATTCCCTTCCTGTTATGATAGCAGGTACTAATATTTGTGTCCCGTTGACTACTGACTTCCCAACTCATTAATCTCCAATATACTCCATTCTTAGTAATGTGTTTCATTTACAAAAAAGACAGCAGACATATACAACAAGAGACATCCACATGCATACATCAACTGTAATATGCATCTATTCTTTGTGATGGCAAATATAAATTATCTCAGTCACTCTGTAGTATTTTGCTATGTAGTCAAGAATTTGTGGGGAGAGGGATGATGGCCAGCTTAGTCTGTCACTTCTAGACATCTCTTTGTAAGAAGTGGGATTACTAATAGCATTAAATCAAAATATACATACTTGGGTGGAATTATTGGGTATCAGGCATTAAGAACTTAATAGAAGAAACTTCTCCATATCAGGGATATACCTACAGAGAAAATAACTCCACTTACTTGGTTTTTCCTAGTCTTGAAAATACTGGAAATACAATGCATTAGAAATTCAATGAGTGATATTTTTCTCTTTGATTTCTGTGTGTGTGTGTGTGTGTGTGTGTGTGTGTGTGTGTGTGTGGTTTGTTCATCCCCACCCTCTAAAACTCATTAATTTCAGAATAAAATTAAATAAATTCAATTTTTCTACATCTGATACATCCATTTTTACTTTACTGAGGATATAGAAGGATCCCTCTGATTGACCATAAGAAGTTTATTTTTTCTGAAGACTTCTCAGTGATACCCCTGAGTAGGGTGAGATGTTTAGAGGCTGACTCTTAATATTTCTTAATATTTTGTTTGTTATATAGACACCATATATTCTGATAATATTTTATACCTTTTCTTTTTTTACTATAATGTGGTTAACTTACCTTTGAATAATAAATAAACAAATAAGAATATAAAATGACAAAGTAACATTTATAATTGAAATTAAACTATATAAAGAAAATTTAAATACATAACATTCTATTTATAACTAATGCAATTTTTACAAAGCTCTCAGTCTCTTTTTTGAAATAAGTAAGGTAGAATGGGAGTTCAATGAGCTGCAGTCGGCAAAACAGAGCTGGCAAACATTAGTTGATGTGGGCAGAAAAGATAGCTTTCCCCTTTTGAAAATTTTAAACCCTGAGCACATTCAGTGTGTGCTGCCACTTAATGCATTGTCCAAGAATTTCCTGCACATCCAATTTTTATGAGAACCTTAAAAGGTTTCTAGTAGACAGTTTAATCACATTTCCTCTCACCACTCTATGTGTGCTTCTTCTATGGAGGTCATTGTCATAAAAGGGAAACTTGTTTGGTCTCTCAATGTGTCTTTTCATTTTAATTTTGGCAGAAGGGGGCAGGGGGAAGCCTGACAAATACATCAAAGCAGAGAATATTTACAAATATATGCTATTGCTTGTGTTTTTTTTTTCAAACATAAGCTATTATTTATATGTGCAAAACACATTTTTGTATGGCTATAGATTTGGCTCTTCCTTCTTCCCTTCCCTCCAAAAAAATGAATAACTGCAAACATTAATAGAAGAATGACCAAAAAAATTGCTCATAATCTCTATAATATATGTGTAGTCAGATGAAGTAATATTTTTAAAATGTCTTCATAAGATTCTCATGCTTATATTTCCTCAATGGTTTTTATTCCAGCTAACCTCAATTTACAGAGTAAAGGCTACAAGGAATACAAATAGCTCTGAAAGGGAAGCCAGGCAGTATCTTTTCCAAGTCTCATTTTTCACCTTGTAAATATTCTTTAGTTGAAGGTTTTGCTGTTCTTGCCACTGGTAGGGCAGAGGCAAGTACTAGATCAAAATTATTCTTCTTGAGAGATATTTTATAACAGGAACAATGGAGGAAATAAATTTTGGTTATTCTGTAAAAATTATTCAAAATGATCTTCAAAGTTACAAGTGACATTACAGGTTTGAATGACTGCATCCTTAGAACAAAAGGGGAATGCTAAACAATATGACTTTTAGGTAAAATAAAAGAGTATATACGATTATTTTGATGTAGTTCTCTCAATGTCAGTGCCGGATAAGGGCATATTCATAGGAATATAATTCATATTAAAGGATCCTGCTTATTCTATATAATAAGGAGGTAATATGCAAATTGACCATCATACCCTTGCACAAGATGGCCATTCCCATATGGTCACAAGATGGCTGCCATAAGATGGCCAGTAGGGGAAAGCAGTTATGAGTGATCAGGCCAGCAGGGGAACAGTTAGGCATTAATCAGGCCGACAGAGAGTGGTTAGGGGATGATCAGGCTAGCAGGCAGAAGCAATTAGGGGGAATCAGGCAAGCAGGCAGGCAGATGAGCAGTTGGGGGCTAACAGTCCAGGATTATGAGAGTGATGACTGACTGCCGGTATCGGGCCTAAACCATCCCCTAAGAGTTCCCAGATTGGAGAGGGTACAGGCTGGGCTGAAGGACAGCCCCCCAGTGCATGAATTTTGTGCACCAGGCATCTAGTCTATAATAATAAAAGCATTATATGCTAATTAGACTGAATGTCCTTCCAGATGTCCTTATGGATGACCTTCTTCAAGAGAAACCCAGGTTCCAGGTACCAGAGGGAAGCCTGTACTGGCAGCTGTGAGAAGAAAGGCCTACTCTTGCATGGATTTCATGCATCAGACCTCTAGTACTTAATAAGATAAAATTGGTTTCTTATTAACATAGATCTCAGAAAGTAGAGACAAATTTTTAATTTAATCAGATAACTGCCAATTAATGGTGTGAGAATATAAGTCAGACTTTGTCACAGGATAAGGTTATATGTTACTTAGGAATATGAAGAAATACAAAACCTCTTATAGTTTTCTATTTATTTCACTACTTGAAATTATGAAGATTTTTGCATAATGCACTAAATGTAAAAATGTTCTCCCTCATTATATTCTTAGGTATGTCCCAATATTTCTCCAATTGTGAAGACTATTTAATATAAGGTACTAAATATAGCCTGTTCTGTGTAGCTCATCCCATCCACCATGGGGTCACTGGTTCTTTACTGATTAGGGCACATGCCCTTGTTGTTAGCTTGATCCCAGGAGAAGGTATGCAGGAGGGAGCAGATAGATGTTTCTCTCTCATTTCTACCTCTCTCTCTCTCTTTTCCTCTCTCTGAAATCAATGAAAACATATTAATTATTTTTAAATATATAGAATAAAGCAACTGACATATTCTAAAAAGCACATTACTATATTTGAGCACATGCCTATGTTTGTGTACAAAATTGTTATGGTATAGAACTGTGGGAGCCCCTTTCCATGTCCCGCGTGGTTCAGGGTTCCTGGTTCAGGGTTCCTGTTCTGAAGGAGGCCACACACAAATGAAGAGACTAGAAAATATTAATTTGGCGATATTGGGGGGCCAGGCGGGAGCTTTCCTCTAGTGCAGTGGTTCTCAACCTGTGGGTCGCGACCCCTTTGGGGGTTGAATGACCCTTTCACAGGGGTCGCCTAAGATGATCAGAAAACACCTATTTCCCATGGTCTTAGGAACTAACAGACAGCTCCTCGGTGTAGCAAAGTGTAGCAATGTAGTTTACTGTTGTCATATGAAGATGGTTACCCATGCTACGCCATGATTCAAGACAAAAATTTCATTTATTTATAATTAGAAATAAATATTTCACAATATATAATTACATATTGTTTTTGTGATTAATCACTATGCTTTAATTATGTTCAATTTGTAACAACGAAAATACATCCTGCATATCAGATATTTACATTACAGTTCATAACAGTAGCAAGATTACAGTTATGAAGTAGCAATGAAAATAATTTTATGGTTGGGGGTCACCACAACGTGAGCAACTATATTAAAAGGTCACAGCATTAGAAAGGTTGAGAACTACTGCTCTAGTGGAAAGGACTACCACTTGCTCTGGCCTTTTTCTCCCTTTTATTAAGACTTTGGGGCACACCCCTAGCCTTTAGGCAGGAAATAACAAAACAAATTAACATGAAACAAACAGGTAGAGGCTGCTCTAGCTAACAATGTTTCAACTAAACAGTGAGTGATTAGCTCTGACCTTTCAGAGCAATTAAGGTTGACCAGCCTTCTGGTTTCCTGTTTACATCCATTTAGTGAGAACAATGTTTGGTTTCCGACATCTCCCCCATTTTCTTTCCTCTAAAAAATCTTGCATCTGCAGACTAGAAATAAACATTAAGAACAAAAAATAAGACAAGCAATAATGGCTATGCTAAGAGGTAAATTAATAAGTCTGTAGTAAGTTTTTAATAGTCCTTTGAGTCCCAGTTTCAAGGTCCAACAGTTTTTTGAGTGTACATGTTAGCAATGATATTTCAGTTCTGGATGGTGGACAAATGGTGGCAATGCAGGTCCAACCCTCTCTGGTTTGGTCCTGGGCAACCTGCATCGATACACAGCTGCTTACTGTTAGGATGGCAAGGTGTCTTCAGCATCTTCCATCTCTGGACTGTTTCTCCTCTGGTCTTCATAGCTGGAGCATTCTCTGTTGTAGGAATTCATATGGTCATGGAGCTGTTTTTCTGAAAATATACAAACATTCTCCACCAAAAGTTAGTAAAGAAATTTTTTTCTATAAATTTGACTTGGGAACCTTTTTATTTTTGCCAAAATGATTTTCTTTTGGCTTATTTTAATACTATGTATGTTTTTCATGGGTGTCTTGTTGTTAAGTAAAAAAAAATTTCTAGATGTAATTTGCTTACAGGATACTTTTCCTTACATAATATTACTGTACTATCCCCGCCCCCCCTTTTTTGATTTAATTATTAGGAGGCTTTTGGAAAATTGTTGTAATTCAAATATGACTGCTTTATTTTTATTGCATGCTAATTAATTTTACCATGCAATGAACTACCAATAGAAATTTTAGTTAATACTTTAGGAACAACTTTTTTCCAGTACTTAATTCATTTATTTCAATTAGCCAATTAAATTAATTTGAAAACTTAATTACTATTTTATTGTCAAATTTAATATTCTAACAACAATCTTAGTTTTCTCCTGTAAATATTAGTGGAAAAGATTATTTGCATTCTTGAGTAGGCTCTGAGCATTCCTGGTGTTAGGCTGGATTTGGAATATAGGGCAGCTGTCAGCCAAGTCTGTCTGTGCTGGGTCCTGATCTGAGCTGCACCAAATCTTTGTCATCTGTGTCCCGACCGGAGCTGGGCCAAGTCTCTGTCACCTGTTTCCTGAACTGAGTTGGGCCAAATCTCTGTCTTGTCACCTGGACCCTGATCAGAGCTGGGCATGGGAAGTGAAGCAGCCATGGGGCAGGAGACCTCCCTCAGAAGGGGCGAAGGTTCAAGCCCCTGCAATGTTGTGGGGGGGTGAGGATCTGTGCCTCATCTCTGTTGATCCCCAAGTTTTCTCCTGATGGCCCCTCTGTGCTTGTGCCTGTCTTAGGTTGCTCCTCCTCTGAGGAATCTTACCTGTCACTGGCTAACCAGCCATCCTCTGGGGCCAAGCAGGTTGATGTGAAGTTCAGCTCCGTCTCCCTGGTAGCCAATGCCCTTGTGGCCTCCACGCCCAGTACCTGCCTTGGGATCCCCTCGCCTGCTGGCAGGCCCCAGCGCTGATCACATATCTTGGGGAACCCAGGTTTCTTCTCCAGGGAGGGCCCAGCTCATACCACTGGGTGAGAGACAGATTCATGGTACCAGCCAACAGGAGGCTTCAACCTCAGCATGAACAGAAAGCTCAGGTGACAGCTGTGGGAGGGTCCCTCTTGGCAAAAAGAGCAAGAAAAGCCAATATAGAATGCTCAAGTGCCTTCTCACTGCCTTAATTTCTTTCATGTTATTTTTAAAATTGCTACCAAATATTCAAAAATTAGATTGTAAGTTTGGGATATTTGTCAAAAAATTATAATGACATTGTAGAATAATATTATGTAAGGATATTCTTTTGTTCTAGGCCATGGCAATTCAACTTCAAACTGGCTATCAATTTCTTTTTGTATAGACAAGGTTTTAGTTACTTTATTAGAATACTTAATCAAATTGCTTGCAAAGACATTGGCTTTTTTAGCTGAAAACCTTGATTTTTATTTAAAAAGCTAATTTATTGATTAAAGTAGGTATCTTAATTTAAAAAGCAAAGCAAACTTAGTAAATGTTTATGTCTGATTCACAAGCTACAAATGTTGCCCTGCCTCTAACTTAAGAATACAAGTGGCTATGGGCTTTTTTTCATTTTAAATTCTAATGTTGGAGTTTTAAGAAATATTTAATTACTTAATTTTGCCTTTCTTAGAGACTACAAGAGGCAGGGTTGTCAGCACACCTAAGGGTTCTTACCCATGAAGCATCAGGAACATAAGTCTAAAATATTTCCCCATGTGCCCCAGGTAATATTACCGTATAGCTGATAACTGTTGGCATTGCAAGAAATATGTTCTTAGATGTCTGTACCGTCCTCTTTACCATGCTCCCGTTGGCCTTCAGGCTGTTTGTTGTTCTGTTTGTCCTCCTCCTGATCCTCTTCTTCAATGGATTGCTTGGAGTCCTTGCTCTTTGTAGCTGAGGTAGCTGATTGTCTGCAGCTGCATGGTGTGGCTCCAGTCAAAGATCCTTATTAGTCTGACTAGTTTCTCTCTTGGATCCCTGTTGCAGTTTAATATTTCTAGCAGGAATCCACACAGGTTTGGCAAAATTTTCTGGAAACATACAAGCATACCTTCTCCCAAAGCTTAATAATGGATCGGGTCCCTTCCATAAAACCAGATTCCAGATCTTTCCATTTAACTTTTATCCTGAATAATGAGGTTGGATGGCACCCCTCTGGCCATTTCCCTGTGGTTGATCTAGAGGCTGCCCATTTCTATGAAATTTTGATTTACACTGTCTATCCCAATGGTTACCTCTCTGACATCTAGGACACCAAGAGACTGGATTTCTCAGAGGCTGAGTGTTTATATCTCTCCCTAGAGTGCTAACTTGTGTCCTTCTTAGAGCCCAAAACCTTCATAACATTTATAATATAGTTATTAATTATTATTTGATAAAGTTTTCCATGCAATTTCAAGTATATTAGATTGGTTAAATTTAAAAAGATTTCCTTTAAGAAGAGAGAACAAATTTCTTGTATTACTCCAAGCCCATGGAGCTTTCCAAGAATCATCTCTGATAAAGCCTTGAAATTTTAACATGGAAAAAAACATCAGATATATATATTCACATATGATTTAAAGATTACAATGCTTTTTATAATTATCTTAATGTATCAATTATATCTTTAAACTATTTTTAATATTAAAGTTTTTCAGTTGGAAATCACAGAATTCTTTTTTAATTAGACCAATAAACAACATATTTTGAATTCCTAATTATTAGAGAAATTTTATTTTATTTTCTCCCAATTTAATTTGCATTTAGCTGAAAACGTTGATTAATAACACAAAATCTTCTCCTTTTGGTTCCTTTATGCCATTTTTCTTAAAAAATAAAGACCAGTCCAGGGTTTTTCTTTTTCTGCAGCTTTTGCGGAGAGATTCCAGCTTAAAACCCTGTCTAATATGTCCAAAAAGGTGGACAATTACGCACATTTCTTTTTAAGCTGGGCTTCTCTCCTCAGGAATACAGAAATTCCAGACACATCTCTAAATTTTTAAATCTTTTTCATGGCGAGAAAGGAAACTTTAGATTAGTATACTGAGAGAGTGGGCTTTCATAATGGATTGCCATGTGTCTCTCCCTTTCCCCACATCCTGCTTACTTCAGGGGAAAGCATCACTAACAGATCTGTCCGAATTTCTTTTCATGCTTAAACGATAAAGAAAGATCTTAAATTTTTCTTTCTTTTTCACTTCCTAAGGTAATAACTAGCACCTAATTTGGCCAAGATTTGCATTTCCCTGTGAGTTCTCTTATAATTTTTAAACAAAACCTTAAATAATGTCATTGCAGGAGAGCAGAGAGCCTTGCCTTCTCCTGCCACCTTTGAATTTCTCCACACCAGAGCAGTTTCAGCAGTGGAGTTTCACTTATTACAGATTTCAGATTCCAAATGCAAACTAAGATTTTAATTTGAACAAGAAACCACATTATTTAAGCATGCAAACCAAAAGTCTACAATAAATTTTACTTTATATTTATAACCTAATTCTTCCCCATTAAACTGGCTGCAAAAGACGTTCCTACCCTACTTACAGATCGCGACTCTGCAGTTAATCCGTGGGCTTTGCGTACGTTGAATTCCCCTCAGCTTTTCCTAGGTGAATCTTCCCTCACTATTTTCCCTGGTGAATTTTCCTTCCTTCACTCTTAGGCGAATAATACCTTCTCCTCCAGACGTCACATGGTCAGGCGCCAGATGTGGGCACCTCTTTCCGCAGTCCCTGTTCAGGCGCCAGGTATGGGAACCTCTTTCCATGTCCCGAGTGGTTCAGGGTTCCCGGGTCAGGGTTCGGGTTCTGAAGGAGGCTGCACGCAAACGAAATGAGAGTCTAGAAAGCATAAATTTGGCGATATTGGGGGGCCAGGCGGGAGCCTTCCTCTAGGGGAAAGGACTGCCACTGCTCTGGCCTTTTTCTCCCTTTTATTAAGGCTTTGGGACACACTCCTAGCCTTTAGGCAGGAAATAACAAAAACAGAAATTAACATGAAACAAACATAGAGGTTGCTTCAACCAATAATGTTTCAACTAAACAGTGAGTAATTAGCTCTGACCTTTCAGAGCAATTAAGGTTTACCAGCCTTCTGGTTTCCTGTTTACATCCATTTAGTGAGAACAATGTTTGGTTTCTGACATAGAACAAAGTTTGAAGTATTAAAATATAACAGTTTAAACTAAAATTTTACATTTTTACATAAAAATAAAGATAAAACATCAAATTAATATGAATTATTTAATTTAATAGTAAAATAAGATTTATTAGGATATAGTTACATGAAAAGTGTCCATATATTTAGTAAATATTCTTTTTAAAAATATCAGGATTTATTCTGGAATTTAACCGATTTTTTGTAACTATAATTTTGATAGCATAACTTTTAATTTTGTGTGTATAATATTAAAGAAGAATAAGAAACCAGTATTGTTCTTTTGATAAATAATAATCTGCTTAAAGGTAAATATATTTCAAATATAAGTCATATTCTAAAATTTATGCATTCATTATGGAAATTACTTTCTACCTCCACAATATTTTTAAGCATGAAAGATGGCATTGAGTTTTTTTTTTTTAACTGTACCTGATTATGCTACTATAAGCATACTTCAACCTGCTATGGAAAAAATAAATACTGTGGAAACAAAGCCATTTCTTTCCCTCTGAGGTGGCTTTAGAAGGTTTTTTTAGTGTTCTGAGATTCCATTTTCATGTAAGAAAAGTGGATATAATACTATTAACCTTGTGTATTGTTGTGAAAACATGAAATTTTGTACACAAGAGCCAGTGTCTGAGCCTTGTACTAAATACATAATGTAAGTTATTATAATGTTCATACCATTATAATGCCACTCGTTAAAATAGAGGCCAATTAAGACATCTGTGATTTGGAGAAAGTTCAGAGTACTTCTGCTCCAAGTTTTATATTTTAAAAATGAGATAACTAAGACTTTCATAGCTCACCTGCAAGGTCACACAGCAAGTATAGCAAACTGAGAAAAAACACAGGGCTTGTGAATTTCAATCTAGTGTGCTTTCCATATGATCATAATTGGGGAGAATAAATATTATATGCTTGTTTCCCCTAAAATTGTTCCACCCTTACTTCTATGAAGCAGGAGGATAGGGGGACATAAATTCAAATAGGACTTCAAATTAAAGAATTTAGCTTTTATTTGGATTACTTTGGCTTTTTAATTTTATTTTCTAGCTAATAAATGTGCATTTGCCAGTTGTTCTACACTGACTTGTGTTCCCCAAGATGAATCTGTTGAAGTCCTAACCCTTAGTACCGCAGAATGTGAGTGTAGTTAAGTGTTAAGGTTTTTAAAAAGGTAATTAAGTTTAAAGGAGATTATTAGGGTGGGCCTAATAGTCTAATATGGATAATGTTATATGAGTGAGAGGTAAGGACACAGATGCAGAGAGGGAAGACTATGTGAAGTTAGAATTATGATGAACAGCTTTAAGCCGAGGAGAGAGGCCTTAGAAGAAGAAACCGTCCCTAATAGCATCTTGATCTTGAACTTCTAGCCTCCAGAATTGTGAGAAAATTAATTTCTTTGTAAGGCACCCAGTTTATGGTACTTTGTTACAGCAGGCTTGGCAAAGTAGGCACCAGAAACTAGTTAGTCTTCTGAAAATCTCACCTTCCTTTTCCCATTTAGAGTTGAAATTCAAAACTAGCTATTTCAACCCTTGTGGAAATGTCAAGATCATTTCCTCAAATGGAGATTTCTCTTTCTTAAAATAAAACACCATAACAAAACAAAAAACATCTGATAGTCAAGGTAGAATAGTGACACCCAGAACTCTCATGAAAGCCATCCTAATGTTACTTGAACATACTTTCCTGTGTTCTGTCAATCTACTTTAGTACCTTCATGTGAACTTCTCACCGGAAAATCTTTATATCATGCTTTACCAATTCTTCATCATCCCTGAAAGCTAAAATGTTAGCTCTTATAAAATAGAGACTCTCTCCCAAAGCACTTAGCACAGCCAAGTGTAGTGTGTGGCATGTGGATAGGTGGTAAATGCTTGTGGAAATACAGTGAAATCTCTTCACAATGCTGATCTCAGTACCTTTGCTATGTGGTTACTATATAGTGAATTGACTGCATCGGTGGCGAATGGATCTCACAACCTGATGTTTTAAACCCCTTAATAATTAAACATTCTTGGATAGTCTCCAGGAAAGACTATTACATGCCAATGCTATTATAGTGTAATTCCAGAATGGCAATTCTACTTCTTGGTTTTGGGGGATCATCCTTGGTACCTAAAGCTAATTAACATGTAATACAAATCTTAATCCATGCAGTTTACAAGGGAAAAACCCAATTAGAGTGATATGATATTAATTAGAAGAAATTAAAAGTTTGGATTGAGAGCCCAATGACATAGTCTGAGTTATCAATACAGGTTTTGTGTGAGAGGGAGGGAGTGATGGGCATCCTGCCCACGTAGGGCATTATAGCTTCACACAATTACTTGAGATATTGTGAGGGTTATTTTGAGGGCATTTCAAACACTTTTTTAAATTCACATAAAGAAAATTATACAACAACAACAACAACAAAAAGTGGTGTTTTATTTGTTTAACTGTTTGTTTATTTCAGATAACAGATAGTAGACAAAAAGGGGAATGGGAACATTCTATTTGGAGAAATCAGTTAAGGAGGATCTGCTTCCCCACTGCAGTGTTAGAGCCAAGCGAGAGAACTAGCTTCCTAGAGGAAATTCATTATGTTGATTAATGGCATTTATCTGGGAAAATATGATTTGGAAAATAAAAGTCTTTGGCAACATGACAATGTAATTTAGGTATTATCATGGCCATCCTTGTTTTATTCAGATGACTACTTATTGATAATCAATAAATGAAACCTGCAAAGAATAAATGATTAAATTATCATAACTAGAGGCAAAAATTTCTTAATGAGGGCTAAGAAAGTCTTATACACGATACCCTTCCTGTGTGAAATAGATGAATACTTGTTCATGGACTGATGACCACAATTGGGTTCTCAACCATAAGAATTTCCAGGCTTAAAATAATACAACTTGCATATAAGTTCACAACAGTATTGAATAAGGGAGTCAGCAGACAGTTGGAAAATATTTTAAGGACAAAAAAACTTTCTGCTTTAATTCTGTGCCAACACGACTGTGTGCTTTTGGAACCTGATCTATGGTTGAAAGTTCATTGCTGGGACTAGATAAAACAGAAGAATACTGTATCTTCAAACTTCTTTTACACATGAAATTACTAAATTTTATTGATATGTAAAGTATTATAGTTAAACGCAAAACAGATAGTTTCAGAAAACAGGTTATAGCTACTAAAATGGAAATATTTGTGTAGATGCATTAAAAATTTTGTTGATTCTTGGAATCCACTTCATTCTCATTAACAAAGCAGCAATAGAGCAGTGAAATTACCAGCATTTGGACCCTCTAGCCACGGCAGAGAATTTATTCACATCTGGGCTTTTTAACCAATTAGCTTTGTTTCATTGAGAAAATTATTTATTTTATACCTTGGTTTCCTTATTATTAAAATGAGAATGTAGATTGTGTACATTCTATTGGATGTTTAGAGACCAAAAAGAATAATACTTTTCAATAACTGAGAATTAAACCTGTCATATAGTCATCAATGTTTCCTATAAGTATGAACTTTGATTTTACTTGAATATTAAAATAATCTAAGTCAAATAGAACTAGATATGTTAATTGTTTTAGTTGAAGTGAAGTCTTTATTCAATTTACAAAATAATATTTAAATACAAAATATTCAGAAATAAATCAGTTATGAAACAGAGTTTATGTATATTTATATGCACAACTCAAAGATGTTCTGTGTTGTTTTTCTCATTTCACTTGCTTTTTTAGTCAAGATTTGTTACATATAATTGGCAATCAAATATGTCCTAATATACAACCGTTTATCTGTATTAACCAGATGTAGCATATCTATCTATCTATCATCTATCTATCATCTATCTATCTATCTATCTATCTATCTATCTATCTATCTATCTAATTAAAACCCGTGGCTGTAATGTTATAATGCCATAACGACCAAGCATACAGTCACCAGAAAGTGCATTGATGGGTCTCACTGGTGGGTGGGTCTGGGGTCCCACATTGCATGCGGTGGGTCTGGGATTGGGTTCTCGCCTTGTGCAGTGGGTCTGAAGTCTGGGATCCCCCTCTGCCAGTGGCATGGCAGATGCTGGGGTCCTCCTGCCCATGGCAGCAGTGCAGGTCAGGTGTCCTGCTGGCACAGAGAGTCTGGGGTTTTGTGTGATTGTAGGTGCTGGGCCTCGAGCCTTAAACTTAATTTCATGAATCTGAAGATATTATAAGAATTATGCCATTTTCTGCTTTTCAGACAATAGACATACAATAATGCATCTGCTCATTAGTGATTAATATTTTCATATGTGTGCATAATTTTTTAGTTATCTGAATCATGATAGGCTAATTATGTTATAGCCTCTGTTTCCAACTTGAGCATATATATTCTATTTTTTTTTTTTTTGCATACTGGAATGATGCAGGAAGAATTATTGAGAGAATATAACTAAAAACTTATAAACATACACTTGTAGTTCTATTTATTTTATAACATTTAATAATATAATGAAGGTTTCTTTTTTTAAATATATCTTATTGATTTTTTACAGAGAGGAAGGGAAAGGGATAGAGAGTTAGAAACATCCATGAGAGAGAGAGAGACATCGATCAGCTGCCTCCTGCACGCCCTCTACTGGAGATGTGCCCACAACCAAGGTACATGCCCTGGACAGAATTCTAACCTGGGAACTTTCAGTCCACAGGCCAATGCTCTATCACTGAGCCAAACCAGTTTCGGTATAATGAAGGTTTCTTAAGATGAACAAAAATATTAAAAAAAAACATGACCATTAGAATAATAGCTAGTCATGATAATATTATCCTTTCCTGAAGAGAATGGAAAGGAGATGTATTGTGATTGGCTATATCATCTGTAATACTGAGAAGGACTACCAAGTTCCAAATATCTAATACTAGAGGCCTGGTGCATGAAAATTCATGCACTGGAGCAGGGGCATCCCTTCAGTCTGGCCTGCCCTCTCTCACAGTCCAGGAGCCCACAGGGGTGGGAGATGACTAGGAGATAAGGGGAAGGTGACGCCCCCACAACACCTCTGCTGCTGCCACTGCCAGCAACATATGTCTTGGCTGGCCCTGGTTACCTGAGGCTTGGGCAGCCCTGAGAAGCTGGGCAGCTGCCATCTGCGGTTTGCTTGCACCTTGGGCCTGTCCTGGGTGGATGGACAGCCAACAGCCAAGGCTTGCCTGTACCTCAGGTTGGCCCTAGGTGTCTGGGGGGCTGAATGAACTGGAAACTGCCATCTTGAGGCTGTGGAGTGTTGCTATCTTTGAGTGTGGGGCAGTCAATTAACATATTCCTTCTTTATTAGATGGTGAAAGAATGGCAAGTTAGAGTTATCTGCAGCACTAGCAATAGGAACAGATTGCATTATAAATCATCATATCATTGACAGACAATTACATTCAGAACTTTTCAATCATGAGGTGGTGAAAATGTTTGTCCACCAACAAAATTATCCAAGCCAAAAGTTTAGGAATGATATGAATATAAGGAAGTTACTTCTGGGTGAGTTCCAGGGATTAATTTTTCCTATTACCTTTCTTTCCTTATATCTCTTGTAGAATGATGAAAATTAAACATGGAAAATGCCTATTAGTACTCACTGAGTCTGCTCTCCTGCACATTCAGAAACAATTCAAATCTTTCCTTCTTTTCGAGGATCAGGTGGGGGGGGTACTCTTTTATAAAAGAAGGCAGAGATGTAGTTTTCCTGAAGTTGAAGAAGAAAAAGCCAATTCCATCTAATAAAGAGAGAATATGCTAATTGACCATCATTCCCTCTCAAAAATGATGGCACCCACAGCCAATCAGGATGGAATATGCTAATTGACTGCTACACCCTCAAAGATGTTGGTACCCACAGCCACAAGATGGTGGCACCCAGTCCCCTCAGTCCTTCCAGGGTGGCAGGCATGCCGCATGGCTGGGCCCGCCTCTAGGCAGGTTCGCCCCTAGGTGGATCTGGCTGCTCTGTGTACCTACCTCTGGAGTCCCCAAGTTTCCTCATTCTCCAGCTGCCCAGGGCCAGCCTGAGTGCAGGCAAGCCTTAGATGGCAGTTGTCCAGATGCCTAGGACCAGCCTGAGGTGCAGGCAAGCCTCAGATGGTGGCTACCCAGCTGCCCAGGGCCAGCCCGAGGAACAGGTAATCAGGGCTGGGCCAAGGCTTGTGTTGCCGGCATTGGCAGCAACAGAGGTCTGATGGGGGCAGGAAGGTGATAGTATGGTTTCTCTATGTGAAAGGAAAAGAAGTATGCAATTATATATGCATGAGACAAAGTTAAGCCAAGGAGCAAGTCATTTCAAAGCTTAGTTGACAAAGTGTACAATATTTTGAAGTTTACATTTTTCTTCTCTCAATGGTGATGTTTATCTGGCAAAATTTAGGCTTTAATTATTCTATAAATTAATTGGTTTAATGAAAACTGCTACAAATGACATAAATAAACTCCAGGACTGTTTAAATCACTGTTATTACTATTGTTATTAGGATTATTTCCTTAGAAGTTTTGCTAATTACTCAACTTACCGCTTTGGCACTCAAAATAAGAAGCATCCACATAACAACCTAACTTATGCTAAATTACTCTTTGTACATGTGGTCTGAGATTCTAAAAGATAATTACTATGCTTTATGTAATCTTGTCAATTATGCCAGTTGGACTATGTGTTTTGCTTCTGCTTTATGCAAAACAGACATTTCTATAACATGTATGTGTGTATTCATGTGGCAAATCTTAACCCTGTTAGGTCTTATACTGAAATTGGCTTTGCATTTATATAGTGTTGGTAAAATCAAGAATCCTTAATTAATATAAGAGAACAAGATGCAACAAATATGAACCTTCACCCTAGTTTGTCACTGGATAACCCAAAGGAAGTTATTTAAGATAACTGAGCTATCTGACTTAGAGTGCTATTCAGATACTAATTATGATTTTATCTTTAAAAAAACATCTTTTTTCTTGTGTGAATATAATCTCTGCTTTCATAGTTACTATAATTAAAGGTAGTTAAGACACTTACCCAATATTCCTAATTTATGTCTTTTGAAAATAAACCAAATATGTGAAGTCTTTTAACCAATAGTTTCCCAGAGAATTCTCTAACCTACTGGTAACTCTATTATCTTCTTTTAAGATTACACTTTTTCTGGTAGAGATCTTTCCAAGCTGAACTAAGAATTGACATCAGTTGTTTGAGTGTATATGTTAGGGTTTGTATGCATAGTGCAATTCAGTACCTATTTGCATTAGTCTTACTCAAAGAGTAAGAAGCCTCATTACTGAACACTTGGATGCGCCTTTAGGTAGGTTTATAAAAATGGAAATCTTGCAGATTCCAAAAAACCCTATAATCTAGCTTCATCATAACTGTTGAGGCATTCATATGAAGAGATATTTTTTAAAGACTGATTGAAAATATACAAACATTCAGAAGGTTATTGTTTTAGGATGCTTTTCATTTTGAAAAGGAGTTATTTTTGCTCTGAAAATTATGGCTCACTGGAAATAGGAAGTCACTCAATAGAACTGATTTGGAACAGAAGATACTACATAATTTTCAATATATCCAGGAAGGCTGCATAATTTTACATTACAATGGGTTGAGGATTGGGGATTTGTGTTTTGTTTTTGCTTTGATAATTGCCTGTAAAAAAAGATGATGAATTATGAGGTGGTTACAGGCTTTAATTTTTTGATTGAATGAAGGGATTGTATTTATAGATGGTCATTCAACTCCTGTGGGGAAGGTTATTAATATAAGAAATTATGTGCTGAGGTAAACCACCTCACACAGACAGTGAAATTCATCATTCAAGACTTGTTTAGGAACATGCAAAATACACAGTAAATTTAGTGTCTCCTTTTCAAGGAGATTAATACTACAGCTCAAGAATTTTCAGAGAGGTATGAGAAGAATTACAAGGATTAGAAACAATGAGAAGTCAGCTAAGTTCTCCTTTATTTACCTGAAAACAAAATCCATTTTAGGATATCTCCTTTATTCTTGTTTTCATATATATTTTTTAAATATGTTTTAATTGACTTCAGAGAGAGAGATCGAGATCTATGAAACAAAACATCTGTGAGAGAAACGTCAGTCGGCTGCCTCCTGCACATGTCCCCCTGAGGACCAAACCACAACCTGGGCATGTGTCCTGACTGGGAATTGAACTAGCAACTTCTTGGTGAATAGGTCTTCCCTGAACCACTGAGCAACACTAGCCAAGTTCCTTTGCATACCTTGTTTAAAAACACAGGGAAAAAATGATCTATTCCTATCACTCTTGAGTAAAAGTGCACATACTAAAATGCGTGAGTTTATGAAGTAAAGACGCTTATAAGGCAAGGGTGCATAAGTAAATGCAAACAGTGTTTAGATATCAAGAATATGTCTTTCAGAAAATAGCATGTCAAAGCTTTTTCCTAGAACAGTGTTGTTAGGGTGACGGACAGCATGCTAATTAGGTTATTCTTGGGGACTAACGTATTATCATATATATGAATATGTTTAAGAAGTGAAAGAATGTTAATACATTGTTTTAATCCAGTGATTTTCAATGCCAGACCCCCCAAAAATTTAAAACTTGGAATATTTGACTAGTTAGGAACACTGATCTTTTCCCCCTTAGATTGTGAAATTAAAAAAAAAAAAAAGACCATAGCCAATACAATGTCCAGTGTGAATGGATCCAAATCATATGTCTTTCTTTGTGCCAGATTGGAAAAAAAATTATGTATTTTTTTAGTGTGCTATGTAAGTTTAGGAATTAGTTTATCTGTGTCATGGGATGAAAAAGGGTTGAAAATACCTGCCTTATTCTGTTATTTTGGGAAATGAAAATCTTGTAGTTTCAAAACTTAAAAAAATAATAAGTATATGTTTTATATAATTAAAAAATTTAATATTAATTAACAGAACCTGAATTTATAGAACCCCTTATACATTTCAAATTCTTCCACACCTAATTATCTCATATAAGTCTCTTAGCCACCTTCGCCCACAAGCAGGAGAGGGGTTATTATCCCCACAGGGACATAACTACTGCTTGTGGTTTTACAGAGAACACAGTGCTTTTTCCTCTGGAGCACTCTGAAGACTATGCCTGCATGTAACCTGTCTGAACAAAACGATCCCAAATATTCAATACTTCCAATTAGCTGCAGCAACTCTATGGAGTTCTGTGAATGCCAATGAATTGTGTGGTTCCAAAGCAGAATTTGAAATGGAAAACATTGAATGCAGTTATTCAAACTTTTCTATGGCTTGACACTGTGCATAGCACTGGGATCTCAAAGCAGAAAACAGATACACAAACACACATTATTATACAGAGAAATTAAGGTTTAAAAATGTGATGTTTCAACTCTCACATTCATGCTTCTCTATATATCTCCTTCTCCCTTCCATTTTATCTAAAAAAATAATTTAAACAATTTTTAAAATAATGTTATATTTGCAATGGATGTATAAGGATAGTAGAAGCTCATGATTTGGGCATTGAATAAGTTGGTTTTAAGATACACAAAGGAATTTTAAATGGGATATTTAGCAAACATTTAAAAATTCAGAATGAAGCATAGAACAGGTGGTTCTGAAGCCATACATTTGAGTGTTATCACTTACAGTTATATAGCATATGATTAAAGGTATGAAATTACCAGAAGTTTCCCAGAGAAATAAAAAAACAGTAGGAAAATAACTTAACCAAGAAAGTAGACTTGAGAAACATCAATATAAAGTATGTTTCCAATGGGAAAGGAAGATGCAAGGATACTGAAACATGGAGAATTATTGAGGGGTGGATAGATTAGCATTATGGAAGAAAAGAGAGAGAAAGAAGCATAATGGGTTTTCAAGAGTAATTTTTGTCATGTTAAGAAAGTTAAGGCATAACTGAGAAGTAAGGAAGTTGAAAATACTCTTTCCAAAGTACATGAGAGAAATATATGTGAAACAGAGGATTGAAAATATCAGAGAGTTAAATTAATTATAGAAACATTCATTTTACTCTGATCAAAAACAATTCTCATACATCTTTTAAAAGAGAATGGACAAAGTTATATAATTATTTAGATTTAAATGCATTTGGCATGTTGGAAGTATTCAGTGATCTTATGATAATACAGAAATTGCAGGGCATCTATTTGACACTTGGGCACATTTTCTACTTCTATGCTCAATTTTTTTTCCAGGAGGAGAAATTGTTGAAAATTTAGTATAGCAGTTATAAAAATTGTTAAAATGGTAAGACTTTCTTTCTTACCTTTTCCTGCAAAAAAAGTAAATAAAATGGTAAAGATGGTTTAAGAAGATAGTCTTAATAAAATGTGATGTATACAATTGTAAAAGTTGATGTTAAAGACGTGTTTTGCTATAGGAAACAAAATTTCTTACATCAGCTAGATTAATGTAGAGATCTTCTGGAATCCAAAGAGAGAAAATGAATATCATTTGAGTTCTTACCTAAAGTGGAACAGAGAATGATAAATTAGGCATGGTCTCTCTGTGTCTTTATGTCCCTCATTGTCTGTCCCTATCTGTCTTTCTTTTCACTTGGTACTTATGCATTTTTAGAAACATCTGTTTACTTTCTCTATACTGTTTTGTCACACTTATACATGGTTACTGCCGGGTCCTTGTGTATTCCAACACTTTGATTTCAACTGAGTTTTTCTTTTCTCCCTCATTTAAATTTACATAAAAGCCTGGGGAAGAAAGAACTAACTCATATTTGCTTGAACACAGCCATATAAAGCTGTTTTTAACACAAGACATTAGTCCTCTTAGATTTCACCTGCCTGGGTGGCTGAGGCATACCACATGCCTACTGAGTCAGGTGTGGAGGTAAGGGAATGAGAAAGGTGACTGTGTCCTATATGTTAGAAGTCTCTTTAGGAGATTTGAGTATAGTAGAGGGCAATGTCTTAAATGTTTGTGGTTTATATAACATCAAAGTGAAAACCTGACACTTTAAATTTGGGGAGTTGTTCATATAAAGAAAGGGAATTATTACGATGGAGGCATTTTAGTAAGGAAATATTTATTTGTTTTCACCTTTTAACAGAATTAAAAGGAATCTTCTGGTGGATTCCATCTTACATACTTTCTGTTTGTACTGGATTCTTACAACAAATATTTGTCAATTCTTTTTCGTAAAATTGTTTCACATTGAATTACAATGAATGACCGTCATAAAAACAAGTAGCATGACAATACATTTATTTGCCCAGGGCCTTCTTGAAATAAAGCCTGAATTTTTATCAAGACTGTAGTGATTAATGTTTCTGATTATGATAATCAAGTAACTCATTAGTGACTATGTTTCAAAAGGATATAAACATTTAAAAATGTTTATAGGATATTGTAAAGCAGTTGACTCAGACTGTTTAAAATGGAGAAGGATAAAAGAACCATTTTGGCCCTTAATATTATGTACTATTGAAATATATTTAAATAATTGTGCCAGATTTTTCATGCAACACATATCCAAATAGCTGGTTTCATGGCAGTTCATTGTAGAGTGTCTTCTTATTTACTTATGAAGAGTAAGTTGAACAAAATTTGCCTTGTCTAATTTGACATTAACATAAAAACCATCAAATGAGGTTTCAACAAGGAAGTGTATGTTTTATTAGTCAATGTTCAATATACAAAGTAGACAATTGAGGTAAGGGAAAGCTGTTTGTGACTTTATTTTTCAAATAAATCTTTATTTACAAGAAGTTTCAGTTTAATGAGCAGCAGAAAATAAGGTTTTGTTATCTTTCATGTGTACTTTCCACAGCTTGTTTAAAAGTTTGTAAATATTTACCAAGTGTGCTAGGTGTATGTATATGTATGGATTTTCCTTATTAGGCAAACTTCCCTTATTATGGTTAGCTATTTATTTTAATAAGATTGTGGACAAATTTCTATACTTCTCCATACTTTAGGGAGATCACTAAGGAATAAAATTAGAAAGGATATTCTGTATTTTTAGAAGATATGTACCATGTCAATTAGCCAAAAGCATAAAGTACAAGTTGGAAAATTTAAGTCAAGACTTACAATCAACCAGGAACACAAAAGGGACTAAGCTATATGGATACATTACATGCAGAGTTGTTAAACTGAGACCTACACTTTGAGCCATATTGAAACACATATTTAGCATAGTATTTGGTTTGAAACTCATCAGACCTTTCTTTTCAGTAAATGTTTCAGAATATCTGCGTGGCCTTTTCAACCTTCCAAATTTTGAGCATGGGATATTTCCAGTTGATCTAAAAAAGGTGCTTCTTTTTATGAATTAATTTAGCTATTGAATTAATCTGATGGATTCTTAAGGTGTGGTTGTAAGTCCCTTCCAGGGAGAACTTCCCCTGTCCCCCAATTAAATTGAATAGCCTTCTGGATCAAATGAACTAGAGACTCTAAATCCAGTTTGTTGATGAGTCTTTGTAATTAGCCGCTTGCATGGTGATGATCTGGGAAATTTGTGAGCTAGGTTCAAAGGTCCTTTTAAACACTACAAGCCTGTAATTTAATACATGAGATTAAGAACATGGCTGAATTTCTCTTTGTTTAAATTATATTTAAAGAAAATAAGATAATTTATATCATCAAAATAAAATAAAATTCATTATTCATTGTTCTAAATATTGGAGCTTATGGTAGTTTGTCTCTGTGATATAATCTCCTCATTGATAATAGAGCTTAAAGAAAGAATCTGTAATATCCCTTTCAACTATAATATTCAGCGAGTCTATCAAAGGTTAAAGTCACTAAAGGGAAAGAGATTGATACAAATCCTTACTTGCAAGGAAAAATTTTAAGCCTAAATTCCAAACTTTTAAAATATTTATCAGCACCACAAAGGAAGATGAAAAAGAGACCTTACATAATTTAAAAAGAGGGAAACAGTACATGCACACCTATGTTCATTGCAACATTATTTATAATAGACAATATTTGAAAGCAGCCCAAGTTTACATCAGTAGATTAGTGGATAAAAAAGTTATAGATTTATACAATGTAATATTATTCAGCCATAAAATAATATGAATCTTTGATACAGCATAGATAGATCTAGAGAGTGTTATGCTAAATGAAATAACTCAGCCAGGGAAAGATAAGTACCATAAGATTTCACATGTATGTGGGATTTCATGGACACAATAAATGAACAAACAAAATAGAAACACTCACACATGCAAAGAACAGAGTGACATTTATCAGAGCATGTCTGGATGAAAAAGAGAAGGAATTAAGCAGGTAAAAATACCCTCATATACAGACAACAGTATGGTTATTACCAGAGGGAAAGTGATGGGGGAGGTAGAAAAGGATAAGGGCAGGATAAATGGTGATGGAGGTGACTTGGTTTGGGATAATGAACATACAATAAAATATGTGGCTATTATGTTATAGGACTGTACACCTGAAACCTAATATACTTTTATTAATCAATAGCACCCCAATAAATTCACTAAAAATAAAATAAAATAAGAAGAACAAAGGCTGAAACAAAGGCAAAGAGGGATTTTTCAGGAGTATAAATCATATTTATGCTGATTTCTTATTTTTTTTATGTTGAATCTTGAAAGAAGCCAGCTACCTTATACCTTATCTGGTTGCTTCCTTCTGCTTCTAAATACACACACACACACACACACACACACATCACACATAAGCTCCTATCTAAGTTCCTTAGAAGTTGGGAAAAAGTTAAATTTTGCTATTTAAAGTGCTCTATAATTGAATTATTACAGAATATTTCAGATTATAAGATGAATTTAAAAATATTTATGTAATGATGTACAAAAATAAACACAAATTAGTGTTGATGGTTTTATTTTCTGTTTATCTTAGGGCTCTAGGTAATCAAAATAATAAGAAAAGATACCGTAAGAATAGTCTAGCAGAAATTTTTCTTTATTGAAAAACTTCTACTCATTTTGTCAGATACTCATTTTATAAGGTTGAATTAATAATATTTTGTAAAAGCTTAAAATTGTGATAATATGCTAATTAGACTGGACATTTTCTGGACGTCCTTCTGGATAAAGCCACAATGTCAAGGGCTGAGGCAGAGGTGGAAAGGGGCAGTCAGGCTGCCAGGGGAGAGCAGTTAGGGGTGATCAGGCCTGCAGGTAGGATGGTCAGGGGTTATCAGACAGTCAGGCAGGGGGGTTAGAGGCAATCAGGCAGGCAGGCAGAGTAATTAGGGGTGATCAGGCAGGCAGGCAGATGAGCAGTTAAGAGCCAGCTGTCCCAGATTATGAGAAGAGAGTCTTGGATAGGAGAGGGTGCAAGCTGGGCTAAGGGACCCTCCGCATCCATGAATTTCAAGCACCAGGCCTCTAGCACTAATATCATATCACAAAGAGCAATGCTTTGATGTTATTGAATTTTAAGTTAAGAAGCAATAATTATGAGTGTCTATTTCTCTTTTACAAAAATTTCTTTAGATAATTTATTATCTCAATTTGCAAGTGGATTCCTATTATTAGTCTTGTGGTTTTAATATATATGTATTGAAGGGAGAGAGAGAGAGATAGAAACACCAATGATGAGAGAGAATCATTGATCAGCTGCCTCCTGCACATTTCCTACTGGGGATAGAGTCCACAACCCAGACATGTGCTCTGACCAGGAATTGAACCTTGACCTCTTGGTTCATATGTCTACTCTTAACCACTGAGTCATGCCCATCAAGCTATTATTAGTATTGTTAATATGAAGAGTAATGTTTTATAAAATGTTTCTATATATTATTCTATCAATTTTAATTATTGTCCTCCTCCACTTTATAAAACTACCATGAACTTAAATATTAAACCTTATTTAGTTGCAGTAAATAAATCTAATTTTAAATCATCTCTATATATAAAAGCCTAAGCAACCATTATGGCTGTATAACCAGAACGACCAGAATGACCAGTAGACCAGTTGCTATGACAAGCACTGACCACAAGGAAGCAGATTCTCTGTGTCATGGTGGCGAGGGTAGGAGGAAGGGGAGAGTCAGGGAACTGCATGGTGGTGCAGTGCTGATATCCATTCTTTCTGCACCTGGCCGGTGACTATCACCTCCTCTCCTGACCCCACTGGGGCCTTCAGGTCCCAGGCTGGGATGGGGAACCAGAGGTTGGTGTTGAAGGACCCAGACCCTTTCCCAGGGGGTCCAAGAGCCAGCTCCCTGCTCAGGGCCGGTGGCCAACCTCCCATGCTCCATCCCTCCCCCTGACCAACCAACCTCCTGAGGTCCCTCCCCATGGCCAGCAGGTCCCAATTGGCTAGCCCCAATCAACCTTGCCCCAATGGCCTTGATTGCAGGCCAGGCCTAGGGACTCTACCCATGAATGAATTTATGCACCAGGCCTCTAGTTGTATATAAAATTGTTACCTGATAAAGAACTATTGTTCTGTAATCTTCTAAAGACCAGGATGTAGAAAACAAACAAAAAACATTTACCATGTGGAGAGGCCATCATGACAAACCTGAACTCCCTTATATCTTAGTCTCATATAACTGTTCTTTGTACTTTGATACCAGTAAATTGGACATATGATAAACCAATATGTTGTTCTCTAGTAAGTTAGTTTTAACACTATGTATTTGGCACTTGTTCATAACTCCCTAAAAATTTCTAGCCAACTCAAAAAGTACACTGACTTATCTATTCTTTATATATATAATTGATTTTTTTACAGAGAGGAAGGGAGAGGGATAGAGAGTTGGAAACATCGATGAGAGAGAAACATCGGTCAGTTGCCTCCTGCACACTCCCTACTGGGGATGTGCCCACAACCAAGGTACCTGTCCTTGACCAGAAATGAACCTGGGACCCTTCAGTTGCAGGCCTACACTCTATCCATCGAGCCAAACCGTTTTCAGTGACTTATCTATTCTTAAGCATGAATTAGCTAGAATGAAAATGAAATTCATCATTTTCCTTTCCTGAAGTCTTTCAATTCAGTCAGGAAATATAACAAAGGACTCATCTTTAAATCCAAGTGAACATATTTAAAACAGGACCTTTTCATAATGTTTGGAATTTAAAATATTTTTAGACAATCTAGTTTTGTGTATTGATAAATATTTCGTTTTTGTTTCTCTTCAAAATATGAATACAATTAAGTGAAAAATATATGAAAAGTCTCAGGGATTTTATAACAACAAATAATATAATAAACTACAAAATAATTGTCTTAAAGAAAAACATAGAATGCAAAATTCTGATTTACCGTGGCACTGAAAATTTCTGATATCCTATTTCTTGAAATATGTTAGGACAGAAGTTAGTATCTCTCTTTAAATGTCTAAGGAGTTGCAAAGACCTGTATTGCCTGCATCCATTTATTTAAAATGCAGAATTAAGTTGCAATGCACAATGTCTACTGGCATTAATAGAGCTTTGCCCAAGCAATATAGCATATAATCCTTTTGTAATTTAAAACCTTTCAATGTATTATTGCTCTGTGAAATGGCTTTACAGTAAGGTAATAATACAAGGAAGGGAACAATGGAGAAATTGTAAAGTGTAGAACATTAGTGTTTGAAGTATACTTTCTGAGGGATTTTATTTCTATGCATGCCTATAGCAACTGGGTCAAAAGAGGTGCATAAAACTAGTATACCATCCATGAACAATTTAAGGAAAATATAATGTACACAGAGCAGCTAAGATTTGTGGTCCTCATAAAGACGGTTTTGCATTGCTCTTCCTTAGTGAGTAATGACCTAAAATTTATCCAGTTTACCTACACTAAGTTAAAGAACTTAGTAGTAATTTATTATGAAGGAATTTATGTCTGGGTGTGAGAACATATGTGGGCTTACACATGTAGTTATTCATTTATCAAGATTCTGTTCATCCTTATGCACCCACCACCCTAGAGCCTCTATCTTGACAACTCTTCGGCACACTCAATGTTCAGTTCACAGAGGGATGCTCTCTGCACATTTAGAGTAATCTATTGAGTAACATGATAGAGGATGCTACTGTTAAGTCCTTAATTAAATTATTCCAAATCCTACACAATTTTAAACTTACTTTTTCTTTTCTTCCCACTCTAATTAAATATTTTATTTAGAAAAGAGGGAAAATTCAGCCCAATATAAGCATTTTCAAAAATGGAATAATTATTTTTGGAATACTAGTATATCTCTATTTCTATTTTTGACTTGTGAATAGTCCCTTAACAAAAGCCCTGAAAGTCATTACATAGGAGGAAAAGCAACTGAGCAAGCATTCTCAAGAAATGGACACCATACAGAATTGCGAAAACTTTGTAGTAACCAAAGATACTTATGGCAATAAATTGCTTTCAGATACCACTTAAACAATAATACACGGAGAGAAAGCAATTTCTTGGTTATGGTACTTGGCATCTATACATTTCATTAAATTGTTACAATTGTTTGAAAAATGTCAGCCAGTCTATAACGGAGACCGTTAAATTCTGGAGTAATGTATGCAAGAGGAATTCCTAACCAAAGAAAAAGAAGTAAATGTTTCATCTGGTACTTCAGCTTGAATGACTTACTGAATTTCTTCAGACATTAATTTCACATTTTTAGATATTTTTCCAATTCTTTTTTACTTAGATGTGTTAATATTTTCCTGATTATAAAGTAATCCTAATATCTTAACTGTTTTAAAACAAATGTGAAATGTGTGTCATGAAACAGTGAATTGAAGTAAATGTGATACTAATGCTTTAAAGGTGACAAACTTGCAACAACAAAATGCACAATAAGAAATACAACTTAGTAGCTGCCAATATCACCTGATCATGCAGAACTATAGTTGAGGAATGCCAATTGGTCTATTTAATGGCAGTGCCAAAAGAGTATGTCTTTTATCATTTCATCAATCCCACATGGCACAGCCCACTTCTCACTTTCATTGAGCAGTAGTGACTACCTTTATCTGGCTGGTTTCTCTGCAAACCTGGGATTAAAAAGGGAAGGCTTATTGCTACAGAGGAGAAAGTGCTATGGTGGAAGGGAGGAAAGGAGGTATATTTGGGACATGAAAAAGAGGGAACAAAAGGTCTTTGGACTAAAAGGATATCTGGAATGGAGATTGTGAGAAGGATGGAGAAGAATTTCCACCATGTGAGAAGAGATAGTAGACAGTTCAGGGAATTTGGAAGCATATCTGGGTAAACTTACAAATGTGTCTGCTTCCCTGGAAAAATCATGAGGGTGGATTTGGCAAAGTCTACAAGTAGGGAAACGTTGCAGGTGTCAGAAGGTGAACAGGAGGGAATTTTTTCATATATGCAATAGGTAGATGTAAATGGATCCACTTAAGTAACATATCACTGTAAGGAAGTTTCTTCCTGATATGCGTTTGTAAGGCTCCAGTTGGAGAAACAAAGCATGATGGCTAAACCTACTGCTTCCTTTGACGCTGCTACTACAAACAATCCATGGTACTACTGGATTTTATTTTTGTGATAGCACTTGTGTTGAAAATGTAGGTCTTGGGAACGCTAATTTTGCAGTGAATTTATCTGATGGAAACAAAATGAAACAAAAAAGAAAAGAGGTACAAAGAATTTTTCACCCAAATTAGAAACCAAAACAATCTAGGGCAGTGGTTCTCAACCTTCCTAATGCCATGACCCTTTAATACAGTTCCTCATGTTGTGGTGACCCCCAACCATAAAATTATTTTCGTTGCTACTTCATAACTGTAATTTTGCTATTGTTATGAATGTAATGTAAATTTCTGTGTTTTCTAATGGTCTTAGGTGACCCTGCTAGTGGTTCTCAACCTGTGGGTCGTAACCCACAGGTTGAGAACCGCTGCTATAGAACTAAGACCATCCATAATGAGGAGATTATTGATGATAATATGAAAGGTCTTTATAAACCGTAAAATGCACCTTCAGAAATAAATGTCCTTTTATAGTATTACAGTTACAAGGTCATTCTCTACTTCCTGTACATACAGTTTTGCTTTCTTTCACCTCATGAGGAACGGGGTCACTACCCACAGGTTGAGCACCGCTACTGTAGAGCTTAAAACCATCAGAAAACACAGCTATTTACATTATGATTCATTAACAGTAGCAAAATTACAGTAATGAAGTAGCAACAAAAATAATTTTATTGTTGGGAGTCACCACAACATGAGAAACTGTATTAAAGGGTTGCGGCATTAGAAAAGCACTGATCTAGGTGAATATGTCATTGTAAAAGTCTTGCATTTATTTATGCATTCTTCCATTTCACTTGAAATATTTAAAAACTATTCCGTAATGCTCCAGGCACTATATTTTATTCTGGAAATAAATTACCAACAGAAGGACCCCCTTCCTCATGAGGTGAAAGAAAGCAGAACTATATGTACAGGAAGAAGAGAATGACCTTTTGGCTGTAGTACTATAAAAGAACATTTATTTCTGAATGCAAAATTATGGTTTATAAAGACCTTTCATAATTATTATCAATAATCTTGTGGATGAAACAGATTTCTAAAAATATGTTTTTATTGATATTAGAGAGAGACGAAGAGAGAGAGATAAATTAAGAACATTGATGAGAGAGAAATATTAGTTGCCTTCTACCTGTTCATTTTAAGAATTGAGCCTGCAATCAGAGTTTGTGTCCTACTAGGAATCAAACTGGTGACCTCTTGGTTCATGGGTATAGTCTCAATCACTGACCCACACCAGCCAGGCAATAAAGCAGATTTTTAACAAAATCATGCTAATTATTTTTCTATATACATACTTGTTTTCAGGTATATGAAAAATTTGGAGACAGTTAAGAAAAATAAGAAGAATACTTGTCTCTGGTACCCTAAATTAACATATGCTAATATTTATGTCTTCAATTTTTAAAGAAAAGTATTTTGTTTTTAGAGAAGAGAAGCAAAAAAACTTAAAAAAATAGACTTCCTGTATACTCTAGATGCCATTGATATTTCTTTTAAATCCTTTTGCAGTTCCCACCTTTTTTTCTCACTCTACTTTAATAATCTCTATCTTGAAGTTTATATGCATTTTAGTACTCTTATTTCTGTGATTTGACTAGCTATTTATATAGAATTGGTTTTAAAATATATATTGCACCTTCATTTTGAGGCAAAATATATATTATCCATCCATGCTGAATACCTATATTCAACAAAGTCTGATGGGAATTTTCACTTTGTTTTGCAAATATATTTAACGATGACAGAAAAATAAGCCAATGGTGAAGGATATCTATATAAAAAAGCCTAAGTGACCATTACAGCAGAATGAACAGAACAACCATTTGCTATGATGCGCACTGACCACCAGGAGGCAGATGTTCAATGCAGGAGCTGTCCCCTGGTGTTCAGTGTGCTCTCACAGGGGACTGCAGCTCAGACCAAAACCAGGCTCACAGATGGCGAGAGCAGTGGTGGTGGCAGTAGCCTCATCTGCCTCCACAGCAGTGCTTAGGAAAAGAGAGCAGGTGGGCAGTAAGGAGTGAGGGGTCCTGACTGTGAGAGAGTGCAGGCCAGCCTGAGGGAAATCCCCCTCCCCCAGTGCAGAATATTGTGTACGGGGCCTCTAGTAGAATATATTAGAGAGATGGCTGTAGATACAGACTCAAGTGTTCCTGATTTGAGACAGAGTAAGTTTTAGGACACTAAATTATTAGAACAAATTTTTAGAAATGATAAGAACCTACTAAGTGAATCCCTTGAAATATGAGCTTTATCAGTTTCTAGAAGCACTAAAATAATATGTGCTTTGAGATAAACATGTGTAGGAATGTTCTACGAGTTCTGCCCTTGTCGCTTTATGAGTGAGATATTGTCCATGTGTCTAATTGAGAATGTATTTTAAAGTCAGGGACCATTGGAGAACATACTTTCTGAAAAAATACTCAGGCTTAATATGCTTCAGGCTCCTCAATTTTAAAAATAACAATCCAAACAGTTAAACTATTCCATAAAGAGAACATGAAAGGTAAGAAAAAAAAACATTAGTTTATGTAGCCCAGAAAAGGAAATGACATAAGTGATCCAGAAGGAAGAAGTTATCAGGGTATAAAGCAAGATGAGGATTGAGAATTGACCTTTGAGATGCTAATGTGGACATCATTAATGATCAGGATAGAGCAGTATCAGGGGCATAGAGATGGTGAGAATTTGATACATGTGGGCTCTTCAAAGTGATGTATGGAGAGACCTTACAGACAGCAAGTACAGACAGGTCTTTAAAGTAGCTTCTTCCTCTAAATTTCTTAACAATCTCCAGGGCTTTTGTATCAAAACTTTAAAACTCTTTATAAAAGGACTTCTTAGCTTTTTAAAAAGAGAAGGAAAAAAAATTTCAGATGAAGTAGTTAACTAGAATTGTTATTTACTAGAAAATGTAGAACAAAAAATGCAAGACTGCCGCCTCTATAATGATTGCACACAATTTATAACAGTGCTATTAATTCTTAGCAAACAACATTGATCTGTAAGAAGGTAGGAGGAGTAGAATAACAGGGCATATTGCTGCTGTAGACTTGGGTGGAAAATGTTTAGAACAAACCCCTTTTTAGCAAAGAAAGCATCAGTGTCATTTATTTTTGTGATTATTTCCATAATACTTTTGCTATTGTTGATATTTTTCTCTTGATATCATGGCTGTGAAATGCTTTCTTAGAATTCTGTATCAAAAATGAAAGAGCTAATATTCCTGGTAATGAGGCAGTTTTGAGCAGGTATTTCTATAGGTAGTTAAGGACAATCTCTCAGGAACTGCAATGGATGATGTTATGGGGGCAAAAAGACATATTCATGCATTTAAATAATGACTATTAATTGTAGGTAATGGAAAACTGCAAACTGATTTTAAAGAAAGAACAAAGGTATTTACAGTGATTTCCTTTTTTAAAAAAATCCCCATCAATAATATGTTTTACTGATTATTTTAGGAAAGGAAAGAGAGAGAGATAAAAGTATCTATGTATGAGAGAAACATCCATCAGTTGCTTCCTGTAGGAGCCCCCAATCTAGGTATGTGTCCTGATTGGGAATCAATTGGACGGCAAGCTTTTAGTGCACAGAACAACATGCCAACCAACTGAGCCACACAGGGCAAGGCTACAGTGATTTCTATTTAACCTGATTGCTGTTATTGAGTTCTGGACCTCTCAAGTTTAATTTACATATGTTTTCTGCAATATTAAATCTGATTGAGTAAATCTAGCTTAACTATAATTTATTATATAATTGTATCAAATTTGGCAAACAAATAATTAGTTGGTGAAATATTGTTAAGATGGAGGGACCTGCCTGAGTTCCACAGTAGTATTTCAAATATATTCATTTTGCTTATATTGTAATCCCCTAGGTATGTTAGGAGAAAAGGTCTGACACTAAATCTCATCCTTGGTACCTCTGCTGTTTATAAAGCACCTTTATTTGGTAGTCATTAGTTGGTAGTCATTCCTTATATTACTCCTGATTCTGTAACTTTTTTTGTTTTTGGGTCTACTGTCAAATTTAATGCATTAATAACTTCTGTCCACATTCTCAAATTTATCATCACATACTTTATGGTTAAAACATTGTCAAACTCACAGGCCAAATTATGAGAATTCATATATACTAGTCTTTACATATGCTGTTCCTTCTGGCATGAATTTATGCTGAGCTTGATTCCCCTATTGGCCCATCTTTCAAGACTATGATCATGTGTCTTGCCCAGGATCCAGTCACTCTTTCTTCTCTGCCCCTTAGCTACCCGTGCATACCTTTTTACAGTTTTACATATTGTAGTGTTGCTTGTTTCTATATATGGTTTCACTGTTACTGTGAGGATATTACAAATAGTAAATGCCATATTTGGGCGAACCAAATAACATTTTGAAATATTGAATGTACTCAGCAAATGACTAATAAAAATGAATAAACAGAGTATAATATATAAATAAATGAGCAAATGAATGGACTCATAAGGGGGATATGGCAGAATAGTAATTGCCTAAGTCTTGTCAATTAGGGTACATTTCCCTGTCAAATTCTTGTACACAGGGCATTAGATACATCTAAACTTTTGTCTTTCCCACCTATTAAAGAAGGACCAAGTTTTCTACCTCTCTGCAGAGGGTTCTTATAGATCATATATAAAATCTTGTATTTGCAGGCATAAAGTATTATACAAATATAGTGTTTGTTTTTTTTCAGGTTCAGATGCATTATGATATGTCCATGAAAAAATGGCACCTAGTCCAATGCTGGGTTAAAGAAGGAAAAGGAGGAATTGAGGCCAAAATTTGCTATTAATGTCCTAGGGGCCAGACGAAGAAATGTTAACCTTAACTCAGGGATCTCCACTTTGTACATTAGAATTGCCTGGATATTTAAAAACTATTATCCCTTAGCTATAAATTTCTCCAGTGTGAGTTGGGGTTTAGTCATGAACATTTTTTGGAACTCTCCAGGTAATTCTAATACAGCCAGGGTGCGAGTCACTGCTGGGCCACAGAAATTGAGAAAATGTTTCTAGGGAGAAAAACTGCATAATACATGAGATTTTTTAAAAGATTAATCAGCATGAATAGATATGAGGAGACGCTAGGGACAGGAATTGAATGATTAAAATGTCGAGGTACATCACAGATGAAAATAACTGTTTTAAGATCTAAACTTTTTTTTTTTTTTAGAAAGCTAAGGAAGCCAGTGAGGAGAAATATCAGAAAGACCTTCATAATTAACAGTAAAGTGGTTTAGACAAATTCAGTGTCATTCTAAGAATTAATATTGGCAGAGCAGAATTTTACAAACTACATTGAAAAGTTGCTTAGGTTGTAAGCAGAGGTTAAAATGGCAATTGCCATTGGTTAGTTATCCATAAAAAGTTCCTAGAAGAGGTAAGTTTTGAACAAGAGATAAAGAAGGCCACTTCATAATACTGAAGGGAACAATCCAACAAGAAGAAATAACTCTGGTAAACATATATGCGCCCAATGTAGGAGCACCTAAATACATAAAAAAACTCTTGGAGGACATTAAGGGAGAGATTGACAGCAATACAATCATAGTAGGAGACTTTAATACCCCACTGTCACCATTGGACAAATCCTCTAAACAAAAAATTAGCAAAGAAACATCAATCCTAAATGACTCACTAGACCAGATGGAATTAATTGACATCTTCAGAACATTTCACCCCAAAGCCACAGAATATACATTCTTCTCCAGTGCACATGGGTCATTTTCAAAGATAGATCATATGTTGGGTCATAAGAAAAGTCTCTTCAAATTCAAGAAGATAGAAATCATATCAAGCATTTTCTCAGACCACAGTGGCATAAAACTGGAAATCAACTATAATAAAAACAATAGAAAGAAATCAAACACATGGAGACTAAACAGCATGCTATTAAACAATGACTGGGTAGCCAGAGAGATCAAGGAAGAAATAAAAAACATCATGGCAACAAATGACAATGACAACACAACAATACCAAATTTATGGGACACAGTGAAAGCAGTCCTGAGAGGGAAGTTCATAGCCCTACAAGCCTACTGCAAAAAAACAGGAAATAATGGTAATAAATCACCTAAACCTACAACTCAAAGAGCTAGAACGTGAGCAACAAGAAAAGCCTAGTGTACTCAGAAGGAAGGAAATAGTGAAGATCAGAGCAGAGATAAACAACTTGGAGACCAAAGAAACAATTCAAAAGATCAACAAAACAAAGAGCTGGTTCTTTGAAAGGATAAACAAGATTGATGGACCCCTTGCCAGGCTCACCAAGAAGCAAAGAGAGAAGACCCAAATAAACAAAATCAGAAATGAAAGAGGAGAAATAACAACAGACCCTGTGGAAATACAAAGGATTGTTAAAAAATACTATGAACAACTCTATTCAAACAAATTGGACAACCTGCAAGAAATGGACATTTTCCTAGAAAAATATAACCTCCCAAAACTCAATGAGGAGGAAGCCAAACATCTCAATAGTCCAATAACTATGGAAGAAATTGAAGCAGTAATCAAAAAGCTTCCAGCAAATAAAAGCCCGGGTCCAGATGGCTACACAGGAGAGTTTTACCAAACATTCAAGGAAGAATTAAAACCTATCCTCCTCAGACTATTCAAAAACATTCAAGAAGAAGGAATACTACCAAATACCTTCTATGAAGCCAGCATCACCCTAATACCAAAACCAGATAAAGACAACACAATGAAAGAGAATTATAGGCCAATATCTCTCATGAACATAGATGCCAAAATCCTCAACAAAATTCTAGCAAATCGGATCCAGCAGTACATCAGAAAGATCATACACCATGACCAAGCAGGATTCATCCCAGGAATGCAGGGATGGTTCAATATCCGCAAATCAATAAATGTGATACATCACATAAACAAATTGAGAGATAAAAATCACATAGTCATATCAATTGATGCAGAAAAAGCATTTGACAAAATCCAACATCCTTTCTTGATAAAAACTCTCAGCAAAGTGGGAATAGAAGGATCATACCTCAACATCATAAAAGCCATATATGATAAACCCACAGCTAACATCATACTCAATGGGCAAAAACTAAAACCATTTCCCCTAAGAACAGGAACAAGACAGGGATGCCCACTCTCACCTCTCCTGTTCGACATAGTACTGGAAGTATTAGCCATTGCAATTAGACAACAAGAAGAAATAAAAGGCATCCAAATTGGAAAAGAAGAAGTAAAGCTGTCCTTATTTGCAGATGACATGATATTGTACATAAAAAACCCAAAGGATTCCATTCCAAAACTAATTGACTTAATTAATGAATTTGGCAATGTAGCAGGATACAAAATTAATGCTAAGAAGTCTGTGGCATTTCTATATACTAACAATGAAATTATAGAAAGAGAAACTAAAAAAGCAATCCCATTTACCATCGCATCAAAAAAATTAAGATACCTAGGAATAAACCTAACTAAAGAGGTAAAAGACCTTTATGCAGAAAACTACAGGACACTGAAAAAAGAGATAGAGGAAGATGTTAACAGATGGAAGAGCATACCATGCTCATGGATTGGGAGAATCAACATCATTAAAATGTCCATACTACCCAAAGCAATCTACAGATTCAACGCACTACCCATTAAAATACCAACGACATATTTCACAGACCTACAAAGAATTCTTCATAGATTCATCTGGAACAAAAAAAGACCACGGATAGCTACAGCAATTTTGAGAAAAAAGAATAAAGTAGGTGGGATCTCAATACCAGACTTCAAGCTATACTACAAAGCAACTGTTCTCAAAACAGCCTGGTACTGGCACAAGAACAGACATATAGATCAATGGAATAGAATAGAGAACCCAGATATCCACCCAAACCACTATGCTCAATTAATATTTGACAAAGGAGGCATGAACATTCAATGGAACCAAGATAGCCTCTTTAATAAATGGTGTTGGGAAAATTGGACAGATACATGCAAAAAATTGAAACTGGACCACCAACTGACACCAAATACAAAAATAAACTCAAAATGGATACAGGACTTAAACATTAGAAGGGAAACCATAAAAATACTAGAGGAATCCACAGGCAGCACAATCTCAGATATATGCCGAAAGAACTTCTTCACTGATACTGCTCCAAAGGCAATGAAAGCTAAAGAAAAAATAAACAAATGGGACTACATCAAAATAAAAAGCTTTTGCACAGCAAAAGAAACCATCAACAAAACAACAAGAAAGATCAATGCATGGGAGAACATATTTGCAAATGCTATCACTGATAAAGGTTTAATCTCCAAAATCTACAACCAACTTATACAACTTAATAAAAGGAAGATGAAGGATCCAATAAAAAAATGGGCAATGGACCTAAATAGAACCTTTTCAAAAGACGACAGAAGGAAAGCCAAGAGACACATGAAAACATGTTCAAAGTCATTAATCATCCGAGAGATGCAAATCAAAACGACAATGCGATACCATCTTACACCTGTCAGAATGGCAATCATCAACAAATCAACAAACGACAAGTGTTGGCGAGGATGCGGAGAAAAAGGAACCCTTGTGCACTGTTGGTGGGAATGCAGACTGGTGCAGCCACTGTGGAGAACAGTATGGAGTTTCCTCAAAAAACTAAAAATGGATCTCCCATTTGACCCTGTAATCCCACTCTTAGGAATTTATCCTAAGAAATTACAAACACCAATCAGAAAGGATTTATGCACCCCTATGTTCATAGCCGCACAATTTACAATAGCCACAATTTGGAAACAGCCTAGGTGCCCGTCAGCAGATGAGTGGATCAGAAAACTGTGGTACATCTACACAATGGAATTCTATGCTGCCATTAAAAAGAAGGAATTCTTACCATTTGCAGCAACCTGGTTGGAACTGGAGAGCCTTATGCTTAGTGAAATAAGCCAGTCAATGAAGGAGAAGCATCACATGATCGCACTCATTGGAGGATAATAAAGAACATTACAAACATCCTTAGTTTATTTTTATCCTTTGTATAAAGGCTCAATATCACTGCATGTACCTATGATTGTAAAGTCAACCTTTGTTAGTTCAAATTGTATTCCTTAATTAGTTTCTTAGCAAACAACCATGTCTCTCAATAGACACTCTTAATGTGGAGTAGTTTGTCACAATTATTTGGTAATCTCTTTCAGTGTAACTCACACAGCAAAAGTGACAATATTCCTGTCACTCCTCAGAAATGTCCCAGCTCTGCGGGTTTCCACATGCAGGAGAATGAAGAAAGCCATTACGAGGTATGCCACATTTCCATGGAGACCATGCTAGTACTGAAGAACTTGCATTTGCATAGTGATTTTAAATACTATAAGTGGGCTATTAAAAATATGTTCTTTGCTGACCTCTTTATGTTCATATTTTTATACTAGTACATTTTTAGCAACTTTAAGTAAACAATTTTAGGGGGGGGGAAGCAAACAATAATCTTTTTATTCTTTAGTAATGTCCCAACTGTTAAATATAGTATAGTGTTCTTGTCATTCGATGCAAAGTATTGATTTTTACCTGTTTTAGTGAAAGTAATAGGAAACATCTTTTCTGTTATATTTTTTAATTAATTCATCTTTATCACTTGAGTGAAAAGATACATCTTTAGTTGAAAGATTGATTTACTTCCTCTCTATACTCAAAGAAGATGGAAAAGACAATGATGCTTAAAATAAGCTGAATTGGAATTTTCATTAATATTTTGCTTTTCTTTTTCTCTCAGCTCAAACCTTTATTTCTTTGTATTTTGAATTTAAAATAAGAGTCTTTGCTTTTCTTATTTTTATATGAGTCTAGCCACTGTAAAATGTAGACTTCCTTTCTTCCTTTTTCTCTCTCCCCTCCCTTCCTCCTTTCCTTCCTTCCTTCCTTCCTTCCTTCCTTCCTTCCTTCCTTCCTTCCTTC
>JAAGEH010000012.1:38514623-38664314 GCA_011751065.1 Lasiurus cinereus | reverse complement strand
TTCCTTCCTTCCTTCCTTCCTTCCTTCCTTCCTTCCTTCCTTCCTTCTTTCCTCCTTCCTTTTGTTCTTATTTTCTTTTGGGAGATCTATTCCAGTACCAGTTAATCTAACATGGCTGGATGAATAAATCTGCTTTCATTTTTTTTAAAGTATTATAAAACACATAACATTTACCATTATAATCATTTTTAAGTGTAAAGTTCAGAAAGGTTAAGTTATTGTGAAATAAAAGATCTGTATTTGTAGGAAATGTGTTTTAAGACTTAACTATAATATTAATACATACATTTTTGTTTTACTTATTTTCCACAGCCATAACAACATGTAGACAGATGGATAGATAGTTAGGTATGTAGACATGTAGATGACAGATAGGTAGGTAGATAGATGATAGCAAGATAGATATGTATGTGTATATTAATCTATATTCTAGTTTCTCATTGAAGCTAGGTTTTTTTCTTTTCCCCATTCCCTTAAAGTTGTAGAAAATATTTTGATGCTTATTAGCAGAAAAGGGTTTTTTTTTTTTTGTACTTGTTTTAGCCAAGTTAGGGAACTATCATTTTCAGAAGCATTGATAGTAATGTAAGTCGGACACACTATTTTGACTAATGCAAATTTTATCGATAAGAAACTTCTTCATGTAAAATCCATTAATTGAGGTAGAGAAGGGTAAATTGATAATTTTGACAGTTTTATCTGCTAATTTATCATCCACATATTTTTCTTTATGTTTATATGGACCTAAATATATTTTTTTAATTCTTCTGATCTACAACATATATTCATTTCCTTATTTTGGTTTTATTTTTGTCTTTATCTCTTTTTTCCAAAATCTTACTCATATGACAGTTGAGAGAAGGAGCCCTTTAGGATTTTTCATCATTGCAATGTATGTTTTAAGTGTGTAAAAGACAGAAGTTTCTTCCTTTAGTCACCCTTAATTCAGCCAATAATGATGCAATAACCCTTACTCCGTGCAATAATAAATAAGTTTTATCCATAAATAGTCACATAAACCTTTAAAAAATCTACCCCAAATGTTCTGAAAACCATTGAAATCCAAGTAGTTTTCAATTTCTAAGAATTAGATATATTTTTAAAATATATTCATGCCTGTGTTTTTTGATAAAAGAAGTTCTACTACCCAGATATCTGATTGCTCAAGGTGGGGTGGCTTTGGGAAAACTGTTTACTGAAGATTACCTTATTTTTTTGTAGAGAATTTTTAAAAGATTGATAATTAAAATAATTTTCTAATAACCATGTGTTTTTATGCCTAGATACTATGTAAATCCCAAAGCACACAACACAGTTTGTACAAGGTTTATTTAACTAAAGTTCTAGGCAACATGGACAAGAAAAAAATGATACTCAGAGCTATGGTATTAATTTATTAATATATTTTCATTCAAATGGTCTAAGAACAATAAAATTAAACCTAGTGATATATTTCTAAATAAAGTAGACAAAATTATTTTAAAAATCTCTTATTGCACAAATTATCATTTAGTCATATCTCAGACCCATTCTAGTCTGAATGATTTTAGACTAGGTCATTTATAAAGTCCTCTGTTTAGTGTTTTAAATCAAGATGGTGACAACAACCAGTACTTTTGTAGCATGTACCTAGCGTCAGGGTCTATTTCAAACATCTAAAAAAAAATTTTTTTTAACTGATTTCATAGAAGGGAGAAGGAGAGAGAAATTGAGTCTGTAACCCAGGCATGTGCCTTGACTGGGAATTGAACAGTGACCTCCTGGTTCATTGGTTGACTCTCAACTACTGTGACACACCGACTGGGCTATTTCAAACTTTTTATTTGCATATTAGACCATCATTTACATTTTATCCTTGATCAGTTAAAGTTGCTATTATCCGTAATATGACTAGTTTCTTAAGTATATGTTTTTTAAATGCAGAGTGATAATCTCTGATGTTTCTTATAAATAAAACTTGAGGACAGAAGTGATGCCAGTTTTGGAGTTATATAAAGCATTCTAGGAGACAGAGTTTAATCTAAATGTTTAATATCTGTGAACAAAGTTTTAATAACCTCTTTCTTAAAAGTTATTAATATAGTATTAATCATTATTAAAAATTAATAACAAAAGGTAATTATAACCTATAAATTGGTGCTTGCAGTATGATCTTATTATTTTTATTTTATTGAATAATGTGCTAAGCCTGGTTAATAAATGTATATTACTAATTTTTTATTTTCTTATAATTTAGTCTTTTTTTCCTTAAACAGCTTAATAAAGTAAAAAAGGAGGATGTTTGTTGTTTTTACCATAACAATATTTAATTTTATAAAACTACACTGTTGTTTGAGTAGATCATATTTTGTGTCAATTGATGTTGATTAATATGAATGAAGTTATTAAATTTGTATTATGACATTAGATACAAAATAAAACCAAGACTGATATGACTAAAAAGGTTTTAATCACTCTTAACTTATTATTCTTAGCATATCACTCTTAACTTAGATATAACAATTATTGCTTATGGAGAAATCTTAACATCAGGTATTGGACAAATTTTGCTCCAGACACTATTCTAAGCACTTCATATGCATTATCAACCTTCATCTAATCTAAGATATTACTGAGTATTTCACTTAGGGCGGTAAACACACCATTCAATATACAGATGTTGTATTGCATAACTAAAAATTATATACTTTTATTAACCAATCACCCTAATAAACTCAATTTAGAAAACATGCTTTATTTCATGTACAACTAGGAAAAAATTTATATCAATTAAGCTCTGGTAAGTTATTATTTATGATTCACTATGTATCATCTACTTTAAGATACGGTAAAATATAGACAACATATATGTTATCATTGTTAAAATATAGCTCATTTAATCTTGACAATAACTTCATCAGGTACTATTATTATTTTTTTCCATTTTACAGATGGGAAACTGAGGCATGCAAAATGTATACAAATTGTCCAAATTCACACAGATAATTAGTGAAGCTGAAATATAGACACAACAACATGGCTTCAGAAACTGCAAGGTTAATGACTCAGTGATAGTTTTTAAAAAAATCACAGACTTTTTACCAACGATCATAGAGATTACATATTCATACAGCTGACATATAACTTAAAGATGAGAAAGTTGGGTAGCTTTTCCTAGGTCACAGAGCTGGCTAGTGATAACCTACAACCAGATTCAGATTTTCTAATTCTGGAGTAATTACCTTGGAAGTGCATTCAATTTTTCTAAACAAGTGTCTAAGAAAGTTGTTCAAATTTGAAAATTTTCTGAAGTTTGATTTAAATTTAAGCTATCATGTTTAACTTTCCTCTTTCTGGCAAGCTTTCTGTCATTGGGTACACAAAGCAACCATAATGGTTAAAATAGAAGTAAAGAAATCAATAAGGGCACATTGTTTTCATACCATAGATGCATATTACCTTCACTATGCACCTGTGAGCTATACATTTTATTGCCATTTATTTCTAACACATTCAAATAGCTTTGCCCGTGCAGCAGCATAGAAAGTAAGCAGACAGAGCGTTCAGTGTCTATATGCTGCTGTCTGTAGGAAAATGTCTCATAGCTATTGGAGTTCACAAAAGACTGCATTTCAGTATGAGTAGCTGTTCCTGGACACTGTTTTTGATGCTTGAGGCAGGGTGTTTTTACAAAATTGTCTAGTGTTCAGTATATGAATTTTTGAGATAAGAGTTTTTCCTTGTAGCAATGAAATCTGAAAATCAATGGCAGATGGAAATCTTAACTCTAAGAGTTAGGGAGATTGGGGGAAGAGCTTTAAAATAAGTGTGAATTTCAGTCGCCAGACTTGGACAACGTGGCAGTTATCACAAGTGTGAAATTCATAGGTGCAGATGGTAGATGAAGATAGCCCAGGAGGGACCACTGCTCTAAGTCTCTAGACCCAAATTGGGAAAGTCATTTTGATGAAGGAAATACTTCTGACCTTTTACACCAATTACAACACAGGTTTTGCTGGATTCAGAAATTCTTAAGAAGGTATAGCTGATTTCACAAACATTCCAATTGTGGCACTGATAAAAATATTTTATATAAAATATATCAAGTGGAGAGTGAAAAGAGTATGTCAGTGAGAAGAGATAGGAACCAAATGTATAAAACCATTACTACTGCTGTGTCAGTTATTTCACATTTATAACCTTGTTTAGGACAATAGTGTTCAGGTATTTTTTCCCTCAACTAAAAATGAGATTATGGGTGTATCTTGAGTTTGGGCACACTGAGAGGTTTATGGATACACCTTTGTTTTAGTTAACATTACCAAATATGGTAGGAACAAAATGGTAATATTGTCTGGTACTTTCACAAAAAAAGAAGTGATGTAAAACCAAAACAATATTGCTTATATCTTACTTAATTTTGTTTTGTTCTTTTTGTTTTTTCCTTTCTGCACTTATCACTGATGAAACTTAATGTAACTAACTATTGAGGATCTAATTAAACAGGATTTAACATATTCATTTTACTATACATACTTGATTTATTTTGTTCCTGATGTATTTTGTAATGATATTACCCATTAACTTTTAATAAATAAATGTATTCAGTACTTAGAATAGGTATTACAGTTGATGTCACCATTTAAATTAAAATAATAGCTTTGCCATTTAGTTATAATGTGTGTTATATTTGTGAGTAATAAAGGTTATTGATTTAATAGCTTTTCACTAATAATACTAAATTAATTTACAAGCCAGTTTATTTTTGTTTTTTACTTCATAAGAACAAATTTTTCTAAACAAATGGGACTATATCAAACTAAAATATGTCTGCATAGTGAAGGAAACTATCAACAAAACAAATAGACCACCTACTTAATGGATAACTTATTTGCAAATGATATATCTGATCAAAAGTTAATATCTAAAATATATAAAAAAGGAGCTCAAATAACACTAACCCTTCCCTCCAAACAATTCAGTTAAAGAATGGCTAGAGGACTTAGTCATTTTGTCAACAAAAAATACAGAAGACAAATTGACATCTGAAAAGATGCTCCACATCACTAATCATCAGAGAGATGCAAATTAAAACCACAATAAGATATCACCTTCCACCTGTCAGAAAGGCTATCATCAATAAATAAACAAATAACAAGTATTGGTGAATATGTGGAAAATATTCATTCTTGGTGGGAATGCAGATTGATGCAGCTACTGTGGAAAGCAATATAGAGCTTCCATACAATCAGCAACTCCACCCTTAGGTATTTATTAGAAGAAAACAAAAACACTAATTCAAAAAGGTATATGAACCACTATGTTTGTTTATTGCAAAATTACTAGTGATGGCTAAGATATATATGCAACTTAGATATTTATCACTATATGAAGATAAAGAAGAAATATTATTCCACAATAAAAAAAATATTTTTTTCCATTTGAAACAACATGGATGAGCTTAGAGGATAATGTGCTAAATGAAATATCAGACTGAAACTTCTTTCTTTCTTCCTTCCAAAATAACCCACAAATATGTCAGAGATGCTGTTATATTACATGCTAAATTCATCAAGCTGAGCATGCAAACATGTTTCTTTGTGTTTCAGATGCTAAGGTCTAAGGGACATACTCTTATAGTGTAAGCAGTGCTAAAGTAAGATATGTTTAAGATTCAAAAAGAACACATAATAGCAGCAATTTAACCTAATAGAATAAAATGATCATAATATTATTGTAATATTAACATAAGACTTGAAGGAGTCTAATAGGTGAATGACCAGGAGTGGTGTGATATGTGGTGATAGAAAAATTAGTAGATTTCTCAAATAGAAGGCAATGTATGAAGGACAGGTGTTAGGAGAATGCATCATCGGGTTGAGAAATCTTCACTGGATATTTCTCCTTTCAGTTAGAATTCTTTCCTGGTTTCATTATCAACACCTCATCTACTTCAAAATGAAAAACTTCAAACTTTACATTACTTGGTTAATGTGATATCTACATACATTTCTAGTTATTGAGAACATTGACAATATAATATTTCTCAAAGTGTGTTTAATATACTTGACTTTAAAATTTATAATGTGCAATTTTAAACTTAGATATACATATTTATGGATATATTTTTATAGATTTGGATTTTTATTTTTTTTAAATATATATTTTATTGATTTCAGAGAGGAAGGAAGAGGGAGAGAGATAGAAACATTAATGATGACAGAGAATTATTGATTGGCTGTCTCCTGCATGCCTCCCACTAGGGATCAAGCCCACAACCCAGGCATGCACCCTTGACTGGAATCAACCTGGGACCCTTCAGTCCGCAGGCTGACCCTCTATCCACCAAGCTAAATGGGCTAGGACATAGGTTTGGAGCTTTAAATAAAATTTAATTTATAATAATTGCACATGTACTGTATATGAATATATAATTATTAGGAAAAGACAAATCTGATGTAGGGTTGTATGTTTATGTAGATGTGCAAATCTGTTTTTATAAATAATAATGAATTGCCTCTTATTATTAAAGAAAATATACATTACTGTTTTCCAGAGGCTAAATAAATGTATTTGAATAATGAACTCCCCTGGAAATTCATGGAGAAGTTTTCAGTTTAATACCCTATATTCTAGTAACAGATATAAATGAGCTGTCAAACTTTCTAATAGCTCAATGTTTTTTTTCAATGAGTTAACCCTATATAAAGGATGGCTATAACCTTCTTCTACTTTTCATTAAACATGTTCTGCAATCTCTTCCTCACCACAAAACAAGCAGACTTGGTTTTATTCATAGGAAGAGCCACATTTGACAGATTTGCTGAGGATGTCAGCAATGGTCGCAGGCTTGATGGACATCACTAAAACTTGTTGTGGCCCAGCTCCTGCTAATTAGTTGTTTGAAGCCATGCTGTGTGCCACAGGCATAAGCTTGTCACCAAAAGACATCTTTGCCATTCAGAGTGACAGCTATGATGCAGCTGTTTGTGGAGGGAATGGAGTGTACAGAGAAAGAGGGAAGAAACTTTTAAATAAGTGACTGCCATAAGGATCCTGAAGATAATAAAACAAGCAAAATGTAGAATATAAAGAGGTGTAAATCAATTACCTGGTGAATCAGCATGGGATCCACACATGAAATGACAATAAATAATATCAGACTGTAAGAATGAGAGGAAAATATAGCTTCCTCATGGTCTTTTATATCTACTGAATTGTATGTTCTTATGACTAGTACAGGCAAGCATTTGCTTATGGAACTACCAGAAGTGTGGGGTTTCAGTGGATTCTGCACATCTTTGGGTAATAATGAGGAAACTTGCCAGAATGTTTCTTATTTAAACTCCTATAGAGTACATGGTCACAAAATTTATAGGGATGATAAATATCATAGGATACTGAAAATAATAAAATTTGGGAGGAATAAAAGCAATACCAATATATGTGAAAGCAGTATAGAAATGGAAAATATAGAAAATTGATATAGGAAGTGATAACTTCTTTTTAGAAAAGCATACTTATGTTGAAATAATAATGAATAAAATTATTTTATACTCATTGATGATTGTGAACTATGAGCTCACTTTTTAATTATTATTTTAGGATTAGGAAATCCAAAAAAGTCTAAGTATCTATTGTTAGGAGACCATATTGACTAATTCAATTAAATCAATATTTTTCACAAAAGCATTTCATGTTATAAAATACTCATTCTAATTTCCAAATATTCACCAAGAATGTTTTTATAAAGAATACCTAATATTTCATATAGTAAATGGAATTTTCTGTATATATTCTAGGATTTGTAAGTATGTTCTAAATTATGACGTAAGCTATAGAAATTCTGATAAAAGATTTAAATTTTACTCTATACACATACCATGATTTAAAGGAGGCTTTATTAGATATTGCTTGGTATATTACCAAATTCTGAAAGGAAAGTTGATGGACTTATAACTACTCTTCTTATATGTTCTATAGTACATAAAATTGTGGATAGATACAAGAATATTTTGCTTATTTAAAGTGCTGTGAGAAACTTTTTTATGCAAATGAAAAATAATACAAATAAAAAGTACATAATCTCATTTTGACTTCATTTTAGATTTTATTATAACTTTATATAATTTTGATTTTTAAGATGTTAAAACATTTACAAATAGAAGCATCATAGACTCTCTAATTATTGAGGAGGAGTTGCCTGAATTTACATTTTTTTCTCTAAATAGTTTTAACAATAAATGTCTGTATGTTTTGTTGCATGCATTAAATATTGATTAAATACAGAATGAATTAAGAAGAGACCTCTTTCAATGTCATTTTACTTCTTCAATTTTAGAATTATAGGAAGCCTAGAAGAATAGTCAGTGACTACAGCATATTATAAGTGACATAGATGGATTCTGGGATAAAACCACCAGGAGAGCCATATTCAGCAGGTCAGATTTTAAATAATGATCAGTAAATAAGGTCATTAATAAATTAGTGTCTTGCAATTTGAAGATCAGTACCAGCTTTTTCTTAATAGATAGGAAAAGAGCAGAATAGAAATAATTGTATAGAATTGAATAAATAAGTTACAACAGAATAGAATGAGGAGACAAAGAAAGGAGATCAAGAATAAAATAGAAGATAATAAAAATATTGGAATGGATGGCATAAGAAGTCATTAAGTATTATTGTACATATCTTTTATTTCAATTGTGTATGTTTCTGTAAGTTTGACTGTTTATACTGTGTCTATGTAAAATGAATTTCTTATTATGGGTCACTATCAAAGTTTGAAAGCCACTGTTCAAAAGTAGCTGTCACATACCACTTTTTTTAAAAAATATTTTATTGATTTTTTTATAGACAGGAAAGGAGAGGGATAGAGAGTTAGAAACATCGATGAGAGAGAGACATCGATCAGCTGCCTCCTGCATGTTCCCCACAGGGGATGTGCCTACAACCCAGGTACATGCCCTTGACCGGAATCGAACCCGGGACCTTTCAGTCCACAGGCCGACGCTCTATCCACTGAGCCAAACCGGTTCCGGCACACATACCACTTTTAATTCATGAATGACTTCAAAAATATTTTGATTATATTAACTGAATGAACAAAACTTTTCTATAACTCTGGTTTATAGTTGAATAAAGGAAAGCAGAGAGAGGCAAATGACATGCACACTGTTACACAGCAAATAAGGCAGTGGCAAGATTCACATCCAGAGAATCTAGTATAAGTTGTGCCCTTAGCCACTGTTCTAACACTTTTGACAAAGAAGGTGGCAGATCCAGGATTTGTGACCAGCCTCCTAACTCATAGTATAATATAGCACTCTGTCACTTCATCAACTACTGCTTCTGTTAGCCTAAGTCCCAATCACAGGTCAAAGTTTATTGGCCTCATGGATCATTTGGGCATCAATTGTTCCCGGAAAAAAAACAAAAATTTTATACACACACACACACACACACACACACACACACACACACATACCTATGAGTATAAAAAGTTATTTTCTCGGTAATGCACCTTGCTGATTTATAATAGGATTAATGTATAACTGCACTTAACCAATTTTAAGTGTAAAACTATTAAAATATATTTTAACCCACTCACTGATAAAATAATTTGAGTATAAAGTCATATTCAAAGAACACCTATTAATATATGCTATATAACTAAATTTTGATAAGTGCTGGCCTATGTCACCTATAGGCTAAAGTTAATTTTCTGAAGTTAAAATTAATACTCTTTTTTAAAAAAATATATATTTTATTGAATTTTTACAGAAAGGAAGGGAGAGGGATAGAGATTTAGAAACTTCAATGAGAGAGAAACATTAATCAGCTGCCTCCTGCTCACCCCTTACTGGGAATGTGCTCACAATCAAGGTACATGTCCTTGACCAGAATCGAACCTGGGACCTTTCAGTCTGCAGGCCAACACTCTATCCACTGAGCCAAACTGATTTAGGCAAAGTTAAAATTAATACTCTTAACATTTAAATAAGACCTTAATTTTTAAAGTATGATACATGTCATAAAATAAAACCAAACAATAAATGAACATGTGATGACAAAGCTTTGCATATGTGTATATTATCCACACACTTGCTATCAAAGTAAGCACTATATTTATTTATTTATTTATTTATTTATTTATTTATTTATAATTTATTTCTTTATTTATTCATTCATTCATTTATTTATTTTTATTTATTGTTATTTAGTTAATACTCACCCAAGGATATTTTTCCCATTGCTTTTTAGAGAGAGGAGAAGGGATGAAGGGAGGGGAAGTAAAAAGCCAGAAATACATCAATTGGTTGCCTCCGGCGGCACCCACTCTGACCTGGGTCAGTGATCAAACTTGCAGCCCAGGTATGTGCCCTTGTCTGAGAAGCCAATCCTTCATGGCTAAACATATTTTTTTTAATTGCTAAATCTACCTTGTTTTTTATAAAAAAAATAATTCATGATATATGAGTATATTTACATATGCATATTTTTCAAATAATGCACATTAAAGAACAGAAATTCACAGACTTTCTTTTTAATGTTAAATTCTTGCTTCTTTTGTCATTGTTATTCATTCAGTGTATCTATTTTCTTTTTGTTTTGTTTGTTTTTTTAAGACAGTGTATGTACCTTATTACTAGTATTATACCTTCTTTTTATATCTGATAAGATGTTTTAAAATAAAAAATGAAATTATTTTTTTTAGTTTCTATATACTTTTAAAAGCCAAAGTCAATCATATTTTGTATAAACACTACTGTATAGTGAAGGATGACAGAGTAGAGCTTAAATCTGGGTGATAGGCAACCCTTATTTCTTGTCATTAATTCACAAATGTTTTAATTTTATATGTAACTAGAGGCCTGGTGCACAAAATTTGTGCAACAGGGTGGAGGGATGTCCTTCAGCCCAGCCTGCTTCCTCTCCAATCTTTGACCCCTTGAGGGATTTCCAACTGCTCATTTAGGCCTGATCCTACATGGATCCAGGACTGCTGGCTCCCAACTGTTCACCTGCCTGCCTTCCTGATTGCCCCTAACCACTTCTGCCTGCCAGCGTGATCACCCCTTTAACACTCCCCTGCCAACCCTAATTGATGCCTAACTGCTCCCCTACCAGCCTGTTTTCACCTCTGTGGGCCTGGTCACACCTAACTGCCCTCCCCTGCAGGCCCAGTCACCCCCAACTTCCCTCCTCTGCTTATCTGGTCACCACAAATTACCCTCCCCTATAGGCTTGATCACCCACAACTTCCCTTCCTTGCAGGCCTGGAACTGTCAATTGCTCTCCCTTGCTGGCCATCTTGCAGTGGCCATCTTGTGTCTACATGGGGGTAGGATCTTTGACCACATGGGGGCAGCCATTTTGTTTATTGGAGTGATGGTCAATATGCATATTACTCTTTTATTAGATAGGATAGAGGCCTGGTGCACGGGTGGGGGCCAACTGACTTGCCCTGAAGGATGTCCTGGATCAGGGTGTATGTTCCCTTGGGGCATGGGGTGGCCTGGGAGAGGAGGCTGTGTGGTTTGCAGGCCTGCTCCAAACTCCTCCACCCTCTCTCTAGTGACCTAAGCAGAGGCTCTGGTATCTGGGATTTATTTATCTTCTACAATTGAAACTTTGTAGCCTGGAGCAGAGCCAAGGATTCTGCTCCCTCAGCCATTGAAACTTTGTTTCCTTAAATGGAGGCTTGGGCCTGCCAGACTTTGCTGAAAGCTTGGCTTCCTCCATCATCAAGGGCAACCCAACCCTCCCTCCTGCTCTCTCTGTGGCCATAGCCATCTTGGTTGGGTTAATTTGCATATTCATTCTGATTGGCTGGTGGGCATGGCTGGTGGGCGTGGCTTGTGGGTGTAGCAGAGGTATAGTCAATTTGCATATTACTCTTTTATTAGATAGGATGGCATTTTCTGAATTTTAACATATAAAAATTGCTAACATTTTATATTGGTCAAAAGTATATTCTATAAAATTCAAGTATTTTATACATATGAAATATGAATAATTTCTGATTTGCTAATACTAAACACTAACCAATTAGATTTTAGACTTTCAGGGTAATATGAAAATAGAGGAAATTTTATTAATTTATTACTTTCTCAATATATTTTAATTATTTAATATACCACCCTAAAGGTTTACATCTTAATATTTAAATGAAGTAAGAGGACTGCCATTACATTCAACTTTTCTTTCATAAGTTTGTTCTCTAACTGCAGGAGGTGGATGGATCCTGATATCCAGAAGTTACACTCTCCCAAATAAGTTCATTCAGTGTCAGCCAAAGATTAAAAAGGCAGTCCAAACCAAACAAACAAACAAACAAACAACGCACAATGCATGTATTTTTGATACTTCTTTCTAAATTAATGAAATTCATACTTTTAAAATACATATTATGTAGCCCTGGCCTGTTCACTCAGTGGTTAGAGCATTAGCCTGTGGACCAATGGGTCTTGGGTTCAATTCCTGATCAAGTCAATGGAAAAAAATCTTCAGCTGAGGATTTTATACACACACACACACATAATACACACACACACACACACACACACACACTATATATATATATACACACACATGCATATATGCATGTATATATTATATATGTGTATATATTATTGTTTGTGTGTATGTAAATATTTAAATGAACCTTTATGTATGTGAGTTTAGCCCACATCAACAATAAATTTTTAAAGCATTATTAAATGAAAATGGATTGTATTTTTTGCAAATTGATCTCATCGCCTTCTACCATCTAATATCTCTATTTTATTGGTGTACCGGAGGCCTGAGGCATGAAATTCATGCAAAGGGCTCAGTCCTTGCAGCCCCTGTTTCATCCTGAAGGTTGTCAGGACAGTTGTTCTGCTATTTGGTCTAATTAGCATATTAGCTCTTTATTATACAGGATATTTATTTCCATCTTTTTGGCCAACAAGCCACGCTACTTCCAATTGCACTTCTTCACTAAATTAACGCTATTTTGACTTGAATGGACTATTATGACAATAGCTACTTAAAACATGGATAATGTTAAATTTCAGCATATCTCATTGACAATTTTAAACAACTTGTAGATGTGCATTTTACGAACATTTTGAAATAAAACTTTGTATTATTTTCAAAGGAGATCTGGTTTGTTTACTCATTTAATGGGATTATTATTATAGAAGACATTTACCAGTTGAGTCTGTGGACATAAGAAAAGTCCAAACCTGTGGAGATTTTTTATGAGTTTATTTGAGCCAAACTGACAGCAATTGCTGGGAAACAACATCTCAAAGGACTAAGAAAATGCTCTGTAATCTGGCATTTTTGCACCTTATTTTATACATCAGAATCAAAGGGGAAGACATAAAGAGGCTACATGAAATCCATTGGTAATAGATTAGGGAAGCTGGAGAAAGCAAAGCAAGGAAATCTCTGAGCCTAGACAAAAAGTTAAACAGACACATACTTCTTTTACATTGGTGTGTATAATATAGTCAACAATTGATAGGTATAGCACAAAGAAATGGTATGCAGGGGAACAAGAGAGTAAAGAGGGTTTATTTGATCTTGCTTTGGTGGGAGATGGTCTCTGAGAAGTCTAGAAAAGAGGATCACTCTGACATTCCAAAAGCACAGTATTTAGACAATAGGTATGTTCAGTTCAAGTAAAGATTGATCTTTGTTAAGGAAGATACTGGCCTCGGACATGACTACCTGCCATGACTTGCCTTGGTTAGGATGCTTTAACCTTAGAACATACTTTGTGGTTACTGGAGGTCTCTGAGTTTATAAGGTGGGCTTCTTAGTATGTGTTCTCTTTTCTATCCACAAGACCATGGAAAACCTCTGCTTAATATGGGAAGGAAAAGGAAGAACATTTTGAGTGAGTCTAATCCTGATTCAGTATATACCGTATCTAGAAAACACAACATGAGGTGTATCATCATAAGTGAGACAAACACTGAAATAAGGAGAGGGAGATTTAAATTATAAATGGGGATTGAAAAATAGAAAAAAATGGTGATAACATAACATGTAATACTATGCAGTAGTGAAAAGAAGAAACCATTGATGCATGTAATAACATGAATGAATCTCCACAGTATTATGCTAAGTGAAAAAAAAAGACATAAAAGGTGACATAGTGTGTGATATAATTTCTATTACATTCTGGAAATGGCAAAGCTATAGAGGCAGACTCAGATTAGTGGTTGCCAGGCACTGTGGCCTGAGGGTGATGTAATAACTACGAAGGGTCTCAGAAGAAGCTTTTGAAGGGAAAAAGAGATTCTGTAACATGGTTGTAGTTGTAGTTTCTCTAAGAAAAATTGCACTGGATAGAGTTACAGGCAAAAGGGAGTTTATTCAAGAATATTAACCAAATAACTTACATGCATATATGCATAACCTATGAACACAGTCAATAGTGTGGTGAAGGCCTGGGGTGAGGGTGGGAGGGCGGTGTGCAGGTTAGAAGAGGTCAATGGGGAAAAGGGGGCATCTGAAATACTTTTAACAATAAAGATACATTTTAAAAAAAAGAATGTTGAAATGGAGAGGGTGGAACTCAACTTCTCTGAAACAAGTGCAGGAGTTTTTAAGTATTGGGAAATAAATAAGCTAGTAGGAAAATACTGTGAAATGTTAGGTGGTAGGTTAGTGATAGGCTGTCTGTGTTTGCCAATGCTACTTATCAAATTTAGGCTCCTCACCCTCTCACAGAGACTAGGAGAGATAAGTACATTTCAGAGGTCTTTGAGAAAGACATTTCTGAGTTGTAAAACTGGCAAGAAAGGAGAGTTTTGTCTCAAAAGAGCAGACACAGAATTTACAACTGGGCAAGGAGTTTTTGTTTTTGTTTTTAGCAAATGCTCTAAGGAAAGGGAAGTTAGTGTCTAGACTCAGAAACAAGATTGTAAAGTCTACTCAAGCTGAGGAGAATGTTAGGGCAACGTAGCCAGGTTCCATGACTATGTCTATGTGTAGAATTCATAGAACTCTACTCTTCACTGAATGAATTTCACTGTATGCAAATTATATCATTGTAAGCTCAAAAGTTCTGACATTTAAAAAACGCAACTATGAAAAAAGATCATCACTGGTGTAGAATGAGAGCAATAGAATCATGATGTCATAGAGGAATGGAAAAATAAATGATATCATAACCTCACAGGAAAATACTAGGAAGTCCTTTTCTCTTCCTTATATGGAATATCAAACAGCTTTTACAAATGCCATGATAACTCATAAATCTAATATATACATAAGACCACAAGTATCAACTCAAAAATACAAAATAGAGACCCTAGCTGCTATAGATAAAATGTTTACTTACATCTCTTTATGTTTACTGAATTAGTAAGAAAAGTGAGAAGCTCTTACCCAAAGAGCATATTTGCTTAAAATCAATACACTGGTGTATACATATGCTATCACACACCTACTACTCCAGCTTCAAAGAATTGTCCTCTTCTTTCAACAACTGATGTATGCAGTTATGATGAAAGGCATCTCAGCAGGAGTGAACTTTGCTTTTTGTCATGTGCCTCTTTCTCAGAATGCAACAGTAGAGTGTCAGGGAAAAAGAGGGAGTTTCTATATGTTGACTGTTATCTTGCTGACATCTTTGTTTTAATTCCACACCCAGAAAATGTCTCCTCTCCTTGTAGTGATGATTGGAGGGCAAAGTTCTTATTTCCACCAGGGAGCAAGTGACAAAGGGTAGGCGATCCACAGCACTGGGAGAGCCCGGACACAGCATGCTTTCTGCATCTTGCTAACAGGATTCACAGGTTCCTCCCTCCCCTCCCTTTAGCCATTTCATTGAAAATACAAAAGGCTCATTTAGCAGCACTCCTCCACAGAAGCATTGGTGAACCAATCAATCAAAACAAATACTTGTTCTCTGAGGCATCCTCGTGACCTTGAGAAGTGTGACAAATGACTTAAAGGATGGAACCGACAGAAATTTCGTGATAAGCCAGAACATTATGTCCTGCCGCATGATGAAGAGAAATAAAAATGGAGAGAGCTAGACATACGTTTAGCTTAAATAAGACTCGGTAAATTCTGTAACGGCTGTGTATAGCCTTGGCCCCAGATCAGAGGTGCGCAGCCTGCACGGCAATCAGGACTTTCTCAATAAACCCCAGCCTGTTATGGTTCTTACCACATTTACTTTCCCAATACGATAGTGCTTTACAGCTATCTACTCGATTACGGCCAGAGTTCCTAGCAGTTATTGATAACCCACACCGCAGACTATATCTCAACCAGCAGAGGCGGGAGGAAGGCAGTCAGCACAGTGAATTTCCTACCCTGGATATATCTCCCCGAAACAGGAAGCTGATGACTCAGTTCTACAATGGAGCTATGACTCTCACTGTGGTGAAACTACTTAGGTCATTTTTATTTTTAGCTCCCTGGCACAATTATAGACAAGTATTGTAGGAAAATCACATCTTCCATGAGGAGGAGCCCTAACGGCTTTTAAGAGGTTCTCAATGTCAGGGGAACTCATAAACACCACTCACTGCCGTTTGGGATGGGGAAATGGAAGATAAGAACAAAACAAAGTAAGATTGCAAGGCACTTTCAGTTTATCTGTCCCACACTCTACCCTCTCTTTCTAAACTCTGCCTTGCATTTCCTTTGCTATGGCTGCTACAGAAATCCTCACTGTTCCCAGATTCGCCTGCCTCTTCAAAATCCACTCTCTGTGATTCAAGTATTTATTCCCTGCATGTGAGCAGAGCTAAGTTAGACGAGCATATAGTTTATGAGAATGACAATTTTGAGTAGCTACTTCTCCACTTCCCTCACTGTGATAGAAGTGAATAAAATGAATTAGTTTTATAGCCAGAGGTATTTGCAAGCTGACTTCAGTAAAAACATGTCACAGTGATTTGATATGTCAGAGTGACTTCAATACCACAAAATATGGGGCAAAGTTTCAGAGCACTTTCTCTACAGTAAAATGTTCATCATTAGCTACTTTACACATGTAATCCCTCCTCTCATTAAAAGAAATATGACTTTTAGGTATGTAACCGTTGAATATTTAGATACTATTGCATGTAGAAAAATAACATTTAGATTCTACTATTATGTTTTTTTAGTTAGTTTTAGCAATCTGAGTATGCTTTTACTTCTAAGCCAGTGACTAGTTTACTTAAAATATCAGAGACGATGTGGAACAATGTGAATACAAGATGTTGGTAATATTTTATAACACAACTGTTACATAACAGTCAATTCTGATACTGTTTTAGTAATTAGTATATTAGTGGTAATACAAATAGTACTAAAGTAAAGCAGTAGCTAGTATTAAGAACACTTTCAGTAGCTATATTTTTATGAATTCATGTTATTTATGATGGCACTCTACAATCATTACAATCCTTATTTGAACGTTTTAAAAGCCTTTGTTAACATCCCTCTACTTATGCATTCTTTCCTACTTATGTTTGTTAAAAAGTGTCTGCTGTAGAAAGCATAAAGTAGCCTTTCTTTTTCCCATGGCAGAATACACTTCTTCGTTTTTAATGCATGAGCAAGTGGTTTGGTTCATTAAGCCCAGTGGCACCGATAGTAAACTAAAGAGGAATGAAAGGAAGAGGAACTGAAATACCATCAGCCCACTAATGATACTGGAGCTGCTCAGCTTTGTTGGGAGACTGCCCAGGCATCCAGTAATAGAAGTCATGGCCCAGGATGTGAACTTGGTGTTGAAGTGCCAAAACAACAAGCACACAGAGAAAGCACTGCATAGAAGGATGTCTGGAATAATTTAAAGAATTACCTAGATTGTGTACGTGTGTGTGTGTGTGTGTGTGTGTGTGTGTGTGTGTTACTAAGTTTCTCTGTGTGTGCATGAGATGGGAGAGGGGGGAGAGAACAACAACAACAAAAAATAATGGAAGGAGGAAATATTTAATTACCTCAAGACAATATTGAATAGGGATAACAATTCTATCACAGGAGTATATGCATTTCAGGATGCATGAATTAGAGAATATATCAGTGTCACATTTGGATTTAAAGAGTTTAGTTCCTGTTTGTTAAACAATTTTGAATAAATGTGCACATTTTTAAGAAGAAACTTGAATTCATGGCTCTTCAGATAACCAGACACTTCCATATCGCAGTGCTATTTAGGTATTTACTAACACTCACCTTTAATAATTAACACTATGATTTCTTTTATAAAGGAATAGTGTTCTTCCCAGCATGCCCCTGCACATGAGGAAGTGTATAGAAATGTGCTCTTTGAAACAAGGAAAAAAGCAGATTCTCTGTTCAAATTGGGCTCATGCCCAGTGTGAACAGAGAACCACTCAGCTGGGGATGGCAGCTCTGTGGCCTCTGGTAACACAAACCCCTCAGTGGCTTTTCCCAGCCACTTACCATCCCACCCCAGCAGGTTCCCTCCCAAGCAAGCCGCAGCTGCAAACCCTGGGGTACACCTATTGGTCCTGAACGCCTCACGGCCCCATCTAATTTGAATTCTGCTTACACTTTGTGAGGGAAAGTTGAAAGCTGATAAAGAATGGACACCCATTTCATCAAATTTCCCCTTCTTCCTTTTATAAGTCCTCAAAGCTCAGGTGTGTTCTGAAAAACACAGGTCAGGGTTTGGGCTCAATGACATATTTGCCCTTTAAAAAACAACAAACCTAAAACAGAAATCCCTTTTATAAGTTTAACTAGAGGGTGGGGAAGGAGGGGTGTCCCTCAGCCCAGCCTGCACTCTCTCCAATATGGGACTCCTCCAGGAATTTCTGACTGCCCGTTTAGGCCTGATCCCAGTAGAATCTGGCTTAAATGGGCAGTAGGACATCCCTCTCACAATCCAGGACTGCTGGTTCCCAACTGCTCATCTGCATGCCTTCCTGTTGCCCCTAACAGCTTCTGTCTGCCAGTCTTATCACCCCCTAACCACTCCTCTGTTAGCCTGATTGATGCCTAACTGCTCCCCTGTCAGCTTGTTTGCCTCTAACTGCCCTCCCCTGAAGGCCGGGTCCCCCCAATTGCCCTTTCTTACAGGCCTGCCCCCTCTCCTCAACTGTCCTCCCTTGAAGGTCTGGTCCCCCCCACAACTGCCCTCCTCTGCCAACTTAGTCAGCCCTAACTGCCCACTACTTCCCTCCCCTGCTAGGCATCTTGTGCTGGTCATCTTATATCCACATGGTAGCAACCATCTTGTGTCTTGGAGTGATGGTCAACTTGCATATTACTCTTTTATTAGATAGGATGATCCAACAAAGGCAAATGAATCAACAGAACAGGAAGAATAAGAAGGCCAGGTTTATCACTGTACTGGAATATGTGCTGACCATTTAAAGTAGGATGAGAATTGGCCCACAGTGGAGAACTCACTGGGAAGAAAATGGTGTAAAGTTTTAGGATACCAAAAGAATACTGTAGGGGTAGGATGTGGAAAATATGGAAGAAATGGAAAAGTCTGACAAGGTATTCTTAAATAGAAATGACTTTCTGAGAAAGAAAAGACTTTTATGAGAAGGAAATATAAGCAATTTCTGGGTTAAAAGTGTTCACAGCTCTGCAGAAATCTCTGCTGACTCTCACAGGTTGTAAGAAATTATGTTATATGATTCCTCCAGTTTATTTCAATTATTATCTCTATGTACTTCAAAGTGACTATGGAAGAGAAGTAAACTATCCTTACCAACTAAGGGGCTAAAAGACCTTGATACGAATCAAAACATCTCAGAGTTGAGTGACTTCAAGTAGTGAATTGGAATATTGGCTGGCATATCAATACCTTATAAATGGATAATCCCTGTTTTTACTTAAACACTCTTTCCCTTTCTTAACTAATAAAAATAGTATGTTTGGGATCTTTTTCTTATGCTATCCTCCTTCCCAGTTTCTCCTGCATTAACTGTTGAGCCCAGGAACTTTATATTTTTAAAAGATATTAACAAAAGAAATACCTTGAATCTTAATGTTGATTGAGCCCAATCTTTTAATATTTATTTTAATATATTGCTGATAGACAATGCATATATATTTTCCTGGGAAATCTTGGGGTAATGATTTCATCTACTTAACTTTGACATCCAAGTGTTCTAGAACTTGAGACACCCTGCACACACATCACCTATGCAACTTCATTTGAAATACATCCTGTAACGGGGCCCATAAGGTGGGAGAAGGGTTGAAGGTGAGATAGATTCAGGCTGACAGATCAAAGAATGCCTCATGAAAGAAGCAGGATTTGAGTAGAGTGTTAGAGAACAGTAGAAAAGCAACTAGGAGAGTGGAGTTCTCATCAGGAAAGAATACTGTGGGAGTAGTGCAGTCTAGACAAATGAGGTAGCAAAGTGAGGGGTGAAGAATGAGAACATTTAGGGAATTATGGTCCAGGGAATACACCGTTAGGAGACAGACATTTTTACACTCGATTCTAGCCAAAAGCCTGAGAAGTGATAGAGATAAATTATAATCCATTTTATTTCTGATATGAATTTGTAAGCCAGACATAATCTGACACTAATGACTTATTGAGATAGGCAGCGCTAGAGTGCAAGAAATGTTTTTGAGAGAAACAGCATGTAGCCTGTCATTTTTTCTTAATTCACATAACTTATAATAAATGAATTTCCTCCTTTCAGGCAGTAATGTTTTTGGAGCTGGGAATAGAGGAAAAATTGAGAAGAGAAAACATTTTATGCATTATGATGATGTGGTATATCTCCTTTATTTTCTTCCTCACTTCTTCAAAGGCATCCCTTCTGTTTGATTAGCTACGATGTTGTAAACTCGATCAATTCACAGAATCATTTATTTTATAGATGCTCTGGTCAACTATTATTACGATGTTACCCAAGAAAAATATCAGAATGAGAGAAAGTCAGTTTAGCTTTGGGATCCTTTTCTTATGCTATCCTTCCTTTAACCTTCTCCTCATAAATGAACATAACCACAACCAAACCTACCCTGCCAAACATATATCCAGAACAAAATCAACTTAATTCACTTGATACTTTTGATATTGATTGCAGACATTTTAGATCACCTACTGAGGGCAGGATATTACACTTACATAAATTAAGAATAAGAAACAAGCATACAATAAATAACAACGATGTGTTATCTAATACATTGTAGGTGCTATGAGGACACAAAGAAAGAAGCAACTAGATTCTGGTTGAGGTCAGGTGAAAGAACCAGTAGAAGGTGACATATAAGATCTATGTTAAGTGATGATTAGGAATTCGGTTGGTGAGCAAGAGGGACAAAAGCTCTCAAGGTGTTTTGTAATAGCACAATTAATAAAGAAATTTAAAAAAGCCCTCAAGGTAGAAAGGGCAGCAGATTAGAGGGGAGGGGATCAAGATTGATCATGCAGAAGGAAATGGTCATCTGCAGAGCCCTGACCATCACTTCACAGGATATGGTGTTCTGAGAAAAGCAGCAACAAAACAAGCAAACAGGCCCAGTAGGCATGGCTCAGTGGTTGAGAGTTGACCTATGAACAAGGAGATCATGGTTCATTCCCTGTCAGGACACTTGTCCAGGTTTCAGGCTCAATCCCCAGGAGGAAGCCTGCAGTAGTGCAGTAGGTAGCCAATTGATGATTCTCTTTCATCATTGATGTTCCTATCTCTCTTTTTATTTCTCTCTGAAATTATACAAAACCCTGGTATAACAACAGTAAATATTTAAACCTCTAGTTTTCTTTTCTGGAGGATTTCTTTATCCCTTCCATAAGCTAATATGTTTCATTACTCTGCCAAAGACCCTGTCATCATTTCAAGAGCCATCTCATGTGACTAGTGTTCCATAGAACACAGCTTGGGAAAGGTGGAGTTAGCATATCCTCAGTGAGTGAGTAGAACATGCCTATTATTTAAAATTCATTGGATGGTTGAAACCAGCACAAATTCTTTTAAACAAATGAATACACCAACATACATCTAGCAATACATCTATGGTATCATAAACATTAAAAATGATGAAGAAAATGCAATGTAAGTATCTAAGTAGCTGACAACATGTTCAAGTTTTACAAGGGAATGGAAGTTTACTTCTAACTGTTAAAAATAGATGAACATCACTGAAGCAGGTGCCATTTGATTAGTATTATTGGTGATTTAGATGTACATGCATGGCTTTTCTAGGCATAAGGGACAATACAATCTAGGTTCTGTAGTGCTCAGGGGACACAGAGAAGCCCTGGCTTGACTGAATGTGTGTAGAATGCTCTGACAAAAAATAAAAATGAAAAAAAAAAGTTTAAACTTATTTAGAGAGAAGCACAGCAACTGTCATGATGAGTTTGAAAGTCAGTTTCTAGAGAGTATAAAGTTGTAAATCTGTGAACTGTGACATCATAAGAAAGAAGAAATTTTGAGAACTTTATGAGGTCAAAAGTATTTATCTTTGATTAAAATAGCATGAGCAGAGAGAACTTATGCACTTAGATATTTTGTTGAAGACAGTTTTATTTTATGAAATTTACATATTTAAAAAATTTTGTCTTCCTATCCTTGGACATCTTTCCCATTAGTTAACATAAGATAAAAAAGCGGTTGCAGATGCTCAGTCTTTAAACCAGTGGACAAATTGGCATTAAGCACCTGCTTTTTGTGGGGATATGTTTTGAGGGAATAAGAAACTGAGCAAATATTTACCAGTCTAATTGAGGGAAGTCATGTCTGTATACAACTATTTTTAGGGCAATTATATGGTATATTATATAGAATTAAAATGTCAATATAGTACTTTAGAGCACAAAAAGAGGAATGCAGGTTACCCTTCTTCAGTAAAAGAAATGAAAACAGGGCCAGGCCTTGATGAATGAGGACAATTTGGAATGGAAGAAAGGAAGCCCTGAATTATTTTGCTAGGACAGTGCAGCCACAAAACTGCCCTCAGAAGTTTTGTTACAGCATTTACTCAGTGTTTGAGAGATAGAGACAGGATTCCACACAATAAATAATGACTGTTTGTGGAGTTGAAGTACACTAAGAAATATATGGCTAATTATGACCGCAGAGTCTCAATTTAGATAAGAATAGAATATTTTTACATTTAAAAAAAGTGTTGAACAAAGTTTCTCCATGGCACATGAAGTAAATGTGAGTTTCAGAAATAATTAAATTGTCACCAAGGAAATTTCTGAAAAACCAATGTCTTGTGAAGACAAATTATAATATTTGTGTATTGCAAATTATAATATTCTTCTAATAGTTCAGTTAGTTGCATTAAAGAGATAAATATTACAAAGAAGACCTAACTACTACTGGTTAACAAGTATTCTTGTCAGGTATGTCTGAAGTACTTTATATTAGTTATTTTATTTCCAACTAAAAATATTACGATCTCCCACTTCTTACAAAAGATACCATTAAAATGTAAAAAGACAGCAATCTGTCAAACATCACACAAACCAGTGTTAGTGTTGACATTTGAATTGTAGCTCTAGAACCAATAATTGTTGCCATAACATCAAACTCAATATTATTAGGAATTTATAAGCAGTAAATGATTCATTGAACTATTTTTTTTAAATACTGTGAAATGTTAAGGAAAATAACCAAATAAATGTATTCTATAGTTCCACTGTCCATTCCCAGTCTTCTACATATTATGTCAATTAAATAAATAACCTGTCTGTTATTTCTCATGTTGCAGATGGGGATCTTTTTTTTTCTCTTATATATAAAAATCAGCCAGACTTTGAGATAGTTTGATGGAATAATCTTATATCAGGGTTATGAAATATTAAGTACAATAAAACCTGGGAAAGATAACTGAATAAAGTATATTTGTTGCTTAAAATGTAAGTTTATGTGACTTTCATGCACAGTAACATAATTATTTGTCTTGTTACTATTTTTTGTGGACCAGTGAAGATTCAAAATCTTCCTGCTTATGATCGCCAGCTTTCAATTATTGAGAGCAGAAAGCCACATTTCTCATCCCTCATCAGTTTTCCTCTTTTGGGACAATGTTGCTGTCACAAGTGATGTTGTCTAATGTTTGAGGTTCATAGGATGATTGTACCCTGGGGCTTTCTAGGCAGCTGTGTTTGGTATTTCATGGACATTAAAAGGAATGCCCCCACTAGAGCTTCCTAACAAAGTACTAGTCATATAGTAAGTACTATGAATACAGCTAGTGTTTCATCATTGTTAAACTTGCTTTGATTTATTCTTTAATACCTCAATACCACAATACAACCAATCTCTTGTTTGTTTTATTCAATGCCACTATACATTGAGTTGAGTGCTTTGCAGCTATTTTTTTCTTCAGTAATAACATCTCATTTCTCATCCTGGGTCCTGCCGCATTTGTTGGATTTGTTCTTTGGCTTTGGGATTTGTTTGCATTCATTTGTACTAAATTACATTGTTCTTTATTTTGTCTTCAAGCCAAGTCACTTAAATTTCCTAAATGTGTTAGCAAGTTCTAAAAGATGTCTTATTTAATTTCCTATTCTGCTTTTTAATTTTCTGATATCAGGAATTGTGCAACCTTTGTCAATCTAATTTGAATTTTTTTTACTCAATTAGATGCTTGATGTATTGTTTTACAAATGTACGGTTGAGAATTCCTTTCATGTTTTCTTCCTATTTCTAATCTGAGCAAAGTGAGTAGAATCATCTTTTGTCTAAGCTAACTTTCAGTTGAGGTTATTTTTAAAATGAGCAAGGTGGGAAAATGGACTTCTTACATATTAATGTTATTAATCCTAAATTGCCATTTAAAATTGTAAGTGCATTAGCTTTTCTCCTCAAAGATATGTCATCTGTAGGGGTGTAAATGTGTTTGCTTCACAAGGGAAAAAATGATAATTGGTAACCCACCCTGGGACCAAACATGCTTATTCTGTTGGGCTCCCTCATTTCTAGGCATGTTGCTTTTTAGCCATTCATTTTCAATATAAGAATACATTTTAGAATAAAGGCTGGTCTATGACTGTTGCCAAAGCAATTATGTAGCCAGCTGTAAAATTAGCTTAAGGTTTGTACTTGTTTGTTTTTCTATCCCCCTAGAGAATGTCTGCACTGGTGGTTTTTGATAGTGGAAATTCCTACTATTCAACATGAGAAAATTCAAAATAGGAGAAACATAATTATTAATTGTGCATGAGGTATTTTTTCATCTTTACTCTTTTTTAATTAGCTCGCAGCAAATCTGCTATTTTCTAAAGTGACTGTCTTCTCTCTGAGAGAGGCATAGCTTTCCACAAAGAGCTTTACTGTTTCTATAGTGATGCCTCCTCCTTGCTATATTGAATGACAAAATATCATAGTCTTAGGTTATTCACACTCACACACATATCTCAATTTAGTTGTCTTCTATGTACATGATGCCCTGTCCAATTTGGAAGTGGGCATCCACTGGGAAGGAAAACAGAACTGCACTAAAGCTAACCTTCCCATGCTCTTGCATGACTTGCATTCCGTCCTTCACCTGCAGAGCTCTGTTTTATTTTCTCTTTCTGTTTTTATTCTCTCTCTTTGTAAATGTATTTGTTTTTTTACATTACATTTTCCTTCAGATACTTTCTTTAATTTTAAGTCATAAAATGTATTATTTTCCAATATTTATCATTCTATTTTCAGGACCACCGATGCTAAAACCTGTGTTATTTTGTCTGCCCAACATAGTACCCAACATCGCATTACATGAAGATGCAATTAGGCCTTTAAGACCCAACCATGAAAATATTTTAATTAATACCACTGCTCTTATGTTAAGCTTTTTGTGGGAATTGCCCTTACTCATCTCCCCTTTTCACTCGCTGCACCTCCTACATTCTCCTTTAAAACACAGTCTTTATTTTTGTATCTTTTATTATTTGTACAGCTATTTCTGAAAAGTTTTAAAAATCTCTTGGATTGAAAATTGGTGTCAAATGATAATCAAAGAAAAGAGGATTAGATTAAAAGTTTGCCTTCTCTATTTTTTGATATGTGATTAACAAGTTAAAAGTTAATTTAGGCATCCATTAAGGTAAAAGTGATTGTGAAAACCATTGATATATAGAAGTGTTTCCTAGTCTCACTGAGGTTAGAAAAATTCAGTGACAGATTAAGTATTTGAATTAACAGAAGCCACCCACACAAAAAAAGAAAAGAAATAAAGGAAAATGTAGATTCTAAAGAATTGAAGAATACTCTTTTTTTCTCTCTGAACATCAAACATCATGCACTTGAAAGGTAAAGTCCAATAAAGATGTTTTGTGACGAAGGTGTTGGTTTAAAAATAAAACTAACCATAGGATGTCTAGAGAGAGCAATTGGAGTAAAAATTATCTGAATGCTTTCACAAATATCTGAAGCTTTGAATGGGCAGAATGCAGGTTCATGTTTCCAGAGGAAATCCCTAAACACCTGTTGACTGAAGTCAAGGACTCCAAGGCTTTTAAGCTTCTATTTTCTAGTTTTTTGACCACTTCTGACATGGGATTCCTATTGAATTTAAAACCTCTCTGAGAAGATGGCAGAGGCTTAGGTGTAAAACAAAAGTTGCTCAGAGATAAAGTAAACCAATGGTATGCAGATTTACATTTCTTTAAATCTTGCTTCTTATTCTTTTAATGCCATTATTTATTTATAAAATATAGTATTATTTAAAAATAAATCTAATTTTTATGTTCAAAAGCATAAATATCTAATTTTCCAACTTTCTTTTTAAAATATGTTTTCATTTTTTAAATTTTATTGAATTTCTTGGGATGACATTATTTAATAAAATTATATAGCTTGTGCCCTAGCTGGTTTAGCTCAGTAGATATAGCATCAGCCTGTGGACGGAAGGGCCCCAGATTCAATTCAGGTCAAGGACACATGCCTGGATTGTGGGCTTGATCCCTAGGGGGGTGTGCAGGAGGCAGCTGATCAATGATTCTCTCTCTCACCATTGGTGTTTCTATCTCTCTCTGCTTCTCCCTTCTTCTATGAAATCAATAAAATTATATTAAAAATCAAAATAAATAAAATAAAAAATAATATAGCTTTTAGGTATATACTTGTACAATATATCATCTGTATATATATATATTATACTAGAGGCCTGGTGCATGAAATTTGTGCATGGGGAGGATGGGTGTCCTTCAGCCCAGCTTGCTGCCTCTCCAATCTGGGACCTCTTGAGAGATAACCAACTGCCTGTTTAGGCCTGATCCAGGTGTGATCAGGCTTAAACAGGCAGTTGGACATTCCTCACACAATCCAGGACTGCTGGCTCCCAACTGCTCACCTGCCTACCTTCCTGATTGCCCTTAACCACTGCCAGCCTGATCACACCCTAACCACTCCCCTGCCAGCTTGATTGATGCCTAACTGCTCCCTTACCAGCCTGTTTGCCTCTAACTGCCTTCTCCTGTGGGCCTGGTCACCCCTAACTGCCCTCCCCTGCAGGCTGGGTTCCCTCCAACTGCCCTTCCCTTGCAGGTCTGGTCCCTCCCAACTGCCCTCCCCTGCTGGCCATCTTGTGGTGGCCATTTTGTATCCTCACGGGGGCAGAATCTTTTGACCATATGGGGACATTCATCTTGTGTGTTGGAGTGATGGTTAACCTGCATATCACCCTTTTATTAGATAGGATAGAGGCCTGGTGCTCGGGTGGGGGGCAGCTGGTTTGCCCTGAAGGGTGTCCTGGATCAGGGTGGGTGTTCCCTTGGGGCATGAGGTGGCCTGGTGAGGGGCCCATAGTGGTTTGCAAGCTGGCCAGCCCCCTGGCAACCCAAGTGGAGGCCCTGGTATCTAGTATTTATTCGTCTTCTACAATTGAAACTTTGTAGCCTGGAGCTGAGCCAAACCTGGTGAATGCACAATCCTATCTTCTACAATTGAAACGTTGTAGCCTGGAGCTGAGCCAAACCTGCTCCTATAGCCATTGAAACTTTGTTGCCTTAAGTGGAGGCCTCCACCATCCAGGCTTTGTGGAAAGTTTGGCTACCTGCATCTCCAGGGGCAACCTAAGCCTCCCTCATGCTCTCTCTGTGGCTGTAGCCATCTTGATTTGGTTAATTTGCATATTCACTTTGATTGGCTGGTATGTGTGCCTGGTTGGTGTGACTTGTGAGTGTTACAGAGGTATGGTCAATTTACATATTATTCTTTTATTAGATAGTACTCTTTTATTGCATAGGACTGTGTGTCCCTCAGCCCAGCCTGCACCCTCTCCAATCTAGGACCCCTCAAAGGATGTCTGATTGCCCTTTTAGGCCTGATCCCAATAGAATCAGGCCTAAAAGAGAAGTCAGACATCCCCCTCACAATCCAGAACTACTGGATCCTCTGTGGCAGCCATCTTGTGTGTTGGAGTGATGGTCATTTTGCATATTAGTCTTTTATTAGATAGGATTGTGCATTCACCAACCCAAGTTAAGTCTCCTTCCATCACAATTTATTTCCCCTTCACTTTCTTCTCCCTTTCTCCATGGCCTCTTCCCTCTGCTAATCACCATAGCATTTTCAGTGTCTGAGTTAGATATCTGTTGTTCTTTTTTCTCAAACCTTTCACCTTTTTCACACTGCACCCTAATCCCTATCCCCTCTGAATGATATCAGTTTGTTCTCTGTTTATAAGTCTGTTTCCATTTTGTTTGTTAGTTTATTTTGTTTTTTTTAGGGAACTCATATAACACTTGTCTTTCTCTGACTCACTTATTTTACTTAGCACAATACTCCTAGGCACATTGTGCTATCACAAAAGGTAAGATGTGCTTCCTTTATGTGGCTGAATAATGTTCCATTGCATAAATGTATCGACTCATGTTGGGTACTTGAGCTGCTTCATGATTTTGGCTATTGTAAATAATGCCGCTATGAACATTTATATTTTTTGAATTAGTATTTTGTGTTTCTTTGGATATTTCTAGAAGTGGAATCACTGAATCTTTAGGAAATTTTTATTTTTTGACGTAATTCCTTAGTGCTTTTCACAGTGGCTGTACCATTCTGCATTCCCAGCAACAGTGCAGGAGGGTTCCCTTTTCTCCACATTTCTTGCCAGGACTTGTGGTTTGTTATTTACTGATGATAGCCACTATGAAAGGCATAAGGTGATATCTGATTATGGCTTTAATTTGCATTTCTCTAATGAGCAACTTTTCATATTGGCCATTTGTATGCTTTCTTTGGAAAGTGTGTATTAAGGTCCTGTCTTTCAATGAAAGCTTTATTTTAAAAATTATTTTCAATTTAACTAAGATTAATGAAACATCTAGTATTTTTAGGTACTCTCGTATACATTTTCTTATTTTTATCTCAAATTTGTGAGGTAGGTATTATTATTTAAATTATAAAACTATAACAGTACCTAAGAAGATCCAATATCAAGTGACAATTTCAGTCTGAATTCTAGGACACTGTTCCAAATAACTAAAAAATTGGAACACATTGTTGTATTAAAAATTAGAATATGTGAAACTATTAAATTTTCTTTTATATTTTGCCCGTGATATTTAAAACATTTTGATCTTTAGAAGTCTCTTTTCTCTATTAAGTTTAAAAATGATTTATCTAACATGGCTAATAATACCTTTTTATTATTCATTTTAGTTTGCCTACTGATTAGGCCACACACATTTTAACATAAAATCATTATTAATGTCCATGTCCACAAAGCAAAAACAAAGAATCATGTAGTATCAAACACTAGGAAAACTGTGTTTCCCTAATTCTCTCCTTGAAAATGAAATACATTAGTGCATTTGTTGACATACTAGAGAGCAGAGAAATGCATTTGACTTTGAGATAAAAAAAAACCCACAGTAGCATTAACAATATGAAATTATATATATATATATTTTTTTTGCTTCACTACTTCTAAGGCAAAGTTATTTGTTATGCGCTGTGTTCTTCCATCAGCGATAACTATATCTGACCTTCAGTCACGCTCTATTCTGATTTTCATACTGAGGACAGATGCCCAATGATTGAGTAATATTTTTTTATCTTCTTACTTTCTGATTCTTATTGATAGTGTTCACTTTATGTCTCAGTAAAAAGTCTAATCAGTTCTTGTCACAGGTTTTAGGAAGTCCTGGCATTATTTTAGTAGATGAATTTTTCAACGACTGAACACTGATAATTCACACCAGGCATTAATCAATTCATTATCATGGATATGATGATAAGACAGGATAGCAGAATTTACAATGACAATATATAATGCCTTGATAAATTATTTTTGTGGTCAGCAATATTTATATTTAAAATGCAAACTCAAACTTTTGTAAGAAATAGATATAATAAGAGGAAGGGAGGATGTTAGGACCTGCCTTGCTGTCTGACACATGCATGACTTGTTTTTACAGTATATAGGGTGAATAAAGTCATATGCCCCAGGTCCCCCTAGTTGTTCAATAAGTGAAATAATCTCTAAATTCCCATATAAACAAATATGAAAGAGCTCTTTGGCCTCCTTAGTGTTTGTAAACATACCTGTAAATTGTTAGCAGTGTACTACAAATAAATTTGGGACAGGTTGTTTTTTAGACTGTAGATAAACATGGTATTAGACAGAAAAGACAGGGAAACATGTAATTTTTAGGATAAGTGAAACATTTCTCTGGTTGACAACTAAAAAATACATGATGTAATTCTTTTCATTGAGATACATACTGGAATGGAAACTGCCTACATTCTCTCATGTGGAAAAGTTGGAGAATGTTTCCAGCAGCCACTCACCTCTTGCTTTGTATGCTCTGCGTGTCCAGTGTCCTGTGCAGTCAGTGAGGATCCAATGTGTTGATGTTTACTAAACAGCAGGGTGCACAGTTTCCTACTACAGTGTATAAGAAGGAAAGCAGAACATATGCTTGAATATTCCAAAAACATTTGTTAGAAGATGCATGTGGATCTATATCTAATATGAAATTAATTTTCCTCATACACATGAAGCTCTGTAACCAGATTTTTACACAGTGGGTTGTGATATTGTAATCCCTCATTCATGAGCCATGTGTTTGAATTATATCGCTTGAATCATCAAAGTTATCTTGCTGTTTGAATGCCTCGGGCATCATATTTGAAAAAATTTTATAATCAAGTCGAGCTTCTTTAGGGGAGATGTTGATACTGCCCCTGTAGGTGGTACAATAGATGATACTTAGTGGCTTAAAGCTAATTTTTCTATTTCATGTATTTATAAAACATTGTTTCTCCAAAAGATATCAAAGTTCTCAGCGTTCTGATTCTCTCTCTCTCTCTCTCTCTCTCTCTCTCACACACACACACACACACACACACATACACATACACACACATACAGTCCTTTGTACGCACATTTCTAAATCACTATTAGGGAAAATAATTCAATTGATTTTTTTAAAATATAAAATATAATACTGTTATAGAGGATTTGATACTTAAGGAAGTCTTCAAACTTCTAGATACGTGGTTAAATGAGTCTTATCTAGATAAATGAGTCTTAATTAATGTTTAGTCTCAAAAGAATTATACCAAGTATATTTTACTGAACACCTAATGTAAGCCAGGTATTTCCCCAGGCATCCTCATTTATCTCATTTTCTTCTGCAGCTTTATCAAATTATAACTATTTTTGTATGATCAGCATGTAGAGTGGGAGGAGTTTTATATATTGTTAGGCAACGTAGTGCTCTTGATCCTATTTTAGTCTAGCATTGTTTTATTATTGACTTTGATAAAGGTCCAGAAATACCTACTAGTATATATCATATCTGTATGTTGTACAAAGTAAAATCTATAAGGTAGAAGACATAATCAGGATAAATACATCTTGTGTCCACATGGGGGCAGCTATTTTTTATCACATGGGAGCAGCCATCTTGTGTGTTGGACTGATGATCAATTACTCTTTTATTAAATAGGATGAGGCCTAATGCACAGGTGGGAACCTGCTGGTTTGCCTTGAAAGGTATCCTGGATCAGGGTAGGTGTTCCCTAGGGGTGTGGGGCAGCCTGGACAAGGGGCCTGTGATGGTTTGCAGGCCAGCCTTGCCCCCCAGTGACCCAAGTGGAGGCCCTTATATCTGGGATTTATTTATCTTTATAATTGAAACTTTGTAGCCTTGAGTGGAGCCAAGCCTCCTGCTTGCTCCACGGCCACAGCCATTTTTGTTAGGATTTATTTATCTTTTATAATTGAAACTTTGTAGCCTTGAGTGGAGGCCTGGACCCTCCAGGGTGTGTGGAAAGCTTGGCTTCCTCCATTGCCAGGGAAACCCAAGCCTTCTGCTTGCTCTGTGGCTGCAGCCATCTTGGTTGGGTTAATTTGCATACTCACTCCTGATTGGTTGGTGGACATGGCTTCTGGGTGTAGCAAAATGATGATTAATTTGCATATTACTCTTTTATTAGATAGAATAAGAAAAAACTATTATTAATAAAATAGATCTAGATAAAATATTTTGTTTAAAAATACATTTTATTTTACTAAAATTGCCATACTGTGTGGTTTTTTTTTTTTTAATATATTTTATTGATTTGCAGAGAGGAAGGGAGATAGAGAATTAGAAACATCAATGAGAAACATTGATCAGCTACCTCCTGCACACCACCCACTGGGGATGTGCCTGCAACCACGGTACATGACTGAAATGGAACCTAGAACCATTCAGTCCACAGGTGGAAGCTCTATCCACTGAGCATACTGGTCAGGGCCTGTGAGAGCTTTTTAATTTGCCACCTACCATCTTTTTCCTTGGACTATGTGATTTTATACACATATTTAAAGCTTTTCCAAAACGTGTAGCCATTCTAGAGAGATGAGTACAGCCAGATATGCTGACATTATTTTAGCTTTCGTCATCCAAACTTTAATTGAAAAGTGCAGGTCAACATTATTGAGAAAAAAATTGAATCTTTAGTGCTGTATGAATTGGTTCACTAAAAAGATAAGTATAATTAATTGTAGATCAAATTATGACACATAGTAAAAAGCATAGTTCACCCTCTTGAAATCAAAGATTTGTAGTAGATCAGCAACATCATTAATTTTGACATTTTCCTCAGAGTTGACTAATATTTTTTCATATGTCCGTTATTGAGAATCTTGTGTATCTGGCACAGTTTAACACAGCTCTACAAGAAATCAAGTATTGACATCTCCAGTATTACACATGTTAAATATACAAATATACTAGAGATATGTGAGGAAAGAATTACCCATTTTGAGCTTGGAAAAGTTATTACCTAGAAATAAATGGTGATTTGTGTTTGGAAGGATGAAAAGTTTGCCTTGATGCGAAGGTAAAACAGAATATTTCATACACAGGGAATGAGAAATGTAGAGGAGGCAATGAGAGATGAAATCACATTGAACAGAAAAGCTGTTTGATTTTGTATAAGTTCCAGAAATTAGGTCTCAAAAGCTGTACTAGGGCAGATCAAGATATGATCAATATCTATGAGCAATATAAATAATATCATTAATACAAATAAGAAAAAGTTTAAGCTGACAGTGACAGAGACCACTCGGGCAGCAGTATGGGCATACATATATCTCACCCCAAGACTATTACCAAAACTCCCATTCTGGAACAACAAGGAAGAGAGAGGCCAAAAGGAGTCAACTGGAATGACCATTTTATTATTCTTATCCTAATTCTCACAGACAAGTCAGAGAATTCTTTACAGCTTAGTTCCTCTTTAGTAAACCCAATCTTCCTTCCCATTCTTCTCCTACTTTTCATTCAAAATTATTTGTGAGTTAATAGTCTAACTTCAATCTTCTGGTTACTAAAGAAATTGTGGTGAACAAAATACAGAAAGAGTGACATGAGTATCTTTAGGTTTCTGTGCACTATGGGAGGAGTTTAAAACAAGCTTTTGCAAATATAAGTGTAATGAAAAGTATTTGACCAGCAACAAAATGTCAATCAGATATTTAATGGAGCTTGTATAAAAAGTAAAAGTGAAGGTATGCAGATAAAAAATCTTCAGCTTTTGGTAATAATATTATCACTACTCAAAGTATTTCTATTAGATCACAGCATGTGGGCAAGAAAAACAGCTGAGGAAGTTAAGAGAATAGAAAAGGAAAATTCCAGCCTTAACAGTCCAAAAAATCTGTGTTAAAATCCCATCTCTATTACTTTCAAGCAGTAACACACTGGCTAATTTAATTGACTTCTCCATGCCTTTTTTTTTTCTTTAAAAATTTGCAAAAATTGTGGGTGGGTGGGTTGGAAGAGATTAACCAAAGAACTGGTATGCATATATGCATAACCTTGGACACAGACAATAAGGTGGTGAAAGTTTGTGACAGGGGAGGCCATGTGTGGGGCTGGGCTAAAAGAGGTGAATGGGGGGAGAAAGGAGATGTATGTAACACTTTCAACAATAACAAAAAAAAGTTTGCAAAAATAAAACAAATAATGTATTGAGCATCTGGCCCATTGTAGGCTTGCCATAAATGTTAGTATGACAATGGCAATGATTAAGGTTATATTAAGGAAAATACACTATTAAAACTCCTCATTATTTTTATTGTCATTAATTGTTAAACTCAGCATTAATTTTGTCATTTTACAACCACCTTGTGACTTTTTGACTTCTGTAAGAGAGCCAGAACTGTGATGAAGTGCATGTTAAGGGGGGCAGCTTTAGACCATGACTGTCATTTGTATGTCAGACCTAGAAAAAAACATAGAATATATGAATTCTTTAAACAAGTGAACTCATAAATGAAAATCTTGTGTGGTTTGATTGAATTTAAATTTTAGTGTGTAGTCAGTAGAGCTAGACCTATTTAATCACACATTTTATCTCCCCAGAGCATAACATTATATAATGTGTGTGTGTGTGTGTGTGTGTGTGTGTCTTTAATAAAGACTTTATGTGTATATTTATCATGCTAGCTTACAAGTTCTTCAAAAAGAACCAGATTTTTTATTATGTTTTTAAACACTACAGCTCTTGGCATGGTGCCTACCTGACACATGGTATAAATGCAATAAATATCTGTTCACTAAATCCAATATTAGCTTTGTTTTCCAATTTCTAATCAAAATGAACAGAATTTACCAGCTGGAGTTAATTGACTCCTGCCATACATACCCTTATACCATATGTCACCTAATCATTGTACATAATGGCAAATTTATTTCACAAATGGATTTCAAATATTTAGTATACATCTTCAGTGGGTAGTTACTCTGGATTCATGTCTGTGATGTTCTTTCTTTAAATCATGATAGAAAAATAGTACCAATACTCTAGAATACAATAGATTTTTGGTTTCCACAGTTCTTATTTATTTATTTATTTATTTATTTATTAGCACATAGTAGCTATTCCTCAAATATTTTATTAAAAATTAGCAACAAAAAGGCATGTTGTTATATTTATAAGAGAATATAAATGTCACAACTGATGCTTTTGAGTGATTATAGTGTTTCACATAATTGTATATTATCTTCCATAAAAAATTGATGATGACTCAAAAACATATTCATATTATCAAAATTCACCATGTAAATAAATGTAATTATAAAACTAATTATACTATTTTTGTCATGGCAAGATTGCCTAATTTGCCCAGTTGCACTGTTATCTTCATAGACTAATATTGAATTTAGCCATGCTAAATTTGTACTGCATATTACTTTTAGCAGCAGTTTCAGGAACCCATTATTAACTGTCAGATGTCATATTATATCAGTGAAATTTGAATCACTCATTACATTCTGGCATTTGCATTATGACAGTAAATCAGTCAAGGAAACCTATTCAGAGAATGATTTTAACTTTAGCTAATTTATTATTTAAACAATACACATTTTAACAATCTACCAATTATTTATGTGAACATGCACTATAAAGTAAACTTTTAATTAATCAGAATCCATTAAAATCCACATTTATTTATTCAGCAATTCATAAAAATAATTGAATACTCTCTATATCTGATTTTAAGAGGAAAAAATGAAAGAATAAAACACTAATATTTGGATTTTTTTTGAAGTTGATAATACTTGGCAGAGTCAAAAAATGTTCATCTCAGTGATCTCTACGTGATCTGGAAGATTTATTATGGCAAAATCCAGGTCATAAAAGAAAGTTGATAACTTTATGTAAATCTCATGATAACACATTTTGGTTACTTTTTTGAATAGCATAGCTTAGTAAGTTATTTTCCCCTCAACTTGCAGTAATTCAGTAACTTTTAAAAAATATTTTTTTATTGATTTCAGAGAGGAAGGAAGAGGGAGAGAGAGAGAGATAGGAACATCGATGGTGAGAGAAAATCATTGATTAGATACCTCCTGTAAGCCCCTTACTGGGAATTGAGCATATAATCCCAGCACATAACTTGGAATCCATCCTTGATTTCCTGCTTCATGGGTTGCTGCTCAACCACTGAGCCATGCTGGCCAGGCTATTTAGCAAATTTTAACCATTTAGCACATTTCATGTTTTTATAATATTGAAGCTCTTCTCATCACATATCCATACCTCTGATTTGTCTTTTACATTTTGTGATTCATATAAAAATATTAGTTATATATTATTCAGTAATTCAGCATAGTACTCTAGACACTTTAACGGGAGGAAATATTACTTGGAGATAAGCAATTATGTGTTTTAAATATTTAGATACCCAAATATCATTCTACAGGCTTAGTCTCTCTTATTGAGACAAATTATTCCCTGGTTCTGCATCCATAAACATCACCAGAGAGAACATTAATAATCATTAGATATCTGCCTCAAAAGAAATTGGAAAATAGTTTAATGGGATTTTCACTTAAATGAAGACCAACCGTAACACTTACTTTGCAATGGATCCTTAGGGTCTGAGACTTAAGCACTAACGAGAACATGATCACTTATCTCTAGGTTTGCTCTTTTTATCCCCTGTGTTTCAAGAATAAGTCTCAAGAAAATAAAAACTGGGATAGAATTCAGTACTATTAAAAACTGAATACAAAAAGGCAGCAAAATAAAGTGATTTGATCATTACCACAAACAAGTTGAGAACCATACAGATCTAGTTTTGGGATTTCTAATATTAATATTAATGAATTATTTATTTGTTTAATCCTTCATCTTTTTCACCCATTCCCCAACCCTTGTTCTCTCTGTCAGCTGTCAGTCTGTTCTCTGTATTTAAGAGTCTGTTTATTGTCAGAATAATGGTTTTGCCTTAGGCTTCCTGGTTTTTAAAAATGTCAGAAATTTAGCATATCTTTCCCTGACAAGTAGTGGTATCCATATACATATGAGAATAATTTTTCTCCCACAATTATATACTTCTTCTCAAAATTATATCTGTAAAAAATGTCTAAATAGACAAATTTTTACTTAACAAATACATTTTCTCCCATATTAACCTACTCTACATTTTCTACTCTCAATATTGTTTTCTTTTTCCAATTAGGAATGGACAGATATAAGGAACAGACCACTTTTAAATAACAGTTTATTGTAAATGAATGAACTTGAAACAATGAAGTTTAGAAATAACCTTTAATTTTGACTAAACTGCATACATTTCTGGCTCAAATAATTTTTTTGAACTGATAAAGTAAACATTTCAAAGGATATATCTTCTTAAAGCTCAATCACTTAATATTACTATATATTAGTTTTGATACAATTGGCATACTCCAGGAGTTTACTGTGGAAGTCACTTGACCACAGCATAAAGTGAGAACAGTCTCTGCCACGCTGCAAGGAAACTTTCTTCCTCCCCTTGTGGCAGTGAAATGCTATATCTCAAAATGAGGGGAAAAAAAGATGCTTCCACACATTTCTTGTCCTTCTCTGCAATGTTCACCAGGCTACGGAGGCTATTGTGTGTTGTGTCCTAGCAGAACACTCTGAAAATCTTCTAATCCATTTGTCTGGTGCTTCTGACCTAGGAAAAGTTTAAGAACTGAAACTGCCCCAGTAAAATAAAGTGATAAAAGACATCATTTTTTTTCTGAAGGTTCTAATTACACACAATTATTGAGCCATTTTGATAATAAGTATTACAACTTGTAATAACAATATGCAAACAAATATTTTAAATCATAAAGAAAAAAATGACTACACACAAATAGGAGAGAACACACTCAATGGGATTCAATACTCTATTAATATGTTAATAGTATTCTTTTATAAAGGAAATACAGGCAGATACCTGAAGTGACCATTAATGAGGACAGAAGGTTTTAATTCCCTGTAACATACATAAGGGTAAATAATTTAAATTATATTTTAAAATTAATTTTAAAGTCCTTTGCCATTTTCCAAAACTATTTAGGCATTTTTTAAGAAAAATAATAAATCTAAGGGGATAAAACTACCTAAAGATTCTGTTTTTGTAGTACATACTTTTATTTTAACATATTTGCAAAACTTGATTAACTGGAAGGATTTGCTTTTAAGATCTTGGCTCATTCCTTTCCCTTGTTTTTGTTCTTGTTCTGTCACTCTTATCCTTCCTCCAACTTTCTAAGCTAACAAAGTGATTGAGAACATGTGTTGGGTTTTCTTTCTTAACACTTTTGTTAGCAACTGTTCTTTTTTAGTACTTTTCAGGCAATTGGTCAGCTTTCAAGTTTATTTACATTTTTAAAGTGACACACAAAATAAAACACTAGGATCTGATTAATGCTTGCAGTTTAACTTCTGAAACACAAACAAACAAGCAGAGCAGCCCAGCCACCTGCAAAATGCTAAAGGAACCTCATGGTTATTGGGAAGGGGAACATTGTGGGAGGAATTTTGTGAGCAGGAAAACAAATAGGTAGAGTTGGCTTTAAAGAAAATGCCTATATTCACAAATTTTGTAGATAGTTAATTTAAATAAAAGATTAATCTAAATTTCCAAATACATCTTGAATGTGCTTGATTGTGATATGATGAGATGTTGAGAGTAAATAATCCATAATCATTTTTTCCAAATGCATACCAGTTTGTTTTTATGTCAGCTTCCACCATTTTCATATATCTTTATTATTAAAAGTATTACAGATGTACCTCTTATTTTTTAATTGTTGTTTTTTACCCCATTGGACACCTCTTCCCTGCACCTGCCCTCCCAAGTCTTCATCTCACTATTGTCTATGTCCATGGATATGCGTATATACATATAAATTCTCCAGTTAATCTCTCCTCCCCATTCCCTGCCCCAATTTCCCTCTGAAATTCATCAGTATGTTCCATGGTTCTATGTGGAGCATATTAGGTTAAGTAAAATAAGCTAGTCAGAGAAAGACAAGTATCTCATGATCTCACTTATATGGAGAATCTAATGAACAAAATAAAGTGATGAACAAGATACTAGATCCATAATAATTTTTTTATTAAATATTTCAAGTATGACAACAATGAATATGAAAACTGCATAGATTTAAAATAAAGTTGATCTTGTTTCAGATCATCTAATATCTGCTCTTCTGTCTTTCTTTAGATATAGAGTATTTTATTTTATTTTATTTTAAATATATTTTTATTGATTTTGGAGAGGAAGGGAGAAGGAGAGAGAGATAGAAACATCAATGATGAAAGAAGCATTGACCTGCTGCCTCCTGCATGCTCCTCACAGGGGATCGAGTCCGCAATCCAGGCATATGTCCTTGACCAGAATCAATCCGGGACCTTTTAGTCCACAGGCCAATGCTCTATTCACTGAGCCAAACCAGCTAGGGTTGCCCCTCTGTCTTTCCACTTTCCTTTTTGAAGGGAGGGAGGTACATGGAGTGAGAGAGCCTAAGAAACTGAGAGCTCAATGACTGAAGAACCTCAGTAGTGTTTCCATTGTCACCAAGAAAATGAGAAATACTATTCAGAATGTTTGCACTATAATTCCTATAATGTTATAAAATTTTTGTTTATTATAATTTCTTATAATGACAAAAGTTCCCTAGAAATTTTATTTCTAACATAGATTCTACCATGTTTTATTACTCTTTGTTTTTATTGTTGTAGTTTGGTGTTATCACAATCAGTCAGTTTCAGAATGTGCTTAACCATACATTTTATTTTAGAAAAATGAAACTTAGTAAGTGAATATTCTGGAATTTGCCTCAGGGATCCTGTATTATTTTTTAGTCAGTACTTTTCTCGTCCATTATCTTATTTAATCTTATAAGCCATTTTCTGAGGTGGTTATTATTCTGACTGTTTTTTTTTTTGTTTTGTTTTGTTTTTTACTGATGAGCAAAATGATATGTAAAAAGATTAAACAACTTTCTAAAGGTTATAGGAACAGGGAGATCAGAGGCAAAATAATCTAATTAGTTCTTTTTTGGACTTTATTTTCACTTTTTTTTAACCTTATTTCAGCTCTTTGAAAAAAGTAAATTAACCTCCCAGTAGGAATCTTTATATATTTGAATGGTAGCAACTTGTAAAGAAATAGGGTGTTATGCTTTTGAAAATGCTACTTCCAAGATTCCACTGTTAAAACATATAACCTATTGTATAGATAGAGCTTCTTGCTTCAGTAGGCTACTATAAACAAAACTCTCAAAAAGTTATGTTTTCCCAAATATCTAAATATAGATAATACAGTTTCTTTGATACTTTGTTTTTCATTCATAGTTATTTCTCAAAATGTTCTTGCTTGCCACCATTTTTTTGTACTGGGTTGTGCTATAGGAGAGTGAAAATGCATATCATGGAACAAGGCCATAATATGAGTCATAAGGGATACCTTCTGATGGAGGTGTGCTCATTTCATGAATCTTGGTTGCTCAAGTCACATGACATAGTACTACTTTCTGTTGGCAAATTCTTCTCTCTTTTATGTTAAATATTACTGACTTTTAGGGATGTACAGGGTACATAAGAAAAAATATGGAAGAAACATTATACTACAAAGTGACAAATACAATGAAAGCTATAAAGAGGATACTTGGAATATAAATGAATCAACTCAGTCTGGAACACCTTAAGATACATTTTATGAAGAGAAAGCTTCCACTGAAACTAAGTTATGAAAATACAAACTGTTAAATTTCTTAACAGTTAACATTTTAGAAAATCTAAAATGGTTAATGAAAAAAATAAACAACTAGTTTTCTTCACAATCTTATAAAAAGCCACTAAGCCAAGACCGGTTTGGCTCAGTGGATAGAGTGTTGGCTTGTGGACTGAAAGGTCCCAGGTTCGATTCCGGTTGGGGGCATGTACCTTGCTTGCGGGCACATCTCCACTGTGGGGCGTGCAGGAGGCTGCTGATCGATGTCTCTCTCTCATCGATGTTTCTGACTTTCTCCCTGCCTCTCTGTGGAAAATCAATAAAATATTATTTAAAAAAATAAGCCACTAAAAGCTCAAGACACTACAGTAGTAACATTCAGTAAAAAAAAAATAAAAAAAAAATCTACATTTTCCAGCCATTTGCTTACAGGCTCCTTAAAGAGCAGAAGAATATGAGAGCATCATGACAGGCAATGATACAGTTATTTTAAGTCTTTTGTTCCATAACAGATAAATATATGTTCAGTTAGCAGCACAAGCTTTATTTATTTATTATCAAAATCATTAGACTTGCTTTATTTTACAACCCTATACCAACTTGTCATGAATATGTGCTACTAAATAGATTCTTTCTTGGCTTTGAGTTTTTTAGGAGTCATTCTTTTTGTACAGAGTTCATTTCAAGCTAATAGAATACCAAGATATGGAAAAAAAATGCATAGACATGCACTATCCCTTTCTCTACAAAATGGTTATGTATTAGTAATTGAGATATGAGAATATATAATTGAAATGGCTAGAAAGCTAACATTAAGGCAGTGGAGCTATCCTGTTAATACTGCTTAGAGCAATACTGCTATGACTAGTAATGGCATATTGCTGTAAAGATGAATGCAAAACAAACAATAGATGGAAATATTTGGTTATAGAATTGTGCTTTTGTATTCATTTCTACATTTCTTCTATAAAATGAGAAACTGCAAGTGCTAAAGAAAACAACTATTCTATGACACTTGTTAAAGATGGCACAGCGAATTTGATTCAGTACTATAGCCATCAGTATAGGAAGCACTGTGATGGGATCCTATATTGGCGGAGCAAAATCAGGCTCAACTCTAAATACAAGATGGGCAAGTGGGGATTTTTAGCCAAGGAACTAGATGGGGGATCAGTGGATGGGAAATTACTAAGAGGACATACCAGGTGTAAAAGGGAATTATGGGTAAATTCACCTAAGAGATTCTTTTTTAAAAAAATATATTTTTATTGATTTTTCACAGAGAGAAAGGGAGAGGGACAGAGAGCCAGAAACATCTATCAGCTGCCTCCTGCACATCCTCCCCTACTGGGAATGTGCACGCAACCAAGGTACATGCCCCTGACTGGAATTGAACCTGGGACCCTTCAGTCCGCAGGCTGAAGCTCTAGCCACTGAGCCAAACCGGTTTGGCAACCTAAGAGATTCTTGCTGACAGCAGGTAGGGTGATCAGCCCTCCTCTGGAAGACCCTGGAGGATAAAGAGCTTGATGGGATAAGGAGGGTGGAGAATTCTTAACTCAATAGACTTAGCAGGATTCTTCCTAAAAGTGGATTTTATAAGGAAGTCTAGTAATGGGCCTAAAAGAAGATTCAGGAGCCTAACTAAAGTTTAATCAAGCAAAGTATCTTTGTCTCAAGAGAGAAAGAAAAAAGTAAAAAAAAAAAAATAAGTTGATATTGCTTTAAATCCTTCACAATCCATATGGATTTGAATTTCTTTTCTTGCTCTGTGATTTTTGTTAATTAACATGTATAAAGAATAAAGTCAGCACTATTTTATTTATTTAAAATAAATGCCATTTTATTTATTTATAGATAAGTAAAGCTCTGGAAATATTAAAATATTTTTCTAAGAATTTAAAATAATGGCTGTATTGTCTGTAATGGAAACAACAGGGCTCATTGGAGGCATTTAGTGTCCAGAGCGGAATAGCCTTTGACTGATTAAGTGGGCAGACTTTATTGACTCCATTATTAAACATGAAATCTATTAAACTTAAGTACAACCTTTCCCCCCTTCAAATGTTAACTCCAGTGCCAATGCGAGAGTAAAACTTGTGACATTTAGAAAGAAGAGAAAAGCAGATGAGATTTACCAGAAAGAGGATATGTAAATAATTGAATAGGAATGTCTGTAACAATGTAGCTCTTTTAGATAATGCGTGACACAATATTTCTTTATTTTTCTGATAGAGAAGTTTCTAATAGAGGGCTCAATCAGTTGCTCCTCAGACACTGTAATCAGGGAAATTTTGGAGGCCTCCTTCCAAGTGCTGATTTATCACCCCAGTCTCCCAAGGGCCCTTCATGTGATTGTCTTGGCACTGATACTTATGCTGGATGAAGTCAAAGTGCTGCACTTAACTCGATATTATCCTTCTTGAGGTCAGGAGAGTGCTATCTTTCAAGTGCATTTGGGTGATTTTCACACCACCTCATATCTCACCCACAAGAGAGGCATCTCTTCTTTGAAACTTAGAGGGAGTCTGCTAGGCCTGTAAATAAAATCCAACAAGTCTCAGTAAACATTTCTTTTCCCAGCTGGGATGCCAGTTCACAGAAGAGGAAAGTCAGTGCAATGAAGTTGGATAAATTAGTCCATTGGCTGCTAATAATATCAGATGCATAGCTGTGACAGGATTTCCTTGAGGGGGTCTGAGAAAATGGAGCTTTTCATGACTGATATGCTTTCTATGGTTGGTATCAGTCGTCCTCTGAGGTGTGAAGAAATGACCTTTCCCCTAGAAATGCCAAACTGGCTCTTTCAGAGACACTTGCTGTTGCTTCTACAGAGACAGGCCTCCGTTTTGGGCTTTTGAAGAGCCTGCCAGTGCCGTCACAGGTAAAGTACTTCGCAGGAAGAAACAGCACCAGGAGTCTCCAAGGGAGGCCCCCCATCGCACATCACGGCATGTGGTTTGTCACTGCCTGGCTGTGTTCAAGCTGCAAGAGAGCTTCCCGCACACCGATATCTTTAGATAGCAAGACCTTCACTGCCCTTGTTTACATTCTGAAAGGCTTTTCTTTTCTGTTGAAAGTTTGCAAGCTGACAGCTGTGGAATCTGAATTTTCCTGTGTCTTTTCAGCTCAAGTACAGTAGCACTGACAGGAGTTTCCCACACTGCAGTTCCACTCGTGTCAGTATTCTGCAAAACTTGAGCTAGAGACTGGTGTCAGCTCTACTCACCAGATTGCTCTGCCCAAGGCCAAAGACAGCAGGCCTTCCCCAGCCCAGTAAGGTACAGAAGTGGCACTGCAGCATGGACTGTGGCCAAAGCCCAGGACATTTTGATATTGGGAGGTCTGATGACAGTGGGCTCACTGATGTATGTAGCTCAAGGTCAGGAATGAAAAGATTGTCCTTTTTGGTCCCCTGCTAAAAGTAGATAACACCTAGGACTTATAGCATCGGCATTGTTGAGAAATGGAAATCCTTTACTCTGGGTACCTTGACATTATCACTTCCCTGTCACTTGCCTAAGGTTAAGTGGTTGCCTGACTCTTGATTTCCATATATATATATATATATATATATATATATTTTGTAGTTCAATCAACCTTGTACTGAAATAGACTAAATACCTAAAATACTTCAGGAACTAATAATAAAACTAGGCTGTAAATGTTTTTAATCTTTTTAATTAAATAAAAAGAACATTACATTCAAATGATCCTGAGCATCTGTAAGCCATAATGAAGCCACATGTTTTATTAGCAGGACTGGATATCCTTAAAGCCAAAGGAATGTAACCCAATAAGCAGTTATAGGAGACCCCACTAATATGCAGTTTTACTTTCTGTGGTTTCAGTTACCCACGGTTAACTACTGTCCAAAAATATTTAAAATATCTTCAACTATAGAGGATCCCCAAACATCAACATCATTTGCTTCTGACATTTGCTTCTGACACCCAACCATCAACATTGTCATGGCTTGATGATCTTCCTGATGTAGCCTCAGAAGGTCAATAGTAGCCAAACACTGCATCTGAATGGCTATATCATTCACTTCACTTTATCTCATCATATAGGCACATTATTATATCACATCATTACAAGAAGAAGGGTGAGTTCAGTAGAATCAAATATATTTAGAGACTACAGTCACATAGCTCCTATTACGAAGATTGCCACTGAGCTATATTCTTGTTTTCCCAAATTCATCTTTTGTCATGTCCTCACATAACACCATCCACATTATCTTGCTTATATTTATATGTAGCCTTTAGTGGCAGGCACATACTATTCCCTCTGCCTGGGATTCTGACTTTTTTGCCTGACTCCTGTATTTCAAGCATCAGCTGAAATGTCAACACACTTTTGAACTTTCTTGTGGCCTACCACTTTCAAGCCCAGATTCTAGTGCACAGATTCATGCATATTGAAAGGAAATTAATTAGAAGAAATATTATAATATCACTATTCACCCTTTCTCTATAATATAAATGTTAACAAAAACAACCAAATTCACAATTGACAATGACATCCCCAGTTTGTGATTGGCGCCAGCCGAGCTTTATCTGTATCATGCATGCAGGAGTCAATGTATATTTTTAAATTGCCCCTGCATGTCATATGTACTGGCCAGTTGGTCAGTTGGATGGTTGGATGGATGGATGGTCTGTTACTTAGCCTTTATACATATAGATAATTGTTCTTTTTATTATTGTTGTTAATCTCTTACTGTGTCTTATTTATACATTAAATTTTATCATGGATATGTATCTATGTATAGAAAAAAACAGTATATATAGGGTTCAGAACTATCTGCATTTTCAGACATCCTTAAGGACAAAAGTATTCCCTACTGTATCTGATAATGACATCAGAATGTATCTCTCTGTGTACCTTCTTCTTGGATTATACAGTTATACTGTATTTTCTGAAAGTAATTTTGAAATGTTTGTTTTAGAAATGTCTTAACTGTAAGGTTAGTACTAAGCACAAGAAGAAATTATGTTGTTTGATTGCTTTATATTATTTCACCAGAAACAGCATTACATACCAATTTAATAACAAAATTTCTTCTCTAAACTTGCACTCTGAATGATTTTTGTTTGTGACCGAGAACATATGCAAATTTTCTGTTCCTGAGATCATTTAAAGATTGACTGTAAAAGTTAAAGATAGCTTTTATGAGATACTGCAGCAAACTGTCTACCTGACCTAAATTTTATGCTTAAATTACGTTTTAAGCTAAAATGTTGGTGAAGTGTTTGTTGACACTTCAGAGGCCTTTTCATTCAAAAGCAGACATTAACAGAAATTAGTATAAGGAAATGCCAAACAAAGAAATAGTGAATCAGAATGCTTATTTACTACACCAAAAAGGAAGTGTTAATAATGATGAAATAGAGCTGTGAGCATCCTACAAATAGAAAGTTTTTCCATAACTGAAATGTAGTCAAAGTGTGGATATCTAATAAATAATTTTACAGGGAAGAGTTTATTTGTGTTTCTTTTTTCTATCATCACATGCATAAACTAGCAAAAACAATCTTTTGCTGCTTTTCTTAAAGATCATGATTTATCAAGTTCACATATTCTGGAAGGTGATATTGATAAAACCATGCACAATTAACTTTGTTTTGAAAATAGTTTTCCAAGTAGCAGATATTTAGAGTGTTGAACAGTAGACTCCCAAAAGCTCATTTTCATGAACAACTACTATAAAATATTAACTAAAACTATGCAGTAAGTATGTAGACACAATAAAATTGATATCAGAGGAAGTAGGAGAGAGAATGGGAAGGGCTTTCCGAGGCATTAAGTGCCTACTCTGATCCAGACATTCTCCTAAGCGCTGAAACAAAAATCAATGCAGGCAGAAGTGGTTACCTAATCAGGGAGGCAGACATGTAAACAAGTAATTACAGCATGTGAGAATTATTAACATAGAAGACAACAGAGAACTCTGGTATCATCCAGAAAGATTTGGCAAGCTCTGGCTTGTGGAGACTGGGGGCTTGAAAGTGGTAGGCCACAAGAAAGTTCAAAAGTGTGTTGACATTTCAGCTGATGCTTGAAATACAGGAGTCAGGCAAAAAAGTCACAATCCCAGGCAGAGGGGATAGTATGTGCCTGCCACTAAAGGCTACATATAAATATAAGCAAGATAATGTGGATGGTGTTATGTGAGGACATGACAAAAGATGGATTTGGGAAAACAAGAATATAGCTCAGTGGCAATCTTTGTAATATACTAAAATTTTAGACATTTCACCTGTAACAGATAAAGATCTTTAAATATTTTAAGCACATATTATAAGAAGCAAATTTGATTTCTATAAAAAAAATTCTCCATGACAAGATTTTGAAAGTGCCTATTCTTTCATTTGTTCAGGTTTATAGAGCTGGTTAATTAAGGGCATACCCTCCAAAATATAATCTCCTCTAGGAACAAAAAGAGAAAACAAATCAAATGAAAAATGAATACGTTTACCCTGGCTAAATTTTATGAAGTGGCAAAGGTGACTTTACTATTTAATTTTGTTATTCATCCCAGTAATGATGTTACTTTCAAGGATTGAAAGGAAAATTCCATATATATCCTAGTCATCCCAGGACTTTGAAGGCGTGATGAGTCGTGGGTTATTAGAGATAAGATAGGGCTGTGCAGCTCTTTTATTGAGAGTCTGTTTTTCACTTGTTCACCTAGGTTGAGATTTTGGGACTACTGCTTTGTGGACAAGGCTGCTAATATCAGCCTGTCCATGACTTTGCAGGAGGAGATGCCACACCTGCAGTCTGTGGATCATACTTCCAATATGACCTCAGGAGGAAATATTTATGAATTTTTAAAATTTGCTATCTTTATTTTCCCTATCTATAATGTAACCCGAGATCACTGATCTGGTTGGAATTGGATGGTTATAAATAAACAAAGGAGAACGAGGAGGAAAAGAGGATAAATGAACATAAAACCAAAATGAAAAAGGAATATGTTTAGATTTCTCATGCATATCTATTTGTTCAATTAAGGCATAATCAGTAAAGAAATATAAATGAAGTTCCATATTTATTCCCTAGTTACTTCCAAAAGTTGCTGCTTTTAACAGCACAATTTGCTTCAGTGTACAAGTAGAGCAGCTGCTTTTCACAGACTGCCTTCTGATTACCTAACATCCTTTTCCTCATCTCTGAGACTCCCGGCTCCCTGGACTTATATTGCTAATCAATAAAACAACAACAACAACAAATACTGCTTATTTATTTTCTAAGAGATTTTAGTAAATGGAGTGGCCAGATAGCTCAGGTGGTTAGTGTGGTGCTAATAATAAGGGATTTCAGGAACCAAATGGACCAATCAAAAGATGCTTACTGACCCCACAGCAAATGAGTCCTTTGAACTTCAAACGTCAAACACAAATTGTGAACTTTTGGTAAAGCAAACATCTCAATAGGCTCAGACCTCTTTAAAGACTTTGCTATAATATAATGTCATCACTCTGAAATCTCAGAGGTTAAGATAGATGAAGATTTTTTTTTAAATTTTTACTTTCTTAGCATCTAAGGCTAGATTAATGTAATTGGTGCAATTAAATTCTTAAAAAAACAAAAGCTTAAAGAAAAATATTAAAAATACTAAAATACTATAGCATCATTTTAAAGTGAAGAAGTTGAGAGTGGTGGGGTAGAGTGCGGGGTGGAGGTAGGATGGGATGGAGGGAGGTCAATGGTGAAAAGGGGGGACATCTATAATACTTTCAACAATTAAGATAAATTTTAAAAATAAAGTGAAGAGGTGAAAGTTTAAGAGATTGAATGTTTATATAGGAACTGCTAAATTATTTATATTCAATTAAGTTTTATATATATGAAAAAATAAATACATTTTCTAAGGTGTATGCACCTCCATTCCATTGTAAATCCCTCCCCCAACAAGGTAAGAGTGCACATGTCTGGTTTTTAGAGGAAGATGTAATTGTGGCAATACCGTTTTGGTGGTAACACAGTGGTACAGAGGAGAGCAATGAAATAGTGCACATTATCCTGTCGCTAAAGAAGCACAGGGTAACTTATGCTTTAATCATTGTTACTGTAGGTTTTAGAAAATATTTTGAAGGTACACATTTATTATTTTTAAAAGAATCAATCTGTTGTGGTTAAAAACTTATTTTCAAGTGATCAGAGAAACTAATTACTACTCTGTTTCATATTTATTCTCTAAGACTAAATCTCTGCAATGCATTTGAGTTCCCAGTGCTTTCATAAAGTAAAAGGTGATTACCTTCAACTTTCTCACATTTTCTGTAATGTGTAGTGTATTTTACTCTTTTACAGCCTTTAAATTGCTTATAAAATATTTATGTTAAACTAATCTGTCATCTGTCAACTTGTTTCAGTGTGCTAGAAAGTACCAAAATAGTATCACTTTTTATGTTTCTATTTTTACATGTTGCAGAAGATAGTAAATTAATTTATGTGTGTAGAAGATCAAAGGACTGAATAAAAAAATATTGTATTCTAGAACTTGAAAGTAAGAGTACTTATTAAGCTAACACCTCATACCTATCATGTATTCAAAGGCTCCACCTTTTCCAATTTACTTCTCTGTAGGAAGAAACTGGTGAGCCATTGTCATCACAGTTTCTGAGATTTATAATTTGATTTCATTTTATTTTTTGAGAAACTTATAGAATCCCTAATATTTGGTACATATCTTATTCATGATAAAATTTCTCACTTTTGCCTGAGTAGATAGGTGCATATATGTTTATTTATACCTATATAAATGCACATGAAATTTCATTTTCTATAAGGAGAACAGAAAACTAGTACATGACCTAAGTGTTTGAATTCTTTGCTCAACCACTCATTTACTTACTTGCCAAGTTACTTAACTCTTCTAAGAGTGTGTGTGTGTATGTGTCAGCAAATTGGAATAATGCTAGTAATAAAACCCAGTTCATAAAGGTGCTATTAGTATAGATCCTATTTAACATAGTGTCTAGAATAGTCACTCAATAAAAGATAGCTATTATTTTAGTCCTGTCTCAATTGAGAAGTTGTTTGTATTTCTTTCAGGAATGTATTTCTTTCAGGAAGTTGAATGAAATCAGGAACACAGTGAAGGCTACAAAAGCATAATTGAACTTTTTAATAACAATGGTGCCGTCCCAGCAGATTGGGAGATCTGCACTTTGTCAGCACTCAGCACATATTAAGGTAGCAATCAATCAAGACATTGTTACTAGGCAAGCCCTGATCCATTATTCATTTCTGAAACACTAGTTACAATATAAAGGTCTGTATGTTAGAGCTGACTTATCTTATCACATGTTATCATTTTTTGGTGAATGAGAGGAATGATGTTTCTCTCATGGATCCAGTTCATACTATTACTGCTGGTAAAAATACAATCAGAATGAGACGATCCTAGGTCCCAAACTGGGCATCTATTCATTAGTATTAGAATCACAAAGCCAAACTCACTCTTAATTTGTCACATAAGATGTAGAAGAAAGAGGATTTTACTGTTTCCTAAATGTTAAAATTCCATGTTCATGTTTACAATAAGAAAAAAATACATTCAGGTTTTCATTATCTGCAGTAACTATGTTCTATAATGTCTCAAAACTGAATTCATGAATACTGAACAAAGAATTAATCCTAGAGAAAATTTAGGTCCTGTGAGCCTCTGCTATTTTTTTTATCAATACATAACTGTTTTATGCGTGTTTCTGTTTGAAGACCCCTCACTTAATACATATTATTGATTCATTAATATTGAACTCATGGCCAACAATACTGTAACTCATTCTTAAATAAATGTTACCTAAAACATATTTCTCTGTAAATATATTACAGCATTTTTGGGTGTAAAAATAGACAACTTTTCAACACTAAACTTGGAATCCATTTTAAACAGCAAAATTACCAATAATACAACTATTCAAAAAAAACATGGCTCTGAAAACACTGCAAAAAAAAGATGCTTGTTTACAACATCTTTGATGCTGAAATAGGAAGACAGACAGTCACCCTGTTTGACCTCAGCTGGTAACGTGTACTGGGCAACTCAGATTTTCTAAAGCTCTGAGTACATCCACAAATGTCCACAAAAGCATTATGATTATTGACTTAGAGGTCACAAATAAATGTCAGCATGTAGGCAACTTAACAAATACAGAATCCATGCATAATGAGTATTGATGGTATCTGTAAAACAATCTGTATTTTTTTAAAGTTTTTATCTTGAACATCAATGGTACATATATGATTTATAATATATATATATGCCTAAGCAACCATTCAACTGGTAGCTATGATGTGTACTGACCACCAGGGGGGGAGACACACAGGCATGGAAACATGGAACAGCGATGAATCTCAGAGGGAAAGGTATGGGGTGGGGGGCAAGAAGAGATTAACCAAAGATCTTATATGCATACCAGAGTCCTGATGCATAGATTCATGCACTGGGTGGTCCCTCAGCCTGGCCTGAGGGGAATGGGCCAAAACCAGCAGTCCGACAGCTCTTGAAGGGTCCCAGATTGTGAGAGGGTGCAGGCCAGGTCAAGGGAACTCATCGGTGCATGAATCTGTGCACTGGGCTTCTAGTAATAACAATAATCATTTATTGAATGAGTGAGATTAGGCTCTGAACTAAGCACTTTATATTAATTTTACAACTATGGTTATACTATTTTTTTATAGACAAGTAAATAAAGGCTATGAGAAATAAGGACAAGGTAACACAACTAGAAGTGGTTCAGCCAGTATTCAGACCAGTCTACTTGAGTCCAGAGACTGCAAGTTCTTAACCACTGTGCTGTATTTCTCATTCCAAGGAATATAAATTCCAGTTCTTCACAATAGAGCAACGTTAGTGGTTAAAAGCACAGTGTGTTCCATTTTAGTGCTTCTTTGATCTTTGAAACTCATGTTGAAGGCTTTACTTTTTACCTTTGAACTTGCTATTGAAATGTAAAATAATATTGCTTTATTTGTAAGTGTTGTGAAGCCACATACTTCTCAAGTTTTGACCATCAAAATAATTTCACATTTTCCTCTCTATAGATGTTCCCATTAAAATGACTCACGGGTGAGTCATGTTTGCTGTGAGTCACTCAGGAATTTAGTTATTTAATCATAGTGGGGGGTGTCCTGTACTGGCCCCTCTAAGCCTATTCATCCATACTGAAATTGGTCTAGCAAAAGAACATGGGCAGTGCTTTTGGAACCACCTTTTAAAACAATGTTATCTTGGGAAAACAGTTTCTGGGTGGAATGATAAAAATATGTATCCCCAGAATAGTAAGTTAGAAACTCACAATCACTTGATGAGACTACCTCATCTCAAACCACTACTGAGAAAGAAAGTACTGTATATGCAACTCCAGAAGTTTTGGAACTGGATTGAGTGAAGTAAGGGAAACAGAGGATGATTGGAGGTTTGGGAAGAGAGGCATATATGAGAGTAAGGAATGAGTGGACCAGAAGTATTCCTATGTCTTCTAACACCCTTTCTACCAAGAGACCCTCTTAAGCAAAGGCATCTTCCTACCTAAATAGCATTTCTTTTTGCTGCTAAAGGTCTCATAATTTGACTGGTGAGCTAGCTTCTTCACATCCACTATTTGTTTCTTTTGACCTGTTTTCTCATCTTCTTACTACCCTGATGAAAATTCTATAGATTTCCATTTATATTCTTGTTCCTAAAGTTCTAAATTCATAAATAATGAATGTGTTTTGAGAGATTTACTACTAATAATAAAAATAAAAAGCTTTAAAAAAGCATTCTCTATCCCCCTTCCTTTCCCTGCAATTGCTGTCTTTCATACTCTATATAATAAAGATGTAATATGCAAATGGTCATTACGCCATGGATCAGCAGGAGAGTGGGGCAGCGAGTTATAAGCAGGCTATGGAGAGCTACAGGAGGGAGCAGGGCAGTAAGCTATAAAGTGGAGGTTGGGGAGGGGGAGCTACTGGACAGCAGCAGCGAGCTATTGGCGAGCTATTGGTGCACAGTTTCATGCACAGGCTACTAGTTTTAGTATAAACAATAATCATCTAAGGAGTTTTATCCTTGTTTGTTTGTATTTGTGGGTTTTTAAAATAATAGATTCATAGATTTTACCTCCTGATTGACTGATCAAATAGGTCTACAATGGAGTTCAGGAAACTCCATTTCTAACAAGCGTCTTTGTTCTAATAGAAGTGATAAAGGGTCACCTTGAGTCCTGTGACTTAGCAGTTAAAAAGAAATGAAGTTCATACATAAAGATTATTAACGGATCTTTATATATAAATATGGAACAGTAAATAGAATCAGCATTTCAGAGAGCCCAGGAACAAGTGCTACACAACATTTGATTACACAATTTGGAACAGGAGATTGATAGTATTGGGGCAGCCTTTCAGAAAGGAGTGAGAATTTAGCCTGGGAGAACTTACTTTCTTAGCCATATGATCAAAAGAAGAAAATGAAAACTTATCCTTAGTAATCTTTTCTGGGCATTCCTTCTTCTTGCCTTTTGTCACTTCTAATTTGGTAATCAAATGCCTTACCTGGATTGGAGATAAGCAGAAAATGAAAAGAGAAATTAATTTTGGAGGAAGGTAATAGGCAATGCCTACCTATATAAAGAGTCTGAGAATTAAAGAAAAAATAACTACTCTTTGTCACATAGCTGGGTGGTACTTTCTGGAAGGGTGTCTCTCTATTAGTGGATAAGCAATATTATTATCATTGCATTATAATGGCCATCATCATACATTGCTATCATTTATTCAGGATTAATTACTACTACAAACTAAATTGCCTCCTAAATGTATATATTTACCCTAAACCCTTGATGTGATTATATCTGGAGATGAGGCTTTTATGAAAGTAATTAAGCTTGAATTATAATGGTAGAATCCTGATCCATCAGAATCAGTGTCTTTTTAAGAAGAACAGAGATCATAGCTATTTCTCTTTTTTTCTTTCCATGCCCATGAACCTTAAGCATACATACAAGTCCTTTGGTTGATTTCTTACTCCCTCGCCACCATCCCTTGTTTTTCCTCTGAGGTTTGATGGTCTGTTCTTTGGTGCAATAGATAGCACATTGAACTTCAAATGATTTACGTTTTTATTAGTGATATAATATTTAAAATTTTACATTTATTTTAATTTTTTAAATTTAAAGTAAATTATTTGTTGGAAAATATAGCAATTCATCATATAAACTTACTGTTACATGTTGAGTAGGTTCTTTGTCATAAATTTATTATTTCTGTTTAAAGGTTTTGTGATTCTATATCATACTGAATCACAAATTTCGCAGTCTATTCAGAAGTGCATTTTTTTTCATAATAGGTTGACATATTTCTAGACATTAATACTTTTGTGGCCAATTTCAAAGGAATATGTCTAAGGATAACATGTATTTTAGAAGAGTTTCTCAAATGCTTTTCTGTCCTTTGTTATACTTTGTATTTTTAAGACTTTTGAAAGTTGGTACAGAGTCTTGCATTCAAAAGATGTTAGAATAACCTAAACTAGATTCCTATTGGTTTAATTTGACATTTCTTTGAAAACATGTAAGTTGGAAGAGACAGAATTTCCTCAAGGAGTTCCAAAATTCCAGTTGGGAAAAGATTGTTTTGTCTATCAACACACCTTTTCAAAGAATTTAACATTGTTCTTGTAACTTTATAAGAACAGAGGGCCCCATATAAGATATCTGAAAGATCAGTTGGACATATTTTCAAAAGGAAGAATTTCCTATTAAGATTGATCTCCCTGTTTGAAGTAAAAGTTTCTAATGTTTCTGATCCATAAACATCACAAAAGAATTTGTAATAAATGCAAATAGAAATGTGGTAGCCATCTTGTGACCACATGGGGGTGGCCATCTTGTGTCTTGGAGTGATGGTCAAGTTTCACATTACTCTTTTATTAGATAGGATAGCTGTACCTTACCAACAAAATATTTAATTTTCTCTAGTGGTGTCACTCTAACATTCTTGTGCAATCAGACACAATCTCTGTACCTTCAGCTCTACTACCATGTTTAATGGTGCAAGATTATTGTCTTTCCTCAATAGGTGGTAAAATGGAAAAAAATAGCTGCTATCTTTAGGAAGGGGGACCCTAAGAATATTAAATGGCCATTAGGAACTGACCTATTTGTTCCTAAGGAAAGACTCAATGCTGAAGAAGAAGCTGTACTCCCAGGCATCTAATCAACCTGGTGTGATGTTTATGCTAATGTGCCAGCAACATGATAAGCAGCCATTCTCAGAAGTTTTTGTTAGCTTTGTCAGGGGTTACTTACACTTCTTGAAGACTTCTGAGAGCTAAAAGCAGTATCACTGGGTGGCTCCTTATGTTCCCACATTTATTCCAATCTCCTTTCTCCTTGGTAGTGATTCCTACTCATAATTACATGGCTCTGATTTCTGCTTTTTTGCCTCTTTCAAAAGACTCAATCATATGCTCTTCCCTGATGGTAGACTTGGATTCCTGATTCTCTTAGAATCTATTATCTAAGTAACACACGTCCCCCTTTCATTCATGCCTAGAAATCATTGATAGATGAGACTTACAAAACTTGCAGCATCTATCATCTGTCTATCTATCATCTATCTATCTATCTATCTATCTATCTATCTATCTATCATCATCATTTGATCTCATCTCTCTCTATCATAATCTTTCTGTCTATATGTGATATCATCCCAAAATATCTGATCATATAGGTTCTCTAGAGAGGTTTCTTGTACAGGTGGGGCAAAAGTAGGTTTATAGTTATTCATATGGAAATAATACAATAATTAATAAATAATAATACAAGAGTAAACTCTTTGTTTTGTGAACCCACAAATGTAAACCTATTTTTGCCCCACACTGTATATTAACCAAGCAAAGTCATTCATCCAATCTGATGCATCCCACAGAAGCTGTTTTGCAACCTAAATTTTAATAAAACCACTATCACTGCCATACATTGCTATTATTAAATACTAGAGGCATGGTGCATGAAATTCATGCACGGGGGTGTGTGTCCCTCAGCCCAGCCTGCACCCTCTCCATTATGGGACCCCTCAAGGGATGTCTGACTGCCCGTTTAGGCCCGATTGGGCCTAAACGGGCAGTCGGACATCCCTCTCACAATCTAGAACTGTGCTGGCTCCCAACTCCTCACCTGCCTGCCTTCCTGATTGCTTCTAACCACTTTTGCCTGCCAGCTTGATCATCCTCCTTACCACTCCCCTACCAGCCTGATTGATGCCTAATTGCTTCCCTGCCAGCCTGATTGCCCTACCTGCCCTCCTTTGCAAGCCTGATCCTTCCCAACTACCTTCCTTTGCTGGCCATCTTTTGGTGGCCATCTTTGACCACATGGGGGCAGCCATCTTTTGTGTTGGAGTGATGGTCAATTGGCATATTATTCTTTTATTAGATAGGATGTTGTCACACTGAACTGAACTGATGAAAGTCAGTTTATTCTTATACCTTTTTTACTGGTAGTGGTAGCAGTAATATTGGTTAAATCATATTAACAAAATACTACCAGTAACATAAATCCTTTATATCCAATCATTGTTATTCAGATAATAAAAGTAGTTATAAGTGTAAAATATACTGAAAATGCTAATTATTCAACTTCCAACTTACAGGTAATCACACATGGAATAATATTTGGTAGTGAAGTTACTGTAAACTATAACAAATGAAAGAAAATTTAATTTTCTCTCCTCTCATATATTCTAGAAATTATGTCCTCAAAATATGTAGTTATCTAAACTGCATACTTATGAAAGGATTTGTGCTATAAGGTACTTTTTATATTAATAATTAGTGCCAGAGCATGAACATTTATTAATACTCCCACATTAAACTAATTTAAATTATACATCCCAAGATCTTCCATTATTGCTTTTTAAGGGTAAATATTTGACTAATATCTTAACAAAAATATTAAAATGGCATTATTTTTTTTCCTTTGGTTGTATAAGACAGCAATTAAATGTGATTGGCCACTTGAAGATGTCTTGCCAGCTATTGGCAAAAGCAGTGCTGAAAAATTCAATGATAGAATTTTAAAATGTGTTATAAATATTTCATTATTCTAAGTATAGATCATTTTATTAAACTTAGCAATTTTAATATCAATTTATAATATATACAAATAGAAGGGAAATCATTTTTTAAATAAAATTGATACACTTTTTTTATTCAAATATGACTTGCTTTTTAAATATGCCAAAATGCTTACAGGAAATTTGAGTAGCAGGCATGTTATAGATGATAAGATATCAGAACGAGGAAATATCTAAATTATTTTAGGTGATACAATGTTTTCAATTTTAGTGCCTTAGGTGTGTAATAAAAACAGGTCCAATATGGTAGTGAAAAAAAAAGCATGCATATATTTTATTATTCAGCGTGATTAGAAAATGGTTGATTATTTAATAAAATGTTTAAACAATAGTTATCCACACTTGAGATTTTTTAGTATATTTATCAGGCCCCACATTAGATTTTTTGTTGTTGAAAATGTGTTTATGTATTCATTTACACTTTTTCTTTTGAGTTATTTACAAATAATTTTCTAAATACATATACCCATACATGCCCTGTATTTTGCTTCTTGAAAGCTTTTATGCACTGTGGTATGCAAGCTGATTTTTACTCTCCTCCTACTCCCATTTTCAATATGTATTTATTCTCTCCACTGTAATGGCGCCCAGAAGAAGTATTATGGTCCATCTCATTGATAACCCATGTTTTAAACTCTCTAAATACAAGGATAGTATTATCAGCTACCACTGTACTGATCTCCATTTTAAGAAGTACCTAAATAATATTTACCAGCTTAGTCTTTGTTTTGAAAATCCCTAAGTGTGCATTAGTATGATAGATACGAATACAATGGAAATTAAACTTTATGCATTGTTTTAACTATTTTTAAAATAAAAATAAATACAGTGCTATAGGAGACATTTAAAACACATATTGAGTTGCAGCATTAAATGTTTTCTTTTTGGAAAAATTGTTCCACAAGTCATGGCAAAAGGATTATCATGGTTTTGGGGCTTTATCTTAACTTTTTATTTTATTTTATAAGTGTTCTAGAAGCAAAAACTTGAACAAGTTACCTTGTTAAGAAATTTCTAAAAACATGAGAAATGTTTTGTGTGTTCTCTTTTATTTTTTACTAAATTTGTTTTTTCAAATAAATGGATGTTTGTGACAGAATAAGGTATCTGTTTCCCAGTAACAGTAACAGTTATTGGCACAAAATAAGATATTTAGATATTCTCTATTACACAAATAATTCTTACAGAGTGGATATTTTTAATTAGCATGTTATTAATATTATGTGATCTTTACAAAGTTTTATTTTGCTTTTGGATTATTTTCTTCAGTTTTATTTCTTTAAAAATTTATCCACTTATTCAACCTGCAAATAAAACTTGAGTATAAATGCTAGATATCAGGAATTTAGAAAACATCATTAAATAAAAATATGTTCATGTGTTTTTTTTAAATTAATTAGATTTAAATCTATCATAAAGGAATCACAGATTTTTCATTCTGCCCATCATTCTCTTTGCCAACTGTTTCTAGTTATACTAGAGACTCAATGCATGAAATTCATACAAGAGTAGGCCTTCCTTCCTCCAGCTTCTGGGACTGGCTTCCCTCTGACACCCGGACCCAGGCTTCTCTCACAGCCCTAGCTTTATCTGGAAGGTCGTCCAGAAGGACACCTGATCTAATTAACATGTTACACTTGTATTATTATAGATGTTCTTTTTCCCCCCATTATCTTTCTTTTTTCTTTTCTTTTTTATTGTGTTACATATGTACATATCTCCCCATGCCCCCCCCTACCTCCCAGGCATACTCCAACCACCCAGTGTCTATGTTCATTGGTTATGCTTATATGCATAGATACAAGTCCTTTGATTGATCTATTATCTACCCCACCTCTCCTTAATCTTCCTGCTATAATTTCACAGTCTGTTTGATGCTTTACTGCCTCTGTATCTATCCTTTTGTTCATCAGTTTACAATGTTCTTTATTATCCACAAATGAGTGAGATCATGTGGTGCTTCTCCTTCATTGACTGGCTTATTTCACTAAGCATAAGGCTCTCCAGTTCCATCCAGGTTGCTGCAAATGTAAGAGTTCCTTCTTTTTAATGGTAGCATAGAATTCCATTGTATAGATGTACTGCAGTTTTCTGACCCACTCATCTGCTGACGTGCACCTAGGCTGTTTCCAAATTGTTGCTATTGTGAATTGTGCTGCTATGAACATAGGGGTGCATAAATCTTTTCTGATTGTTGTTTGTAATTTCTTAGGATAAATTCCTAAGAGTGGGATTACAGGGTCAAATGGGAGATCCATTTTTAGTTTTTTAAGAAAACTCCACTGTTCTCCACAGTGGCTACACCAGTCTGCATCCCCACCAACAGTGCACAAGGGTTCCTTTTTCTCCACATCCTCACAACACTTGTCGTTGGTTGATTTGTTGATGATTGCCATTCTGACAGGTGTGAGATGGTATCGCATTGTCATTTTGATTTGCATCTCTCAGATAATTAGTGACTTTGAACATGTTTTCATGTGTCTCTTGGCCTTCCTTATGTCGTCTTTCGAAACGGTTCTATTTAGGTCCCTTGCCCATTTTTTTATTGGATCGTTTATCTTCCTTTTATTAAGTTGTATAAGTTGGAAAAGAACTACGTATTTGAAAATTGACTGTGCATTGAGCATCTGCCCCCTGGTGTTCAGTGCACATCATAGCTACTGGTTGACATTACTGGGCGCCACTGAAGTAAGTTTGGCTATTTAATCCTCAGACATACATATATAATATATCTCCACAAAAGGTCATTTATAAGGGTATTTATTGACTTGTACTTCAATCATACTTGCATTTAAAAGTCAAGCAGTGATATCAGCTACCATCTCATAATCCCTTTCCTCCAGGCTATCTAAATGACAGATGCCTTCCTCTTTGTGACCTCAGCAACAGGCCCAGCTCCTGTGAGTTCAGTGCACTGTCTTGTCCAGAAGTTTCCACATTAGACCAGTTAGTCATCCTATCAGACCAGGGACAACAGGGCACACTCCCACCCCAGAAAAACTATCTATATCTGGGGAACAGAGGTGTTGTTTGAATAGTCAGTCCCCTGGTTTCAGACTCAGGGAGTGAAAGTGGGAAAGAAGTCTGTACAAAGAAAATTTGGGACACTCTTACCACAATAGATGGAATGGATTCCAACCTGAAAGGTATTTCAAATATCTAATACTTGTGATCTCTGATATTTTAATATATCCAGACTCTAGCATGTTCATCAGAGAATATTTGTGTGTGTGTGTGTGTGTGTGTGTGTGTGTATGTGTGTGTGTGTGTATGCGTGCGCGCGCGCACACATTCCCTTAATAGACCTGGCCTAAAGAATTCCAACTAGATTAGGCAGATCTTTTGTTGGTGATGTTAAGATGTTTTTGATATTTAGATTTTCTGTCACTGTCTATATTTAAACACAGCCACTCACAATCTCAAAGCAGTGAATATAGTTGCACTTCTACAAAATGAAGGGTTAGTCAGAATTATCTTTGCTAAGGGCTCACACCTGCCTGTAGCTGGGATCTCAAACCTGGGTCAACCTGAAATTCACTGATGATAGTAATTGATTTTCTTCCTTCAGTCAACTTAACAGATCAAGAGTGAAGTGGCACTTGGTTACACACACAATCTCAGGAGCTGTAATTTTGCTATTGCCTGACCTCCCGTCTTTTATGGTTTCCATAGAGGCTATACATGATTCTGAATTTAATTTTGAGGCAAGGATTTCCCCACTGTGCATCTGAGTTAGGAAGACATCTCACACTACCTGAACTGGAAGGGAAATGGTCTCCTTTGTCATTATCAAATGTGTACCTTTCTCCCTTTATTAAGTGCTTATGATATTTTTATAAAATTTAATTCTCCTTACTCAAACATTGAGAGATAACATTTTATTCTTATTCTCCAAATGTTAGGATTAATAAATGAGTAATATCATTATCAAAACACATATACTGAATGTACAAAACTGACCTTATTTTGTTGTTTTATACTCAGATTGGAAGTAGTTTTATGCCATCCCCAGTTTTTTTTTAATATAATGTTTCCTTATTTCTATAATTGGAGGAAAATAGCACACAGTCTGGGAGGCAAGTCAAAACTTCCATGAGTCCTATACTGATAATCTGGGAAGTGACATCCAAAGCTTGAACAGGTTATTGAAGGAAAATGTGGGGAGGGGCAAGAGGCTTGGAAATGCCCTTCCCTCTTCAATGCAGGTGGCTTTAGAGAAGTGGGATTTTAATTACAACAAAATAAATTCACTGTATATACATTGGGAGAAATTATCTTTGTTTTTCTAGGATCATGTTTAAAATAAGACCCAGGTCATTGCTAAATTATTTTATGGCAGATGCTCCCCTCGGCCATTATGGTAACTATTCAAGGATTTATTGATTTTCACAAACTATCATACAGAAATGATTAAGATAAAGCATGATTTTAAACTTTGTAGGTAAATGAAGCAATATTTGATGTTAAATATATCACATCTTGTACCTAGAGGAGTCCAAGATAACACCCATATCTACTCTTCTTTCAATCTTTCCACTTGTGGTTTCTCAAGCTAGAAATCTCTGTTCTTTCAGCTTCTCCTTTCCTTCATGCTCACCTTCCATTATTCTCTAATATCTACAATTCCTACCTTAGAATGTTATGGTTTTCCCCACTGTCCTAATTGAGCCTCTAATAATTTTTATCTGAATTAATAAAATGATTTTATTATACCTATGTAAATTTCTAGTGAGAAAAATGAAGCAATGAAGAAATTTATTTTGGCAGGGATTCCAGATAAGACTTCAGATCTATATTCAACCCTCCAACTTGGATCACAGATATGTATATGCTACAGGATAAATGTTGGGATGGCTTCATTAACATTGATTAAAATAATAATATTTGCTGTTATTATTATTTTCTTAAACTCATATATGTGAATTCTCCAAAAATGGATGGGGTGGATTATAGATAAAACAACTTATATATAGCATATTTCTAAAATTGCTATTATAGTATTAATTATTTTTATGAAATGTGTTGATTATGAAAACTACAGAGGAAATGTGCTTTTCTATAGAGCTCTAACATTTTATAACCTGTGGCTAATTCTTAACTATATTACTAGATTCTAACTATGTTAGAAAAATAATTATCAATAGCATGTTATGCTATTTTAATTTATACTACTTATAGATAATTTAATTATACATAAGAGAAATGGGCATATAAGGAAAAGTATATAACTGTCATGTAGTGTACATAGTAGAACATCTCTGATTTTTTTTCCTAAGACAAAGATGTTTGTCAACAAGACTTATATTTAAGCATTTCTTATTTAGGGATTGTAAACTCATTACATAATTCTCTTAAATATACCCAGTCTTAAAAAATATTTGGATATGATAAAAATGTCTCAATTTAATCACATTGAATTAAAAAATGTTATCTTAAAATATAAGGTATCTTTTATGCTACTATTTTTATTTAATCTGCTCATGAGGTAACAATTACATGAGAATTTAGCCTGAGATAAGCCACTGAGGTACTGTTTTCAGTACTCAATGGTCTCTATGAAACAGAACATCTAGAGGTATATTTTCTTTTAACTTGACTTCATTTCTCTCTAATTAGTAGTGTGCAATGTACCGTTGTGATGCCTGCCTCACCCCCTTGGTTCTTGCACCTCCCCTTGGGGATTTCCCAGCTGTTTTGCTCTCCTGTTGTAATGGAAATCTTACTTGTTCCAGCCTGTAATTGATAGTGAACCCAACCATTTTATGTTTGTCATGCAACAGATGTACAAGAGAAACACTTAAAGTGGCTTATGGAAAAACTGCCCTACAAGAGTGAAATCAGATCCACCCTTCTACCACAATTCTATTCTCTCAACATTGTATGGTTTTTGGCTCCATGCAAGCACTTCGTTGCTGCACAAGTCAATATAAAATTACAATATTCATCAGCTATATAGTGATTCTTCTTTATCCTCGTTACATGATTCTACATTCATATGAGGGCTTCAGCATATAATGTAGTTTAGTTAACAAATATAATAGGGTTCTCTGTACACTTTTGTCAAATCTGGTTGCCAATTTTAAGAAAATAATTAACCTTACATGAACATGTCTATGCCCATGAATAAATCAAGTGGAGTTTGAATTCATTAACTATTTCCTTAAATTAAAAAAATAAACTTTTTACAAATGCAAAATGAACTTCCAAATCAATTAACTCTAATTATAATTACTTCTGTAATTCCAGAGTCAGAGCCTTTGCTTCAAAGAAACGATTATCTTCCTAATCTTACCTAATAATAGAGAAACAAGTAAATTGACCATAACTCTCTTACGCCCACAGCCAATCAGAGTGAGTATGCAAATTAACCCAACAAAATGGAAGTTAATTTGCATACACAGCTGAGTCCTGGGAACCTCCAGGGCACCCAGGTCACTCACAGTTGGCCATCAGAAGGGCCAAACCTGCAATTGGAGGGGTGGGGTGGGGGTGAGGGGTGGGGAGATGTTTCCCAAGCCTAAAGTCTGGGGCTAGAAAAGGGGCCGAGCCTGTGACCAAATGCAGACAGTCTGGAAGTCAGCACTGGGTTGCCCAAATACAGCCTGGCAACACACTAGCTGCTCAGATGGCTGAGACCCAGACAGTGAGTCAGGGTCTGATCTGCAGCCTCAGTGGGAGCTGTTGATCAGTGTACTTACCTCTCTCTCTCCCTTTTTCTTTCTGATCTTCACTAGCAGCCAGGCATTTCTTTCTCTGGGGGCCTCCACCAGAGGAGGGAGGGCTTCTGTTAAACCCTTTCTCTTTGATCAAGCTCAGAAATAGGCCTGTAGATGCTGACTGGCATAGGAACCAACCAATCAGAGCCAAAGGTGGGTGCTGTGGGGAACCAATGGCTGCCTAAGAGGTGGAGCTTCTGACACTGATTAGCATAGGGATTGTAAACTCATTACATAATTCTCTTAAATATACCTAGTATATGAGAACCAAAGGTGGGTGCTGTGGGGAGCCAGTGGTTGCCTAGGAGGTGGAGCTTCTGATGCTGGCATAGGAACCGACCAATCAGAACCAAATTGGCCAGCAGAGGAGGGCAGTTGGAGGGGACATCAGGCCTGCAGGAGAGGGCAGTTAGGGGTCATCAGGCTGGCAGGCAAAAACAACAGGCAGGCAAGCAGGTGAGCAGTTAGGAGCCAGAGGTTCCAAATGGCAGTCGGACAGCTCACAAGGGGTCCCTAATTGAAGAGGGTGCAGGCTGAGTTGAGGGAATCCCTCTGCCATGCACTAATTTCATGTACCAGGCCTCTAGTATAATATAAAGAACCTTTCAGTGATTCATTCCATATTATAGGGTCCATTAGTTTCAAAATATAGTGCAGTATTCATTGTAGATTGTTTGATAGGTTTTGGTGTGGATATGTTAGGCCCCAGTGGCTTGACTAGTGAAAGAAAAAGGCATGACGTAGGTCCTAGAAAGAGTAGGTTAGAGTGTGGGGAAATTTACTGCATCTTAGGACAGTAACACCCTCTACAGGTTGAATGAGACGTCTAATTGCAAATCCATTGCACTAGACTCTCCATTCCAATAATTACAAGCTATTGTTGTTCCTTGTGATTAAGCCCCTATTCCAATGGTCAGTAAACTCATTAGTCAATAGAGTGGCAAATTGCGGCTCACGAGCCTCATGTGGCTTGAGAGCCACAGTTTGCTGACCACTGCACTAAGGCTTTTTAGGTAAGAACCTAATGAAGTCTGATCCAAAGGGGAAAATATGGAAGTAAAATATTTGGCCACTGGTGAATGAGAAATATAAGGAATACAACTTCATATTCCAAGTATTTTTTCCCTTTTTTAACAGAACCTCAGCCCATCTCTGAGACTATAAGGACCAAAAATGGGAGGGGACAGTAATTGGAAAGTACTGTGTTTAGGGATGTACTAGGGTACCAATCAAGTGTCTTAGAATCCAAGTTGGAACTCCATTGGATACCTGAAGGGCCAACTAGCTAATTGGGGCAGAAGACTGAATGCCAGTATCAGAAAGGTATATTTGAAAAAAGATTGATGGTATTTTACCCAGTGGATTTAAAGATAGAGAAGCAGAAGGAGGGAGATAAATTAATGGGCTATTAAAATATACCAGTAAGAGCCTGGCCAGTGTGGCTCAGTGGTTGAGCATAGACCCATGAACCAGGAGATCATGGTTAGATTCTTTATCAGGGCACATGCCCGCATTGCAGACTTGATCCCCAGTAGAGGGCATGAAGGAGGCAGCCAACTCTCAGCAATGTTTCTATCTCTCCTTCTCTCTTTGAAATCTATAAAAACATATTATAAAATATAAAATAAAAGTAGGAATCTGAATAGAAACTTCGTATAGACATAAACAAAAAAGTGATCCTTGCATATTAACCAGTTACATAATAATTTAAATGTTTCAAATGTTCTATAAAAGGTTATTTTTGAATATGTTTACTAAAAATATTATGAATATTTTAAATGTTTTAATACAATCCTTTCTTTGAAATAATTTATGTGTATAAAATGTATTAGATAGGAAAATGATTAAAATATCATCATTATATTTTGCAGTTTATAACAGCACAGATTGAACAATCATTAGAGGAGGTTAGTTTCCTTGTACCAGTTCATAATTTATTTGCAGTACTTTTTTTTGTGTTCTGAATTATTCAAATAAGTGACATTATTTTTAAAGTGATCACTTCTCTCTTTTGAATAAACGTCTGTTACTAGAGATTAGTGCATCATACATTATAAGCACAACAGAGAAATGGTTTGTTCTAATACATTATACTTTCCACTTAAGTGAAAAAAAAAACACAAACATAAAACATGGCATTTACATTTAGCTATGTTTGTAATAAGACATGGCTCTATGCTCATGCACTTTATTTCAATTGTAATATTAAAATGCAAATATTCATATGGGTTTTATGTACTATAGTTTTTTATGCTAGCTTGAAAAATTGTGTTAATATTGGTTCAATTTTAATGAAGTAGAACAAAAGCTTGTAAAATACATCACACATTTTAGCTATTGATATCAAAGCAAGTTTTCTGTATTGAAAGCCTTAGTAAATTTTATATTATTCTTCCAGTATACATGAATGCATACATTTTTTTAATTTATGATAAATTCAGAATTTACTTTTTTTTCAACACATCAACAATGAGAATTTTAAAAATGTGACTATTTTTGAAGAATAAATTAAGTAAAAATATTTTTATAAATGTAACTTTTAAAGTGCATGTCACTGCTGAGTTTGTTTTAGTAGCCTTCATAACTCCAGTGGTGAACCTAGGGAAGGCCTTTGCAGGAGAAAATGGAAATGGTTTTCTAGTTAAAATCTAGTGAGTTGTCAAGATTTACAGAAGAGTGAAAGCTGAGAAAAAGATAATGTGGAATGAAATATATGTTCTGTAACATGAATATATATTTAGAAACTAGAATGTAATGGTAATGAGTACAAAACTGAAAAATTTGGCATAGTAGATTAATTTCATTTTTAATTTTTTATGTTTTCATTTTAATTTTTGATGCTTAATTTTTCCTTTATGTTTTAGTGAAAATTTAGTATTCAGTTTCATTTATACCATCTTCTTATGGTTATCAGGTTTTCTGGTAATATTTCATTAAAGGGGGAGAGGAAGAAGTTTGTGGTGTTAACTTCTGTGGGTGTGTATTTGGCAGTCTTATAGTGTAACTATATCTATTGCCGAGGGATTGTCTTTATCTTCTTAAAGCTTATTTGATGAAAATATTAACAAACATCATAGCTACACAAAGATGGTTTGAAAGATTGCTATTATAGAGAAAATCATTTAAAAATAAAGAATTAAAAAGGCAATGCTTTGTACATGGTTTTAGTAGGCTGTGGAACAGGACAAAACGTGAAGCATGGAGCAGAAAAAAGAGAAAGTTTTCTGTCTACTGCATAGTTTTATTGTCCACAGAGGTCCAGACTCCATATTTGGCACCAATGAAGTAAAAGGTGGGAAAATAAATGATGCCCTAATATCAAACAGCTTAACTTTGCTTGCATAAGAAAGAGCTTTGCTTGCATAAGACAGAGCTAAGATCCATTTAGTGAAGTAAGTGCTGATGTAGGTGCAGAGAGAATAGAGTTGAAGACAGGTGGCGATGTAATAAAGGAAAGCACATGAATGGAGTGACTAAGAAGGTCAAGAAGAAATTTCATAGTCAAATAGGACTAAGTACCCTCACCATCCTGGAAACAATAGGAACAGTATGTAACATTTAAAAAATCATACAAAATAATATATAGGTATGAAAAGAATGTGATAAAAGAAAGACAATTCGTAAATTTTCAATAACACAAGTATTGCTACTCTAGTCCTCAAATTTAGCTAGACTATTGGCAAGAAGATCTCACATTTTTATTCTCTTTTATTCCTAAGGAATAAGGAGCCACGGGTAGAAGAGAAATGGCTTTTCATTTTGAACTTCATGTTCACTACTGTGGATTATATCAAATTCAAACAAATACACGTTTCTTTCAACTCTGTTTCCCATGTGACTAAATGTTCTCTCACTTTTATTCTTATCTATTCAGTACACAGCTCCTGTTTTCTTTGTTTCTAGTATTTCAACTCACTTAACATTACTTTTATACCCAAACCTCAGTATTTCTCATACCTGGACAAAGAAATGTTAGCTCTTCTATATTTCAAATGCATATTGCTTTTGATTTTCAACTTTTATCTCAAATTAGATGTCTAGGTTCATATTCAACGTATTCAAACTTTTCTCTTCTTGCTTTTCATAATCTGAGTGAATATTTTTTGTCCTTAAAAATCTTTTTGTATATGTATGTATTAAATAAGTTGGGAGGAAGAATGGTAATCAAATTAAGAGCAATCCTCCCTTTCAAAATTATAATATATGCCTGTCTCCTAGCATGCCCTGTGCAAAAGACAAAAAATAAAAACAAACAAACAAACAAAGAACAACCATTAACTTTAAATTCATTATCCAAGTGTGTGTAGGCATTCTAGTGTAAAAAATATTTACTGTGATAGCCAGGTGGTTAGAAGAACAAATTTTTTAGCAGCATAACAAACCCCCAAAGAAAAGTTAACCCAGCATATAACTCAGATTCAGTGGGGAAAATAGAACTGAGGATCATCTATCACTTTTGCGTCGTGACCTCTGCTGAATCCACTAGCGAATTCTGTGTTATTGAATCACAATGACAGACCCAAATACAAATGTCACAAATTTGCTATGTTCCTGGGTTTTGCCACATCACCGTCACCAATTTTATATTCCATTTCTGGGGACACTTTGGAAGATTTAGAGGCTTTTAACCTAATCTGAGTGGCTCCACAGAAACAGCTAGAGCTTTTCCGGGAGCAGAGGCCTGATTGTGTCAACAAGACGGCCCTGTCCACAGGGGAGCTCTGACTGGTGCTCGGGAGCTCTGGGAAGCGCCATGAATTAGTTTTATATGCTCCAAGAGGCAGTTTCCTATAAAAACAAACTTCAAACGCTGCTAGAGGAAATTGTTTCCCACTGGAACCCGGCCTAGCTGGCGACTGTCTTTAGCTACTGTGTCACTTTGGTAGTCAGTCCTCAGGACATACCATGCTTAGGCCTTTGGAGTTCAGTTTCAAGAGAGAGTCGAAGGCCAGGTAACTGCTCATGTCACATTTCTGTATTACTTGTGGAGCTGCTGTTTTGCACCTAGTTGTTTAGGCTACTGTATTTAACCTTGAAATAAGGTAGGTAGACAGGCATTTTTTGACCTCAATTCAGAGTGTTGCACCTACAACTTTTAAGAAGTTACTCTATTAAATGTAGCATCTTGATTAAGGAGAGAAGTACAAAACACTCTGCAGTTCATTAACCTGTGACTGAAGTGTGAAATAGAACTACAGGAAACCTCACTGACAGGTATATTTAAACATTAGTGGCATTTAAATAAGAGTTATGCATGTTGACTAACTCTGTTATATTTCTTTCAAAAAAGTGTTTAGCATCACTAAAAGTGTTTAGATCACCAGGAAGATTAATTCTTAGATTCCCCGATGTGCCAGGAGTTTAATATAGCAACCAGTTAGTGTATAATAGCTGCATATATGAGCAGCACAATATAATGACTGCTTTGTAGTTCCTGTAAAGCAAATATCTACCGAATTTGAACGGATTGTAGTACTTTTCCTAAATTTAAAAAATATCTGTAAATTGTAATGTGTGGTATGGTTATATAATATATATGCATCTGAAAGTTCATAAACACTTAGGCATGTAAAAATTATATTCAGGAGAATGACCTGACAAACGTATGTGAAGAGGCCACCTGACTATAAACGCTGTGTGTATATAAAAATGCCATATTATTGCAAAGGACTGAATTTATAAGTTAAGTTTTTTTGTTTTTTTTTACTCTACCGAAAGTGTTATTTTCTTCCAAAGAAATCGATATTTTGGTAGCAGTTGAATTAAACGGAAGTATTTGTCAGCTGTCAGCTAGTTAAATATCACAGAGTGAAACAAGTTATGTTCAAGTCATTTCTATGATTAATCATCTCCTATCCATATTTTCCTACATAAACCAAAGAAAACTTTGTTCAAATTTCAAATTTATGGAAATGTTTTTCTTTTCCTATCTGTAGCTTTAATTTGAAAGCTGGCAGTTATATGTTTGTAAAGACCTACTTTGCAAATACCATTTGACATCACTTATAAAATTGTGACCACTTTTCTATATGAAATTGAAAACATAAACACAAATTATAGATAGAAATAGGAAGACATGAAAAAATCACCATTTATTAAATCATTCATCTATTAAGAATGCTTAATCATGTACCCTGATTAAAAGTCTTCCAAGTATTTTGAAGAATTCAAAGAAATGGGACCTACCATTCATGTAGTGATACTCTGTAAACAGAAAGGACAAGTACACAATAGGTAAACGAAAATATAATTTGGTACTGGCCACAAGGAGGAACAGAGTGTGTGAAGAAGACAAGATTTTGATTCTTCCCTAGGAGGAGAGAGAGGTCATGGAGGAGTTGGCACTTCAGACAATGCCAACACACTGCTTTTACACCCATAGAAACAAGCATAAAGGAAGGAGAAAATACATGAATAAAATATGATCTGGGCTCCAGGGAAGAATTTCAGTTCAGTTTTCTTAGAAAGAAAAAGAAAAAAAAATAAGATGAGACATGCTACTGTGAGAATAAGGAAAGGTGGTAGAACAGTGAGGTGAGACCATCACAGCTCTCTTTTGGGTACATTTACCTGGTGTTAAGGAGAAAGGTTGATTGACTGAAAGTCTATAGAGTAAACAATTTTATTTAAAGTGAAGGCAATGAGAATGAAAAGAAAGGAACACTTTGAGATACAAAAAGACTTGATAACTAATTGTTTTATGGTATGAAGAGACAAGGTATTAAGATTCTGAAGCACAGTGGCTTTGGACATGTTAGTTCCAACAACAATTATAGGAAGCAGAGGAAGGCAATGGTGGCCTGAGAAATAACTTAGTGCTGTAAATTAATGTAGTATTGCTATAGCATCCCTGAACTAATAATTGAATGTCTCTGAGTTGATATTGATAGCTATTTTAGAAGAATCCAATCATGGAAAAAATATGCATCTTTAATTTTGTTTGATTGATCATTTGGGAAAGGCATTTAGGTACTCTAACCTAAATTTAACCAAATGGGGTCATCATATGTACATGTAAATAGACAAAGATTGAGAAATGGAAAACTATTTCTAATATCCACATATTCCCACCTTTGTATAGTGCATATTTAATACACACACATATCAATAAATATAAAAATATTTATATAAAATATCCAGAGTTTTTATAGATTTGGTTTTTCATAAATGTCAATGAAAAAAATATTAGTACTTATAATTTATCATCACTAAAGATAAAGTTTAAGAAAAAATATGGTAATATAGTGAATAATACTGCTTACCTTCTTGCCTTTCTGATTGCCCCTAACCACTTCTGTCTGCCAGCCCGATCACCCCATATCCACTCCTCTTCCAGCCTGATTGATGCCTAACTGCTCCCCTGCCAGCATGTTTGCCCCTAACTGCCCTATCCTGTGGGCCTGGGTACCCCTAACTGTCCTCCCTTGCAGTCCTGGTTTCTCCCAACTGCTCTCCTCCACATGGGGGCAATCATCTTGTGTTTTGGAGTGATGGTCAATCTATATTTTACTCTTTTATTAGATAGGGTAGAGGCTGGTGCATGGGTAGGGGCCAGCTGGTTTGCCCTGAAGGGTATCCTGGATCAGGGTGGGTGTTCTCTTGGGGCATGGGGTGGCCTGGGCGAGGGGCCTGTGGTGGTTTGCAGGCCAGCCATGTCCCTCTCCCCGCTTACCCCCTCCCCCCCCCCCACCTCTGTGGCGAACCAAGTGGAGGCCCTGGTATCTGGGATTTATTTATCTTCTATAATTGAAATTTTGTAGCCTTGAGTGGAGCCAAGCCTTCTGCTCGGAACAGCCATTGAAACTTTGTTGCCTTAAGCAGAGGCCTGGTTGGCTAGGGTGTGTGGAAAGCTTGGCTTCCTGCATCACCAGAGACAACCCAATCCTCCCTCCTGCTCTCTCTGTGGTCTAGCGATCTTGGTTAAGTTAATTTGCATACTCACTCTGATTGGTTGGTGGGCATGACTGATGGGCATGGCTGGTGGGCATAGCTGGTGGGTGTAGTAGAGTTATGTGCAATTTGCATATTACTCTTTTATTAAATAGGATTTTTAGAGAAAATGTCTTATACTTTGGGGTGTATTGTTTTTTGTTTGTTTGTTTGTTGTTTTTTTAATCCAACTGTGATCCTATACCTTTTGTGTACTGTTATATCAGATATATTTTAATTTTTGAGGTAATTGACAATTACTATCATCTTCTAACTGGAAATTGTGGTGGTCCCTGAACTTTAGTCTGAATCCACTAGCATACTTACGTAACTGTGTAAAAATAATGAACATATTTTAAATATTTTCCCATAATTTTGAACCCTAGAAAATGAGACATATAAGGAATGATGTTGACTTCTATGAGATTTTGTTTTTCTACTGATATTTCCATTATACTACCCAATTGCCAAGCAACTGATTCTTAGCAATGTTGTCATAGATGCTGGGAGTCATGTTCCTATACTAAGGTAAAATAAAATTTGTGCTTAAGTGCCCCCCACAGAGTCTAATCTCTGGATACTAATACAGTGACTAACACAAGTTTGAGGCTGGAAGCTAAACACTCGTCATGACACCAATTAATTTGGACACATCTTAATACACAGGCCCATTTCTCAGTCTCAGATTTAATTTTGTGCTTCAGATGAAATCCATTTGTGAAAATCAAATAGAGGTTAAGTGATATTAGGCTGTTCTGTTGTTTAAATGTCCTCTGCTTTGACATGAGGGCAATGTGACATCGAAGTTTTATTTCTGTCTCCATGTTGGTTCTACCTCTGTCTCAGAGATCATTTCCTCATGCCAGCTAACAGACACAAGTGGTGCACAAGAATTGGTATGCTTGTCACAGCTGCTGTCATTTTGGAATTCCCTTGCAACAACTCAGAATATAAAGACAAAAAAAAAAAAACACACAAAAACGTGCCTGCTTAGTGAAGCTTAATTTATAAGAAAGATTGGTGTCTGGAAGCCACATTTCGTATTTTACCTTGTCAATTAAAAAAAAAGTAGCTTGAAAGAAAAAGGTTTTAGGTATATTTAAAAAATAAAAATGTTGCACAATAGCCCTAGCCGGATTGGCTCAGTGGATAGAGCATTGGCCTTCGGACTAAAGGGTCCCAGCTTTGATTCCTGCCAAAGGCACATGCCCAGATTGTGGGCTTGATGCCCAATAGGGGGCGTGCAGGAGGCAGCTGATCAGTGATTCTCTCTCATCTCTTTCTATCTCTCTATCCTTCTCCCTTCCTCTCTGAAATCAATAAAGAAATATATATATATATATATATATATATATATATATTTATATATTAATATATAATAAAAAATATAATGTTGCACAATAGTCAATACAAATAATAGTACAAATTTTGGGTCAACAATCTAGTGTGAACCAAAGATCTGTATGAGATACATCATTGCTCAAGAGTTAATACCCTCATTTGTAGAGCACACCCATCTATAAAGAGCTTGATTCTCTATAACTCATATTGCTCTTTAGTCTAGCAGAGTCTGTAACAAGCTCTAGTATAAACTCATATATCTATGTAGGATCTTACTTTTTTAATAGCTGCAGCTGTTTCCATTTTATATGTTTTCTATTAATGTTTCAACTTTGGTACTTATGCCCCAGGCACAACATTTGTGAAGGAAACAATTTAAAAAGTTGAAATTTAATAAAAACTACTATCTATCTCTAATGTGTATGCGTGTGTGTGTTTGTGTGTATATATATATATATACACTAATCACTTTGAATTCATTCTCTCCACCTTAAAAAAAAAGTTTTCTACAAGTTGTTTATGCAACTGTGGAAAGTAATCAAATCTTTCTGAACCTTATCCTGAGTTGCTTTGTACTAGTTCATGTATTGGCCATGGATATATCAAAAGTTCTAAAATTCATACATTTTGAATTTCATAGGAATGATCTAACCATTTTCCTGTATTAACATCTATACCTAGGGCATAGGGCCTTAATTTAAATATCTTTTGGCTTGCAACCCATTCATCTTTTGATTTTTAAAAATAATATAATTATGTTTAAAATTAAATGTTAAGGGTCCACAGCTCCACTGCTAGTCTCTGAGAATCAAAGTTCTCCTTACATATTTTCCTTTTAAGTTCTCTGGATTTGCCCTGGCTTCATTTAAATTTTTAATTAGATTTTGTTGATGCTTTTGTAATGTGTATAACTTGGCTTGGCCAATTTGTTGTTATTTTGTTTTGTTTTTCTCTCAACAAACTCAAAACCAAAGATAACATAAAGTTGAAACAATATCCCTTTCTTTTATATAATTTGTACATGTTTTAGCTTTAGAGTCTAATGTAAATAAGTTATTTTTTAATATAAACTTCATAATTCTTATTAAAGATTTGATAAGTTAAAATGGGCTACAAACTTTGGACTAACATACAGAACCCAGAATTCTAAAACAAAATCTGGTTTTTCATCATTGCAATGGGATATATTTTTCTTCACTTTTTAAAGCCAGGTTAACTAAGATATAATTTCATACAGTGAAATTCACCCTTTTCAGTGTACAGTTGCAGTATGTTTGACAAATGGATACATTTGTGTAACTACCATCATATCAAGATGTGGACAATTTCCTTCATCCCCAGTAATTTTCTCATGCATTCGTTGTCAAGTCCTCCCCCAAGCCCAGCATGCTGTAACATCTAATGTTATCTTTTCCCATATTTTTGCCTTTTCCAGAATGCCATATCAATAATATCTTTCATTGCATAGACAATTGAGTGTGACTTTTTGTCTTTCATTTTTGATAAGACCATTGTAACATTTGTATATATCTGTTTATAACATCTAGTAGAGATAAACTTCCTTATCAAATTTGGGTGTGAGAAGAGGTATACTTTTTAACCCAATTTACATAGATGATGAAGGAGCATTTTTTTTCCCAAATTATTACTGATTTTTTATGTGGGGCTTATAATGAAATTTAAGCACAATAACTGTGAAACTCCAGGATACATTTAATAAGTTATTCAATTTTCATTAAAAAATGTTTTTTTTTTGTTTTGTTTTTTACTCTGTATCTTCTTCTGGACTGCTTGAATACTTTGTCACTTTTTAAAAAATATACTGTATTAGTATTTTACTAAGACAAGTCAGTGATTTATGGACATTTAAATTATTTTAGTTTTTCTTTACTCTTCTATTGGGCACTATCTGATAGACCTTTAAAAAACATCTTAGATGATTGATGATATGTAGTATTGTTTATAGATGCCTATGGTTTTAACTTAAAAAAAACAATAAAATAACCTAATTAAGAGTGATATACATACTAATGGAGAAGGTATTTACTTTTGACAACTGAGGGTAAACTTAGTATTTTAATTGTTTTCAGTAATGTCATTAATCTTTTGGAGGCTTAATTTTTTTCTGTATTTATTTCTGCAACGATTACATCAGAGGAATTCAGGAATTATTTAGCTTTTAGGATAAAATTGGCTCTCATATAGAACTTTGAAGTCCGAATGTGCCTTAACTTCTTGATCTAAAAGGTCACTGATTTTTTTTACTTACATTTTCATTTATCCTTATATCAGTATCATACATTCATTATTAGTGAAATTCAAGAATAATAGGGTATAGCTTTAAATTCTATTTTTTTTTATTCTGTCAGTATATTTTCTCAGATGTTAGTTCAGATGTCAGCTTGAATTTAATTCCTAGTGGATATGTTTGCCATTTTATCCTAAAGAAATGATAAAGAGAAGAAATAAGATGTATTTTTATATTCAGTTCTAAAATAAATTACTACATATTGAGAACTATGCAATGCCTGGGGAGGTCTTCTTATCTTTTGTCTTTTAAGATGTCTTCTCACAATTCCATGGGATTTGGGAATATAAGGGAATATGCCCCTCATTTGTCCCTGCTCATTCTCTTTGAATGAATGATTTTGTTATCCTTTAGTTCACATTTTTTTTTAAAAAAAAGTTCCACTGCTTAAAATCGAGTATGGATATGAACTCTAGATTCCCTTTAGACCATTCTCTACCATCTTTGTGTAGGTTTAGCTATCTCCCCAAAATGCTGTGTAGTCACCCAGTTGTTTCAGATTTTTGGATCACTCTCTACTTCACTACACATGTCCCAAGCATCAGCAAATCCTATGAACACCACCTTCAAAATGTGGCCCATGCTGAGCCTTTTCTGTACCTCAACCCACCACTGTCCAAGTCCAGTTCACCACCATATGATGCTTAGGGTATTAGTAGAAGCTTTTGACAGTCTTGCTTTCACTATTATCCTTGTATAGTACCTCAAATGATCCAGTCTTTGCCTACCTCTCGGAACCCATTTCCTTTGGTCATTTCCCTCTGACTTGGTTTCCTATTACTGCTGCAAAAAATGACCACAAACTTAGTAGCTTTAAAAAATACAGTTATCTTACTGTTCTGCAAGACAGAAGTCCAAAATCAGTTCCAGTGGCCTAATATTGACATGGCAGTAGGGCTTATGTTTGAAGGCTCAGGAGAGAATCTGCTTGTTTGCCTTTTCTTTTTTTTTGACCTGTATTCTCAAATGGTAACCCTTTCTTTGCATCACTCAAACCTCTTGCTTTACATCTCCTCCCACCCTTCTTCAGTCAAATCTCCCTCTGCATCCATTTTGTGAAAGCACAGGTGATTGAGTACATGTGTGTTCTATCCTGATAATCTCAGTTAATTCTCCCATCTCAAAACTATTTAATCACATCTGCAAAGTCCCTTTTATCATATAAAGTAACATTTATAGTTTCCAGAAATGAGGACCTGGATATCTTCCAAGTACCACACCTCTGAATTGCTTTGCTAAAACCAAAGTTGGTTTCTTAAACAAGTTAACTTGAAATAGCCTCTGATCTTTTATACATAGTCCATTTGCCTAGAATATGGCCTCTTTTCATCATTTAGGTCTCTGTTCAAATGTCATTTCCTCAAAAAAGACCTTCTCTTACTGTATATTTTAAAAAATACTTTCCCTATTTACTCTTCTGCTCTGTATTACTGTATTCACAATCAGTATACCTCTGGTATTATTTGTTTGCTATCTCATTGACTTCACCACCATAAGGCAGACTCTTCATTGTGTCATTGAAGCACTTCCTGGATTAACTGCATTGCAAGGACAAGGTAATTTCTTAAATAAAATCTATATTTTCAATTATAAAAGTAAATAAACTGACTCACATAATTAAGTTTTTTTAAGATCACAGAGATGGTAGTGTCAGAACTGATATTGTTTCCATTTTGACTAACTTCAAAAATCCACATGCTTTATATTATTTCTCCCTTTTTGTTGAAATCTCATGTTAACCATGACCAATATAAGTATGCATCTATATTAGCCACACCAAGAAGAACCAAACACACATCATTTGCATTTTCAAGGGCATCCTGGAGAAAAATATTCTTATAAGTGCTATTGAGCACACTTTGTTTCTTTCTTGACATTGTGCATTTTGGAATCCATTGCATGGCCATGTGCTAAAATGGGAATGATTTATTTAAGTCTTTGAATATGTTATACAATATAGTTCTTAACAGGCAAGTTACCTTTCTATCATCCTAAAAATGATTCTGGAATGTGAAATGTATTCATTCTTTATGTAGTTTTATTAAAAACTTTAAAGAGTCTGTAGGTCTTAATTCATTACTAAAAATATAATTTTATATATGTAATGTTTTCTTTTTATTTCTTTAAATATAAACATTGATACCTCACCCAATGAGTTTGTGATCAGTATACCAGAGCTTACTAGAATATTTACTTTAACAAGAATATTTTCTTCCGTAGTGCATGCACTTTATGATTTCTTTTGGCATCATTTAGATTATCAAGCTGTTTGTCTATGAGCCAAATTCTTAAAACACTGTATTTATGTGGAGTTGCTTGGGTATGCTAGAAAAGAATTTTATTATGTTAATTTTGTTTTGAAAGGCATAGACTTTTATAACTACATTGGCAAGTTTGATTTAGCCAAACACATAACCTAACAAACTTGCAATAAGTTTTTAAAAAGTTTTTTTAACTCTCTCTGCTTTTAGTGTTACTTAAGGTTAGTACAATAAGATTTAGGATGAATCCTAAATTCTCCGCCAATATGATAAGAAAAATATATACAATGAATCTAAAGGAGAGAAGGTCATTTGCATTTGTTCCATGTGTTGCTTAGATACAGGCCAAGTGGAATGAAAGCATTCTGGAACCACTTTTCTCTCAAATGATTAGAGAATGCTACTAAGTTTATAATTAAAATCTAAATAAAAGAATGACATGTCACTGATTTTAACACCATGAACATAAATATCTTAAACTGATGGAAACTTTTATTCTTGAATAGTTTAGACTCCATTCTTATTTATTTATTTATTTATTATTTATTTATTTATTTATTTATTGGCTATGCTGCTAATTGCATTTTACAGATTTACATACATGACATTGGGACACAAAGACAGCTACAAAACCAATCCTCTTGCCTGGGTGTAAACTAATAAAAATGAAATTTAGTATTTCATTTCAGATATTTCTGAAAGCTCTATTCATGTTGTTGAATTGGAAAATTGAATATAATAATTCTCTATCCAACTCGACTAACATTTTAGAAAATTTAACTGTATATATATTATTTCAGGCAATTTAAAATGAAGTTAAATATTTATTCCAAGCTTAATTTGGCAAGCTGAAAGGAGTAAATTTATAAATCTTGTTGAAAATATATTACTTTCTTAAGGGAAGTTTTAAAAAATAGATGTAAAGTAGTTAACAGATTTAATAGTTTAAAAAGATATTCCATTGTTTTGTGTCAATAAGTAAAATCTATTTTTAAACAGTCCAAATTTAATTAATTAGTTTTTACAATTTAATAAGTTATGAAATAAAATGTTTAAGGCAAAACAACTAGAACCCTCTAAAAAAGTTGTTCAGGCTACATTAATCTTTGAAGTCCATATAGAGCTTTTCTATGAAAAATGCTTTATAAATATTACATGCATTATAAATTTAGATTGAATGGATAAACATATTAGATGCTATAAGTAGACAGAAATCAGGAAACCTGAGATTTTGATAACTGATATGGTATGGTGTCAGAAAATCAGTTTTATTCACTAAAACAAGCATTATTTTATACAAAATTAAAATATACCATAAAAATCTGAAGCAGTTTTATAAATCTGACTTTTGCTGAGTGAATCAAAAATGTGCTTTGTGAGTAGAGCAAGATTTTAGGCCAACCTCAATAACAAGTCTGTCTTGCTAAAGGATCAATACTTTATCATTTGCAATTAAAATTATACTAAGATGTCTTATGGAAATTCATTATTTTAAGGAATTTATTGATTAACTCTTGGATATAAAGATGGAACCTTCAAAATTATCAATTTCATTTTATAATATAACATCTCAACTTGTAATTATTTAGTCTATTTTTTGCCCATAATTTTTTCATGATTTATTTATTTTTTTTTATTTTTTTAATTAATTTTTATACATATCTCCCCATTGCCCCCCTCCTTTCCAGGCATACCCCAACCCCCCAGTGTCTATGTTTATTGGTTATGCTTATATGCATGCATACAAGTCCTTTGATTGATCTCTTATCTACCTCATCTAACTTTAATCTTCCTGCTGTAATTTCACAGTCTGTTTAATGCTTTACTGCCTCTGTATCTATCCTTTTGTTCATCAGTTTATAATGTTCTTTATTATCCACAAATGAGTGAGATAATGTGATGCTTCTCCTTCACTGACTAGCTTATTTCACTAAGCATAAGGCTCTCCAGTTCCATCCAGGTTGCTGCAAATGGTAAGAATTCCTTCTTTTTAATGGCAGCATAGAATTCCATTGTGTAGATGTACCACAGTTTTCTGATCCACTCATCTGCTGACGGGCACCTAAGCTGTTTCCAAATTGTAGCTATTGTAAATTGTGCTGTACAGAAAGAGAGACTAAAAAAGCAATCCCATTTACCATCTCACCAAAAAAATTAAGATACCTAGGAATAAAACTAACTAAAGAGGTATGAGTTATTTATTAAAGACTGTTTAAGTAAATATTTTAAAGTGGATTATCTTTATACATTATACATTTTATATAGATATAGAATTATGTGCATTTGCATATTCTTTGACAGGATATGTCTCAATATGCTGCCTATATTAGATGCATTATATGAAAATCCTATAATCATCAAAATCACTTATTCTTTACGTTTTAATATTTACCAAAAATATAAAAACATATATTAAAAGTAGAACTACATTTTTCTGCTTATCATATAACAATAACTTCAAATTTTGTAATATGTATAATTTTAGTAATGTTAATTTATAATCTAATGGAGAATATAGTATAGAATACATTTCTATTTCTCAAAAATTTTTATATTTTTAATTCCACTTACTTAATAAATGTATGCATAATTACATATTGCAATTTTTACAAAACTTATATACTATTGGAAATAAATGCTAAAATTCCACAATACAGATTTATATACAAATATATCAGAAATATCTATATAGTACACTGTGGGAATTCATATTCATCTAAAATTCAGGGAATTTAATTTTCTTTATGAAATATATTACCTTTTAAAGTAATATAAAACCAATCATAAGTTAATGATTTATAAAATCTTGGATATAATCAATTCAGACATATCCATTGCTCTGAATAATTGTAGCACTGCATGTAAAAAAGTAGTATCTATAATTTTGATTCTGAAGCATGTCAAGAATTTAAGGTAGGATATGTTTCATGTAATGATGGTCCTAAATGTTTGAATATTGGTAATCCATAAACCATGTATATTTTAAATGTCAACTAATTTAATCAGAGATGTCCATTTCCTAACAATTATGTATAAATGTGAGATTCTGAGCAAGCTAAACAATCAAGATTGCTTATACAGAAGTAATTGCTGTGCATAAAATAAGTAAATCTTATATATATGTATGTGTATATAAATTGAAAATCATAATGTGTGTGTGTGTGTGTGTGTGTGTGTGTGTGTGTGTGTGTATTAAGCAAATCTTCCAATATTGTTAGTATCTGGAGGGCTTTATGCTGAGGGAAATAAGCTAGAAAGAGAAAGACAAATAATGTATGGTATCACTTGTGGAATAAAATAAACAACACCAATTTCATAGAAACTGAGAGTAGCTTTATGGTTGGCAGAGGCTGGGGTAATGGAGAATTGTGTAGGTTAAAGGGTACACATTTTCAGATATAAGGAGTGAAGGTTCTAAGGATCCAATGTATAGCATGGTAACATAGCTAAAAATATTGAATTGTATCTGCATAATATACTTGAAAGTTGGTGTGAGTAAACTTTAAGCATTCTCATTCCTCCCAAAAAAGTTCCCAGACAACTACTTTGGGAAGAAGCAAATGTGTTAATTACTTTGATCTTGGTAATTATTATGTAATGTATTTTATATCATGTCATCACATTGTGTATTTTAAGTAAATACAATTATATTTGTCAATTATTCCTAAACTAGAGGCCCAATGCATGAAATTCATGCAAGGACCTCTGCCTCGATTCCCTGACCCCTGTGGCTTTGTCTGAAAGAAAGAAGGACATCCAGAAGGACTTCCGGTCTAACCAGCATATTTTGCTTTATTATTATAGATAAAGTTAACAAGGAAAGAATTAAAAGCCAAGGGACAATTGAGCTGAAACAAGTTGCTTTATACTGACAAGTTAAAAATACTGATATGGGTTGAGACATAAAATTCAATAATAAAACAATTCTAAACATTTTATAAAAGCACTGTTCATATAGACTACAATTATAAGAGTTGTCATAAAATCATACAGACAATCTCAGTAAGAAATCTGCAAAAACAAATGTGCAAGAACTATCTCCAGGGCAAATTAACATGTTTCTTAGTGAAATCTTCTAGACATGTTGCTAATTATTTCTGGTTATGGTATTAAGGCACACTGGGAATTGAATGCACCACAAAAAGCCTCACATAAGGATAACAATTTCATACAGGAACAATTAACAGATGTTTTTATTTTTAAGTTGGGGATTCCGGTCACAGAGTTTGTAGAGCTGCTATGAAATTAGGATGACTTAATAAAAAAAAGTTTCTGCATCATTTACCACTCCAAATTTATTTCCTTGAGGAAATAGTCTCGCTTACTCTCAAGGATGCCATTTAAAATACTGCCTTTTTCTATGAAAACTGACTAAGTACTTGGTATACTAGTAAGGGATGTTGTGCCTTTGCTAGTGAAGTATGACTCTTATGTGTTTGGCTTCCAGAAAGTCTCAGAGGTATATAAAATGGTCCGTTTAGCTTATGCTTATATAAACCCTATTACTCTATAAGGTTCAAAAAGGAATAGGCACTATATTTCTGTGATTCAATTTTTCTCTTGTTGCCTATTTCCTCAGAAGTATCTTCATTTTTTTTCCTATTCCAGAGTCTAAGAAAGATTTGAGTAGGAAAATATGATTGTACTTATTTATCTAGTGTAAAATTCTGCTTTCAGCTAAACATGAAAATAGAGATGGACATGTTGACCTTTCACTAACAATTGTACAGCAGAGAATTCAAGGTCATAGGAGAAACCTTTGTAGGAGTAGAACCAATAATAATTTAAATGTGTTTAAAAATGCTTAGAGAAGACAATTTAGGTGATACATTTATTTAATACCCCATGAAGGGGACAGTCTTTTTTGGAGAATTACAAAATGGGGCCATAGGCAAAGAATAAAGAACAAGGAAGAGAAAGATAGAAAATATCCAATTGTCTGGGGCTAGTTTGTGGGGAGAAGGTCCAGTGCTGGGTTGGTGGTAAGGGATCAGCTGCCAGGATAGAGTGCTTCTCTGGTAAAGGGAACTATTTGCTGGGATTTAAAGTGATTTAACTTTCAGTTTGCAGACAGGGCATCCCAGGCAGGAGCAGACGAATCTGAGTCTTCTTTTTATCTTATAACTAGAGGCCCAATGCATGACAATCTGCACTGGAGGTGTCCCTCAGCCTGGCCTGCCCCTTTTCACAATCCAGTTCACTCAGGGTATGTCTTCCTCTGCTGGAGGCAACCAGGCTGATCAGGGGAAGGCATTGCCCCCATCACCCCGCTGCTGCTGCCACTGCCAGCCACTGCAGATTCTGGCCCTTGGCTTTCCCTTCTTAGCGCTTAACACTGGACCACCCCCTGCCCACTGGTGGATGGAGGCGATCTGGGGCCAGGCCCACTTGGGGATGGGCTATGGGACGTTGAGGCACAGAGGCATGGTTCCTGGACCAGGCCCACACTGCTGCCTCTGTGGCTGCCTCTGAGGAAGGCGCAGCACTGGGACTGAGCTGTGCCACAGCCTGTCCCATGCTGCCTCTGTGGAAGGGGGCATTGTGCTACCTTCTTGTGCGGGCTCTGCCTTCTCGAATGGGTTCTGCCACCTCTGCAAAAGGTGCTAGATAGGCCCATGGCACTGCCCTCCTCTCCCTGCATGGTGCTGCCTGCCTCTCCTGAGGTGGCACCTCTCCTGTGCAGCAACTCCTAGGCCCTTACAGCTGCTGTGGCTTTGTCTGGATGGACGTCTGGATGGATGTCCTAATTAGCATATTACCCTTTTATTGTTATACATAATATCTAATATCATGCAAGCAAATAATGTGGATTATATTTTGACTTGTATTTTTTATGGCTAAACTTAGTCATTGAAAAGGCAGATAATCATATTAACCTAAATGTTTATAAAATGATTAGCTACAATAACATAATCACTAAAATTTGCTGATAATTCATAATGTTTTTACTTACCCTAAAATTCACTTATTTTGAATTACTGTTTGACTATTTTTAAGCACCCATAATTACCTTTTCTGCTCAATCTTATTTTGTCCATTCCAATAAATCAGACTGAAAAGAAATTTTAAAACATATTTTAGCAAGATATAATAGTTACTCTCCCTAATTTAGTTATTCTAAGGATTTCATAAAAGCCTAAATAGAGGTATTATCCTTTAACTGAATATGTTCCAATAATAAAGAAATCACCATATATCTTTTCATGGTAAAATACATTAATGTTAACCATTGGACTACAGAATACAATCAAAAGACTTTCTCACGCTAGCTGGTTTTGCTCACTGGATAGAGCATTGGCTAGTGGGCTGAAGAGTCCCAGGTTCGATTCCTGATCAAAGGCACATGCCCAGTAGGGGGCGTGCAGGAGGCAGCCAATCAATGATTCTCTCTCATCATTGATTTTTCTTTCTTTCCACCTCCCTTCCTCTCTGAAATCAGTAAAAAATATATACGTTTTCTACAGTCCATTTAAGGTTTTTTATTTTAATAAAATAAAAGCCTCCAGCAAAAACACCTTTTGGAATGTTTGCTTTTCCTACTCAACTCTTTTGGGAGGAAGCAAATAGAAAGTTTTATCATGGGGAAAAGAAGTAAGTAAGTGAGTAAATAAATAAATAAATAAATGCTTAAGGAAACAGCCTTGTTGAGACTTGAAAACTCAGTAGAATTTGGCAAACTAGTGATTCAGGTAGTTTCCTCTTTCATTTATTTAAAATATGGACTCCATAACCAAACACTGTAACATTTTATACTTGGTTGGAGGAAGTGATGAGCTGGAGCACATTTGTTGGTTCTGGCTGCCATAAGGAACTCCTTCTTTGTAGAGTTCTTTGTTGTAATCGTGCATAATTACACCCATTTGAAGTCTTACTTTAAAACCTTGGGTTTGCCATTTTAAATAAATGTTCACACCTTTTTGACAGAAGACACTGATTCCTCTTTCCTTCTCTCATGTTCCTGGCTTTGTTAGCATTTGCAACATGGGAAGAGAGTACAATGAGTTATTAATTATTCTTTGATATATTCTGTTTAGTTTTGTTTCCATTTCCTTTGCTATTGGGACTGTTCCACAATATGAAATTTTAAGATATTTTCTAAGCTTGGGTAGTATAGATTATTTAAAAAAAATAATGATGAAAATCAGAGTTGAAGTAAATCCTCTTCTGAGAAACATTATCAAATACTTTTAATTATTAAAATAATCATCAATGCCCCGGCTGGTTTGGCTCAGTGGATAGAGCGTCAGTCTGCAGACTGAAAGGTCCTGGGTTCGATTTCAGTCAAGGGCACATGCCTTGGTTGTGGGCTCTATCCCAGGTGGAGGGCTTGCAGGAGGCAGCCAATCAATGATTTTCTTTCACATTGATGTTTCTATCTCTACCTCCCTCCTTCTCCTTTATTCTCTGAAATCAATAAAAATATATTTAAAAATAATAAGCAACAATATAACTTTAAACTCCTGTTAAAGGCAGCAGCAATACAATTATATGAGAGAATTTAAGTCTTGCTTATTTTTTGACAATACGTTAATTAAAATGTTTTGTCACTTGTCTAGCTCATGCTTAATGCTAGGAGAAATGGGCATCCTTATAAACCTGAATTTATGAAGACTCTGACCTGTACCAGAGTAGTATGCTAAAACTAGTCAATATTTCAAACATTGATAATAGAATTTCTTAGACAAAAATAATGCCTATTAAGAAGCTAACTCTGCCCTTTAGGAAGGAAAAGTTTAAGTATTTTATATTCAGTAACATTGACTTATTTGGATATATTTATTTTGGTTCCCAATAAAATAGAGTTTTAGACTGTTGGAAATAATTATTGGGATCAGTTATTTATCTATATAAAATTGAAAATCTAATTAAATGCATAATTTTATTAGTATGAAATTATTTAAGTAATTGTACTCCAACATATCAATAGTATTACAATATTACAAAGATATTCTATTAAAATAAGTATTAAACTAGAAAATTCCAAAGTATTTAATATACTCACTTAGCTTCTGTTTGTTAAGTAGTTTTATAAAACACAACGTAAATTATTTCAAATAGTTCAGTAGTTGGACTATGTTCAGCAATATGTATCAAGAAGATAGATGTGAACTTCTAAAATTTTCTGATCTCAACATGTTAACAATGCAAATGGTAATTACTAAAGGTAACTGAGTTACTGAGTTTATACTCTGACTATATAATATCACTGGCACCCAGCATTTATAAAAACATGACTTGTTTTACAAAAAAAATGTTTCTTTAATAATCTGTGTGGATTGAAAATATTTGTGAGGTAAACCTAACCTTTTTTTTTAAAACATATTTTATTGATTTTTTACAGAGAGGAGGAGAGAGGGATAGAAAGCTATAAACATCAATCAGGGATGTGCCTGCAACTAAGGTACACGCCCCTGACAGGAATCAAACCTGGGACCCCCCAGTCAGCAGGCTGATGCTCTATCCACTGAGCCAAACGGGTTTTGGTGAAAACCTAACCTTTTGAAATACCTATAGGGAAATTTTTCTTTCTACTCTCTCTAGGATAATCACAAACCTAGAAAGGAATATTAATACTAACTTAGGTAAGGAAAGACAATCTGGGTTAAAAATATTGTGCTTGTGTGTGTAGTGTGTGTATATGTGTGTGTATGTGTGTGTATGGGTGTGTGTATGTGTGAGAGAGAGACAGAGAGATTATGTACACCACACTGCTGCACTTCGATTCTATCTCTACCTGTATAACCACTTAATCATAAATCCGCTGATCTAGGACTGGTTTAGTTTGAGTTTGTTGGTTTTGTTAATACCTCTGCCATCTTATCGTGGGCAGAACATGGTGTTCTAGAAAGAGTATGCAGTCTGTGCTCAGGTATACATGCTCCATTACAGATACCTTTCTATAAATTTAGAGCAGTTACTTAATTTTTACATCATAAATTTCTAGTTTACAAGAAGCAATTACATAGTCCTTAACTCATGAACTTGTTTTGGAAAATAAGATATATTTAAAGCACCTGTCATAATAAATGTAAGTAAATACTCAATAAACTTTTCCCAAAATTTTAAAACGATATAATGGAAAATAATGGCATTTACTAGTATATTAGAGTCATTTTTTAGTTATGAGGAAGACAAATCTGATAAAATATTTTGTTTTCAATTAATAGAAATAGTACACATGAAGACGGTTATTTCATTGGGACTCCAATAACATGCATTTGGATATTTGTAACCAAAGAAATGTATGTTTTTTCCCTGTGCATCTAAAGAGCCTTGCTCTCGAGACCGGTTTCACTCAGTGGATAGAGCGTCGGCCTGGGGACTGAGAGGTCCCAGGTTCGATTCTGGTCAGGGGCATGTACCTTGGTTGCGGGCACATCCCCAGTGGGGGGCGTGCAGGAGGTGGCTTATCGATGTCTCTCTCTCATCGATGTTTCTGGCTCTCTATCCCTCTCCTTTCCTCTCTGTAAAAAAATCAATTAAAAAAAAAAACAGCCTTGCTATAGATAAAGGCTAACATTATTACTTACTGGTTTAACTATTTATTTATGTATAAATATAACACTTTAAATAATTATATAAACATTCAATAAATTGCATATATATTAATATCTAAGGAGACTTTGGAATTAATTAGAAATTGTGCATCTTTTCTCATAATGATTTATTTTTAACAATTAAATTTCTGCTAGAGAAAATTAGAAGTTGAAAAAAATAAGCTACAAAGTTCACTTGTTGGGACTTAAATTTCCATGGTGATTAATTATAATTTCTCTTATGTAAGTTATTAAATATGTTCTAAAAATGTTTATTTAGTTGGAGGACTCTACATTTTTAATAGTACATCTTTAATTTTATTAACTAAAAGCCTTAAACTCTTTCATAACATGCTATGTGTTGATTTTTTACTGTTTTTTTCTGTGACCAGTGGATAAGCTAGACCTTTGTGGCATTTCATGTGTTGTACTTCTTTGCTACATGTACACATCAATGTGACCTTGTTTTACTAATTAGGACCGAACTGTTGGTAGCTTGCTTGCCATTTGCTCCATTCCTTTCTACTGGTATTTTACAAACCTGTATTTGGTAGTAATCTTCACTATTTTTTAACCAGGACTCTCATTTTTATTTAGACCATTTTTTAAAGAGGCTAGAATTTTTGAGCCTGAATATCCCTATGTTGTATATAATAAGCACCCATCCTTGTTCTTCTTAAAAAAACAATTGAAGGACCCATTTGTCAGGTGGTACACAACATGGTTAATAACAATATCCTACAATGCTTAATAAAGAATAGAATAATAGGCACGAATTATTCAGTATTCTTTAAAAAGCAGCATGAAATCAATAAGATATCCAATGATATCTTTGTCTTTCAGGTTTATCTTTATATATGATTGGTAAATAATACTTATCTTTGTTATCTGTTCCTTCTTTTCATTCCTCCCTTCTATTCTTTATCTGAGATGTTAACTTATCCATTGTATTTAAATTTAAACAAAGAGATAAACCAGAATATGATGATTTTTTTAATTTTTCTATTTGAAAAATTTGAACAAAAGACCCAAGAGGCTTCCTTCCTTTATTTTATCTTTCCTTCTGCATTAATTTTTACCTTCAACAAATATTTTTTGAGTATCAAATATTCAACAACTATGCACCAGCAGTTGTTTGGTTCAAATCTCTGTTTTTTGTTTGTTTGTTTGTTTGTTTTTGAGATTCTGGTTAAAAAAATAGGAAACATGTACTTTAATGCAAGTTTCCTTTGCTTATACTCAAATAAGATAGGGTGTTTATTGCTATAGTAATTGCTTTAGAAATCCTGAGAGTAAGAAGGCTTTAAGGCGGTCATCTCTATTTTGTTAATCCACATGCATCAGTCCCTGGTAGCAATCTTCTCATTTTTTGACAAATGAAAGAGTTGGTGCTTATGAAAAATCAATCTCCACAACCATCACTGATTCCATTCATCCTGCTCCCGCCAGAGAAGGAGAAAGTGAACAGTTGTATGGGAACCATTTACATTTAGGATGAGAGAAATTACCTTGATTGTGCATTGACTGCCCCTTCCCATTTTGGTGACTCCTCTAAGGAGATCAGCAAGAGTGAACACGATTCACCAGGAGATTAGGACAGTGTTGGAACAAGCAGGTGTTTGTGATGGTTCCCTTTGGAACTATAAATGGCAACCAGCCAGTGGTATTACTGCTTTGCCTTTATATAGGATAATAAGGAAAACAAGAAGACAATAAGGAGGTTTAAGCTAAAGAAAAAAAAATAACAAAACTGATAAATCTACTCTTAATTATACAAATATTATTTTTGATTGTGTTAACTGGAGTCACCTAGTCATAAGCTTAGTTCTTTAAGTATTGCTGCTCATGGAAGTGAGGATCCATAGTTAGACGTAGTGCTCTTCACTGTTCTGTTTTTGGTATTCAGATACTCTCTGTCTTCCACACACTATTTCAGATCCCCCCAGGCTCCCTCAGTGCCTTAGGCTGTGAAATCAGAATAGAAAATGAGTTGCTCCTAGACAAATCACATTTTATATGCAAATAATTTCTTCCTTAGTATCATCAGAGTACAATAATTTGAATGTTTGACATAGTGATTCATCAGTGTCTATAATATGTCACTTAAATATTAGAGTCCTTCTGACCCCACAGGATTTGGTTGGAGTAGTGGCTAAACCTTCCAAGTTTTTCTTTCTCTTTGTTCTATTTTTGCTTATGTGCCAAGTTTAGCATTACCCAATTCTATCCTATGTATTGTATAGTGATAGTAGAATTCTTTTGTTCTCATATTTTGTATTTTGTCCTTCCTCCAAACTCTTTTTTTATTTCTTATAGGTATTATGCTTTTCCTGAAAGTTCTACTCATAAAATAGTGAAAGAATAGGCTCAATCTATCGGCGATGTTATGAAAAGCTACCTTATGCTTTATTATTTTCTTTAGACTTTGTGAAGATATTTTGATCTGCAAACTTGGTTGAAAAGAAAAATGAAAGATAGAAGAAGACAGAGGGAGAAAAGGGAGAAAGACGGAAGAAAGGAAGGAAGGAAGGAAGGAAGGAAGGAAGGAAGGAAGGAAGGAGGGAAGGGAGGAAGGGAGGGAGGGAGGGAGGGAGGAATATGAAGAATATTGAAAATAACTGTTACTGATTAAAAATATTTTTGAGCCACTGAGGGGAATCCAAGATGGCGGCATAGGTAAACACCTACACTGCTGCCTCGCACAACAATGTCAAAACTACAACTAAAAGATAGAACGGACATCCTCCAGAACCATAGGAAAGCTGGCTGAGTGGAAGTTCTACAACTAGAGGGAAAGAGAGGGGCTCACGGAGACCCAAAGGAGCTGTAAAAAGCTGAGGTACGGAGACACGCGCGAGGAGAGAGCGGGTGCTAGAGTACCTGGCTGGCTTTCTCTGGCGGGAGGGAAACGGAGACTGTCAAAGGCATTGAACCCCTTATCCTATGACACTAAACCCCAGATCCAGCCGAAACTCATACGGGGGGAGTTTGGACTGTGAAAAGGGAGAAGTGCACGGAAATTTATGGGAGTCGCAAAAGATCAAAGGCCTGGTGGCGCGCATGGCATTGCGTGCAGCACAGATTGCTGATTGTGCCGCTGGCTTTTGCGAGTGGGCGGGAGACAGACCCTCCCAACTGTGCCACTTCTAACTTCACTAAGCCCCGGTTTCAGACGAAACCCTGGAGACCTAGTCTCGTGTGGTCCTGGTGTGCAGGGAAGCCGGAAAGGCAGCGGTTAGAGGCACTGCGGGGCGCACGCACAAGGACCGCTCCAGCGATTACCCAGTCACGTGAGACTCAGGGACCGTGGAGGGTGGGGCAGACTGGAAGGCAAGGTGGTCCCTTAAGCCCTGAGACTCCACCCCTCCCAAGCTCAACAGCGAGGCATCTGCAGCTTTGCACGTCTGGTATCATAAGGCTGAATCCAACACAGAAGTTTCCCCTGCATAGTGAAAATGCTGAGACAAGGGAAGGGATTACAAACAAAAGAAATGGAGGGAAAAAAACGACTGGATATAGAGTTCAAAACCACGCTTATAAGGTTTTTCAAGAATATGCTAGAAAAGTTGGATAAATTTAGTGAGACCCAAGAGGAGATGAAAAAAGACCAACTAGAGATGCAAAAGATTCAACTAGAGATGGAAAAGGTCCAACTAAAGATGAAAAAAGACCAACTAGAAATTAAACATACACTGACTGAAATAAAAACTGTTATACAGAGTCCTAACAGCAGACTAGAGAAAGGCAAGAATCAAGTCAAAAATTTGAAATATAAAGAAGCAGAAAACATTCAAATGGAAAAGCAAGAAGAGAAAAGAATCCAAAAATGTGAAGATAATGTAAGGAGCCTCTGGGACAGCTTCAAGCGTACCAACATCAAAATTGTGGGGGTGCCAGAAGAAGAGAGAGAACAAGATACTGAAAACCTATTTAAAGAAATAATGACTGAAAACTTCCCACATCTGGTAAAAGAAATAGACTTACAAGTCCAGGAAGCACACAGAACCCTAAATAAAAGGAATCCAAAGATGACCACACTAAGACACATCATAATTAAAATACCAAGAGCAAAAGACAAAGAGAGAATATTAAAAGCAGCAAGAGAAAAACAGTTCATTACCTACAAGGCAGCACCCATACGACTGTCAGCTGATTTCTCAACAGAAACGATGCAGGCCAGACGGGAGTGGCAAGAAATATTCAACGTGATGAACAGCAAGAACCTACAACCAAGAATAATCTATCCAGCAAAGCTATCATTCAGAATTGAAGGGCAGATAAAGAGCTTCACAGAGAAGAAAAAGCTAAAGGAGTTCATCAACTCCAAACCAGTATTACATGAAATGCTGAAAGGTACTCTTTTAGAAGAGGAAGAAGAAAAAGATAAAAGACAAAAAATTATGAACAACAAATACATATCTATCAACAAGTGAATCTAAAAATTAAGTGAATTAAAAATTTGATCAACAGAATAAACTGGTGAATATAATAGAATCAGGAGCACAGAAAGGGAGTAGAATTATCAAATTCTCAGGAGGACAAAAATCATAAAGCATCAAACAGACTGTGAAATTACAGCAGAAAGATTAAAGTTAGGTGAGGTAGATAAGTGATCAATCAAAGGACTTGCATGCATGCATATAAGCATAACCAATGATCACAGACACTGGGGGGTCAGGGTATGCCTGGGAGGGAGGGGGGCAATGGGGAGATATGTATAAAAATTAATAAAAATTAATTTAAAAAATATTTTCAAGTATCAGCAATTATATTTGGTGAAATATTTTAAGCATGGAAAAATAGCATTACTCTGAAAGCTGAATGAGAGCATTCCTTAAAATATCTTTATTAGTTATCCCCTCATGATTACAAAATCTTTGACAATCACACAACTGTTACATAAGAAAGGTGCTCAGTGCAGGACCATAGGGCCTCATTAGCAGATTCTTTTATACAGTGATGTTGTTCCCTGTGTCAATTAATTTTTTTTTCCATTATAAAACAGCCAGAATACCTCTACCTCTTTTCACTTGCTCTTTCCTCTGATGAATAAAAGACCCAAGAGGTTTTAAACTTGTAATTGAACTTAGTACCCATTATATCTAGAGGTTGACTATTTTGTTTTGTTGTTGTTTTTAAATATATTTTATTGATTTCAGAGAGGAAAAGAGAGGGAGAGAGATATAGAAACATCAATGATGATGAGAGATTTATTGATCAGCTGCTTTCTGCACACCCCCTACTGGGAATCAAGCCTGCCATCTGGGCATGTGCCCTGACTGGGGATGGAGCCATGACTTCCTGATTCATAAGTCCACAACCACTAAGCAACACCAGCTGGACTAGAGGTTTGCTGTTTTAATATTTTTGTTTCTTTACTGAATAAAAATAAAACATTGTTAACAAATTTGGGGCAAAATGTTTGACCCAAAATGCTTATGCTAAAATATTGTTCAATGAAATTGCAGTTTTTGAAAGTTGCTATTGGGAGGGGTTCCAGTCCTTTATCAGTTGTAGTTAAGATAATTACCAGTAAATATAATGATGAATTATAAACAGATACATATTAGCTAAGATTAAGTGTGCATTTGTTCAGTTTTCTATTCTATAAAAGAAATAGCAATCCATAACGGGTACTATTACTGACATTACCATAGGAAGTCCTCATTTAGCTTCCATAATAATGCTTATTTTTCTTAACCTTGCAATATTTCACCAAAATAATAATTGCTACTTGAAATGTTTTCCTTTTTTGTCAGCTAGGATTCTTCAAATGTCTGTTGGTGTCTTTTAGATATAGAGTTGTAGACTAATAGGTTAATATAAGTGTTTATCATTATACACCTATATTTTTATTTTTGTTTTATAAAGTGGCATAAATAATTATAACTACTATTAATTGAGCAAGTATGTGCCCAAGTACTTTCCATTTATTATAGCCCAATTGATTAAACACTATATTATTATCTATTTTTAGCAAATAAGGAAATTTTTCTAGAATAGATGTAGAATAGATGACTAGCTATTTACTTCTATAATCATGTTAACTTACCCATTGTATTTAAATTTAAATAGTTAGACCAGAGTATGATGATTTTTTTAATTTTTAATTTTTTAATTTAAAGCATTTGAAAAATACTGTTCAGAGTGTTGCCCAAATCCATATAGTTATAGGTTAATCACTGAAACTTTGAACTAATGCAATATATGTGATTATTAGATTTTTATATAGCTGGAATAAAATGTTTTTGATGAAGAGAATAATGGGGAAATGAAAAAAATATAACTTTCAAACCTATGATATAAAATAACCCTGGCAATTACTGTATGTTTGCATTTGTATTTCTCATTATAAGAGAAAAATAGTTAAAATAGTATAATTTCACAATGTTAAACATAAATCTGAAATTCAGATATATAGACAACTTGAAGAATAAGCATATAAGTGGAATTTATATTTACATTATTAAGGGAAAAGTAAAGGGCCATCTATGTACTTTTCTGATTTAGTTTGAAGGTATTTGGGGTAGAAAGGAAGAGGTGTGATGAGAGACATAATTAGTAGATTTTTTTAAACTATAAATGGATACAAATGACCCTGTTTCCCTTTTGCATAAATGCCTAGTAATTGCTACTATTGATTATGTACATACTAGTTGCCAATATTTAATTTTAAATTGTTTGCTTGATGAATGCCTCTATGTACACACTTTGCTTAGCACTGTACTTCTCTGTCTCACTAAATACAACACGGCAGGGTACCTGATCCTAAGTTATTATTAATCCCATGTTTATATACAGAATTTAGAGGTGGAGTGCTTCACTTTAGGTTGCATATAGCAGGAAATTATAAACAGCAGTCAGACTACAAACCCTTCTAATTCTGATTTTGTTATTTAATTATGCTAATGAATATATGTGAGTTGTAGGAATTGTTGGTAGAATAGATGACTAGTGTTTACTTCCATACTAGTGTTCAGCTGATGGGCCTGTTCCAACACTGTAACTAACAGTATGATTCATGTTGGACACTGGCTTGGATACAAGTTTTCAGTAAGAAACAGTTATATATACTTCAAACATCTAAGTTTTGAGTTAGTTGACATAAGATCATACCCCATGGAGCTACTTTGCATTAGCAGAGCTCCCAATTGCTACTAGGCTGGTAACACTGAACTACCCACCATACCATGCCTCAAAAAGGAAAAATTAAATTGAATCATGTTTGTGGTTTAATGTAAGCTTTAGAATAAATATTTTCAGCAGGGGTGTTTATATATTAAATGTGTGTGGTGTGTGTATGTGTGTGTGTTTATAGGTAGATATACATCTAGTCACATAGTCAAACATATACATTATTCTAAAATTTGATATTTTATCTCCTGGGTTTGAACTATTAAAAATATATTTTGCATACATAAAAGACATGCTGTCAGCAGCTAGAGCCACATTGGCAACCCATTGAAAGAGTTATGTTTTTTTCTAGAATTGATTGATGGTTTGCTGAGGAAAAGAACGTTGGGCTTTGGGGAAAAATGTCATGAAACAGAAAATAAATATGAACTACTGTGGTATTTGGCAACCCTTTTCCAACTCTGCTAAGCCAAAAGGGCAGTCTGCCAAACCTCAAATACGATTCTATTGTGTCCAGAGTGGATAAAAATACTATAGCAAAGTAAATAAGGAAAAAAAAACACACAAAACAACCAAAATGTAGTATCATCTTAATCTGAAGAAGATATCAGGGAATAAGAATATAAACAACCTTTTATGTTAAAAAACAATTATTATTTTTCTTTCATAAGATGCACAATAGTGGGAAGATGAAGTCATAGTCCCAATGGACATGTCCCTGGTTGGATGACTTTGTGCCTGTTATTTAAGCTCAATGATCTTGATGTCTTCTCCTGTAACATAAATCATATCACCATTCAACTCTTTCCAGAAATAAAAACCCAATTCTATAGATGAACATAAAATTTCATTGATTTTAGCTTAAAAGTTGTATCTTTATTGAAATTCACTGTGGGTACAGAGTTGTCACCCTAGGATTTGCTACTAGTAAAATGTTCTCATCTCCCAAATTTCATTATCTGGACCAGTGCTATCAAATATCATGAATTAGTCCCCTTGTTTGCCAATTAGGATATAAGAATATTCTCCAGAAATCTGCTATATATCTTATAGGATTTCTGTAGTATATGTACATTAGAAAACATTATAACATTGAATTTTTAACAGGCCATGGCTAGTGTAGTTCAGTTGGTTGGAGTGTTGTCCCATGTACCAAAGGGTCACATGTTTGATTGATTCAGGGCATATGCCCAGGTTGCTGATTTTACCTCCAGTTGGGGAGTATCTTGGAGGCAACAGTTCCAGGTTTCTTTCTCACATTGATGATTTTCTTTCTTTCTTCCCCTCTCTGTCACTCTCTAATATATATATGTATATATCCATCCTTAGGTGAGGATGAGAACCAACAACAACAACAACAACAAAACAACAACACTTGGAACTATTTATTTTATGTAAATTGAACAAAATATGGTACCTCAAATCAAGCATTTACAACTCTAAGAAACCTAAATAAATAATAGCTTAAAATACTGTATGTCTACTGAAATAAAGGGGACAATAAAACATAATACATTCTTACAAAGGTACCCACTTACATGGAACCCCTATGTTCAGTTATCTTAGCCAATGTCCTTAGAAGTTCTGAAAACATTGCTTGGAGGTAAGTTGAGCACATATCCCACCGTGGCCAGGACCATGCTGATTATCTTCATGTAACTATTAAAAGCACTCCCTATCACTCTCAAATGTGTCTGAAAATGAGCAATTAAATATTTTTCACCTTACCTTTAGGAGGCATAATCCTACCAACTTTCTTGAGTTCGAAACTCTTATGTATCAATTATATTCCCTATTTCCCTGAAAAGGAAATTCTTTTCATTTAGGGAAAATATGTAAGAACTAACTTGATGCTTGCAATAATAATTCCAAATAGTTAACAGAGAACCTTTGATCAGTATTAGGACAAATAAAACTTTCTATTTATTTATTTTTATGTATTAATTTCTTTGTTAATATTTCTTCTTTTGCAAGTCTGATGGGAAGAGATAAAAAGCAATTGGCACTTTTCCTGCAGTAATTGTGAGCCATACACCCTTTCAAGTCATCTTTATCCTAATGAGGAAACATTATTACAATAATTTAAATTTCACCTTAAAAGTTAAACAATTTTTGAATAGTGCAAAATGTTGTGTAATGTGTCTATAAACTTGTATTTTGCTGAGTCCCAATCTCCTCTGCTCTCCATGTGTACGGTGACTGTGGGAAACATTATTATGATCTAAATATTTAGTGATCTTTAGGAAAAGAAAATACTGCAAAGACTCTTAATCAGAGATCAGTTTTACAGTTGAGTTATTTGAATGTGTTTGCCCAAAACACAGTGTAGCAAACCGTGACATCTTACTGTGAGAGCAGGATAAGGGAGAATTAGATGCATAAAAGTCAATTAGATAGCAAAACTCTTGATTGATGACAGCATAGTTACATACCCAAATGCTGCTATTACAGCTGGTTTCATTGATAGTAACTAAGAAAACAGCTGCCTGTATCAAAATCATGTTGTGGTCACTCAGCAGTCTCTGTCAAGCTCAAGGCTCAGTTGTTCAAGTAGCCCCTGGCACCCAGCAAGCTGGAAACAACTGGTGATTACACCAGGCTAATCTCACAGATCACTTAGCAGCATGTCTGTCTAAGTCAGTTGGAAAGCACCTCTATATTTCGTGGATTATTCCACAAGCCAGCATAGTTATGCCACACCTGTTCCCAGATACTATTTAAATTATTTTATTGAGCAAAGAGATGGAGATGATAGTTCCTTCTGATGGGTCAAATTACCTATAATATTATCCAGCATGTTTTACACTGAGCAGTTCCTAAACCCGTTTTCCATGTGCATATGAAATGAATCATTATTGTAATGAAATTCAAAACAACCCAGAGTGATGGAGAAAAAAAATAAATAAAAGAAAACCTTTTTGCCTTGGTACTGAAGATAGCTAAAGAAGTGAATTGCTTAGTGCCCAGGTGGTTTTGTGATTTCAGAGCTCGGTTGCAGTGGGTGGTGAGGTCAGGTGGTGCCTACTGGATGCTCAATATTAGACATTACATGTGCAGTGAAGGTCATTGAGGTTTTGCTGTCTGGAATAGTATGAAATTCTTGTATTTGAAATTAGAAGGAGTTGAATGTGGATACTTGTTCCATTTAGCTCTTAAACGTTACCTTTGACCTTGACATTACTGCATCGGTTTCCTGAGTAGCAATGCACTCTTCATCTCTGCATTTCATAGCTTTTTATTCTGGCTGTTGATTGCATTGGGCATCTCATAGAAAGCAAAAAGAAAAAGAATGCATGTTTTATGGCATAGGGCTAAAAGCAACAAACATTATTTGTGTACTCCCAGGGACCATATGCCCCTCTAAATAGGCTAACATAATAATGAATTCTACTCTTTTTTTCATAGGCATGAAATTCAGTCTTCATTCTACTGTGTACTCAAAGTTTATCTTGTTTGTAAAACCATATGTGGCACTTAAATAATTTGGTCTCTAGAAGTTTATCATGAAATTAGTAATATTTTCTATACTTTATGACTTGCTTGTTAAAGACAATTCTGTTAGTGACCCACCCCCGTACACACCTGGATTTAAGAATATTCTCCAGAGATCTGCTATATATCTTATAAGATTTGGCAACCTAGTCAAAATTTGGAAGAAGAAGGTCCCTTGTAATAATGTTTTGATACTGTTAGAATGCTGGTGATCTCCTTGTCACTGTTTAATTAGCAAATAACTTCTTACTTTTAAATAAGAGAAAAATAATGAAATTAAAAAAGAATGGTAAGCAATTGATATGTTAAAATATTTTAATTTATCTCAATGTAATGCTACAGAAAGAAAAACAAAGATTTTTAATCATTTATTAATAGTTTTTTTATAATTTGGGAAGTATTTTTAAAATTTAATGATGGGTGAAAGAAAAATAAAGTGCTTTAAAACTTTACAACAGGCTATAGAAGTAGACATTTTTATTTTTTTATTTTTTTAATATATTTTATTGATTTTTTTACCAGAGAGGAAGGGAGAGGGATAGAGAGTTAGAAACATCGATGAAAGACATCGATCAGCCGCCTCCTTCATGCCCCCTACTGGGGATGTGCCCCCAACCATGGTACATGCCCTTGACCAGAATCGAACCTGGGACCTATCAGTCCCCAGGACGACGCTCTATCCACTGAGCCAAAACGGTTTTGGCAGAAGTAGACATTTTTAATAACAGATTAATTTTTCAATTGAAGACGGTTCCCCATTATTTTTAAGAAGTGACACAAAATATGTTATAATTATTATATAGTAATTATATTTTTAATTTCATATTCCTAAGATAATGTATGTTTTACTAACAATCTCTATTTTATTTATTAAAGAAAAATAAACCTAGCATTTATTAATTAACATTTATTGTTTTAAATATCTTCTATGAATTAATAACATTGTATATACTGTGCCCAGGATATTATATTGCAATGCCACTATATTTAAAAAAATAACAAAATGTATAAACACACACACACACACACACACACACACACACACACACACAAAACAACAAAAACAAAACAAAAAAACCCTTACCCTTCTGAGTCTTGACAAACGTTCTTTGCTTGACCAAACTTCAGTCAGGTCCCTGAACATTTTCCTAGGCTCATTCATCTGTGTCTTTCTTAAAATATTTAGTTTTTGCATGAACTTGCTAAGACAGTTTAATCAGAACCCTCACTTGATTACCCTGGCTTTCTGACGAGGTTCCTCATCCTCCACTATCCCCCAGAAGAAGTTTCATAATCCTGGCCTGTCTTCATCAAGAATCCAGAAAAGTCATTTTAACCAGAACCTCCCTCCCCAACACTGTCCTTTAGCTAAAAATTCCCATTTGCCTAAGTTGTGTTTGACATTGAGCCCACACTCTCTCTCTCCCTCTAAACTCCCATTGCAGCATCCCTATACCTATCAACATAGTCCTGAATAACATCTACCTTTTCCTCTTTAACCAGTGTAATTGAGTATTTTCTTCTTACTTTCTGTGATTTCTTAATATTTAAATCAATTATTAGAACTGTACTTGAGAAATTTAAAAAATACTGACTGAATTATTTCTAAGAGCAGACTAAAACAAATAATAACTCACTCTAAGGGGAGATAGAAACAATTAATGAATTTTGTGCAAAGTTGTCATTTTGTTATATTTTCTCCTAGAAACTTAACTTTTGTTATAACTATATATGTAGAACTTTAATAATTTGAACTCTAGAAGTTTATCATTAAATTAGTAATATCTTCTATACTTTATGACTTGAGTATTAAGTTAGACAACTTTGTTAGAGTCCCACCCCAATATTTCTAGTTCTCATGTGATTTAAGGATTTTTTTAAGGATTCAGCATATATGTACATTTTTTAATAAAATCATGCATTGGGATCTGATGAATTCTTTAGAAATATGCTCTGCTTAAATAAAGTTAATATAATCAGTTTTAATAATTTGTAGATAAATAAGCTGCATGGATTTTATTTTTAAAAAATATGCAAAAGAATTTCCAGAACCCACTGATTACTCTACATTTGCTTAATAATATTACTACAACTTTCTGAAATTTGGAGAACATATGCATTAAATTAATATTTTTTAAAGAGTAACCATTACATCGCAATTTTAAAGATATTGGAACTATATGACATTTTTTAGCTTGAACTCATATATTACTAGTTTGTAGATATTTCTGCTTGATTTTTAAAAGCTTTTCCTCCTTAATCCCAAACTAAATAAAATGATAAATTCTGACACTCTGGCAATTTGCATAACAATTGGCTACAAAGAGTAATTCATTAATATTCAATGAAGTTCTAATTTGCACAATGCCTGCAGCAATATGTAAACTTCATTTTGCTTTAAGATGGAAATTTGTTATAGTGCAAATATCAGTAAGTATAATTTTATTAATCAGTCCCAAAGAGCATTTGATTCTGTGACCTTGACAATGCCTCTATACCTTTGTCCTAGAACACACATGAAAATGAAAATTAAGGTTACTCTATTTTCCTCTTTTTCCTACTCAGCTACACATACTTCTAGATATTCTAACACACTGTAGTGTAAAAGCCTTTATTAATCAAAGGAAAGTAAATGTTACTGGTTAATCTTCACTGAAAACATTCAGGCTTATTTTCAATCATGTTCATTAATTTAGTCAAGTAGCATTTGTTTAATGTCTATTGTTTTCCAGGCAATTAGTAAGGTACATGGGGATACATTGAGACTTGCTTCTGCCTTTTAGAACTTTCAGATTGCACATTTTTAGTGAGAAGAATGTATTAAAAAGAAAAAAAGAAGGATGCATTTGCTGTGAACAAAGAATGAAAATGCTACAAATGCATTTTGGATTGAGCAGAACTAAATAATAATAGCGATAATAAGTGGTGACATTTATGGAGTTCTTATAATATGCCAGGCACTGTTCTAAGTACTTGACATGTATTGACACATTTAATTTTCACAACAACCCTAGGAAGTAGCTATCATTATTATCCCCATTTTAGCTTTGAAAAAATTAGGAATAGTGAGGTTATTAAGTATGCTTATAGAAAGCACAATTTTACCTATATAGCAATTTAAATCAAAGTTTGAATTCTACCAAGATTTTCTGGCTAGATTTAATGTACTAACACACTTAACCAAAATTAATATGCAGGTGATGCAACTTTCTGATAAAAAAACCTCCTCTGAAAAAATTTTGATTAGCAAAGTACTTTTCATTGATCCCTTTGACATACATGTATATAGTTGAGCATCTATAATATGCCCCATTTAGGCACTGAATGCTTTATTAGTCAGTAAGACAGATAAGCAAAGCCTTGTAGGTTCTTACACGAGACCGTTGGAGACAAATGACAACCAAGTAAACACATAAATGCATACTATACTTTCAGGTAGGAAGCATAAAGCAATGGCAGGTGATTGACAGTAGGTATAAGGTAAGGTTAAGTTTTATTTCCTGTGATTATGGGCTGTTTAGTTGAACAAAATCTTGAATAAAATAAGGAGATGCTTTTTCTCAACAATATGGAAGAAAGTACTTCAGGAAGGACGAGAGCCTATGGCAAAAACAAACAAAACAAAAAACTAGGGGAAAAAAAATTAGTATTATGGAGGAAAACATACAGTTAAATGTTAATGAGGACAGAGAGATTGCAATATCTGGACAACACTGTAAACTTTGGTGGCCATGCAAAATAATTTGGATTTATATACCAGAGGCCTGGTGCATGAAATTCATGCACTCGAAGGGGCAGGGTGAGGGGTCCCTCAGCCTGGACTGCACCTTTCTGCAGTCTGGGAGTCCTCAGGAATGTCTGACTGATGGCTTAGGCTCACTCCATAAGCCATCAGTTGGACATCCTTAGTGCTGCCACATAGTGGGAGAAGATACCACCACTGCTGCTGTGCTAGCCAGCCATGAGCCTAGTTTCTGGCTGAGTGGTGCCCCCCTATGGGAGCACACTGACCACCAGGGGACAGGTCTTGTATTGAGCATCTGCCCCCTAGTGGTCAGTGCATGTCATAGTGAAGGGTCATTCTGCTGTTTGTTCAATTTGCATATTAACCTTTTATTATATAGAATGTGAGAAAATAATGGAGATTTTTGAGGAAGAAAGTCAAGTGCTAAGGATTATAATTTCAATAGATGACTTTGGCTTCTATATAGAAAATATTCTGTGAATTATCCAGAAGGAAAACAACAAGACTAATGAGAAGTTCCTGTTCCAATCCAGATGAGTAAGGACAGGAAGGTGCAGTGGAAATGATGGGACAAAGTCAGATTCAGGACACATGTAAATACCTGAGCTACCAAAGCTTTCTAATGGGCTGGAGTTTTAATGCTGTCACTCAGATGGCTAACTGTCCAAATTTCAAAAACACTCAAAATGCTTCATTATTTTTACCTGTTTTCTGATAGTATGGATTCACTTTTTAAAAATGGTAAAGTTTTTACCAAAAGTTATGAGGAGTGATCACTTAAAATTACTTAGCACTTCATATCATATAGCAATTGTTGTGTTACAGGACACATAGCTGAACATGTACAGGCATTCTTTAGTCTATGAGAATAAATTGTAAATGAAATAAAAACTGGTCTTTATATTTCTTATCAGATAATTATTGAGTATTGCTATATATTAGAAAAAAAGTAATTTTTAAAATATCTTGAATTCCTTGCTACTAAAGTCAGTCATAAGTTTATAGGTGACTCATTGTGCTGGTAAATTAATGGTGATATGCCTTCTCTACACCACAATTTTCCTTCCACATTTATTGAGGTATAACTGACAAATAAAATTAAAATATATTAAAAGTCTATAATTTGAGGATTTGACATACTCATGCATTGTGAAAGACTTCCCACATTAAGTTAATTAACACATATAGTTATTGTATTTTTTTATTTTTTATGAGGATGCTTAAAATCTACTCTCTTAGCAAATTTCAATTATACAATAAGTATTATAAATTATAGTCATCATGCTATACATTAGACCTTCATAATTTATTAAAGCTAAATTTTGTACCCTTTTATCAAAGTCTCTCATATTCCCCATTCCCAGCTCCTGAAAACTACCAATTCACATGTGAGTGAGATCATAGAACTTGGTTTTCTCTTACTTATTTTACTTGTTCTCTAGTCTTATCCATGTTGTTTCAAATGCCAAGAGTTTGTTCTCTTTTAAAGCTGAATAATAATTACACACACACACACACACACACACACACACACACACACAGTACATTATATGTCCATTTCTCTGTTGTTTCATGTATTGGTCATTGTTTATAATGCTGTAATGAACATGGGGGGTACAAATATCTCTTCAAGTTCTTCATCTCAATTCCTTTGGATATACCCACAATGGGACTGCTGGATAATAAAGAGCCCTATTTATAATTTTCTGAGCAACTGTTAGTCACAGTGACTGCACTAACTTACATTCCCACCGCAGTTTACAAAGATTCCCTTTTATAAACATCCTTACCAGCATTTGTGCTATCTCACTTTGTATTTATATTAGATATGGTAAGAGATGTGACTTGATATCTCATTTTGGTTTTAACTATATTTAAGTGACTTCCGTAGGGCACAGTCTCCACTTCGTGCTTGGCATGATGTATATGTGATGACAGCCGCTTCACAACAGGCTGACTGTCTCTCCTTATTCAGTGAATGTGTTTAATTTCTTGACCATTCATTTGTATAAATGATAACCTACACTTTCCAACTTATAAAAGAACGATAGAGTGATATAAATCCAGAGATTCAAGACAAGGAAGGAGGTTAAAGTAGTAAATGTGGTTGTGAAATGAGTAAGAAAAAGCATGGTAAAATATCTTGTTAAAAAAAAAAGAATAAAGGTCATAAGGTCAAATAATTCAAGTACTTTTGAAACATTTTTCATATCAGCATCAGTAATTTTTAATGAAAAGCACCTTCTTTGTAAAGAATATATTATGGGTCTAAGATTAATGTATTTGATTCTGGGAAGGGGATGAAATTAAATAAATGAAGCAGTCCAGAGTTCTGAAGTTTTATGTTGAGCAGCTGCTCAAGATAGGTTTCCATTAGGCAAATCTCTCTAGGAAAACTGCTTCTATTACAAAGAGATAATTTCAAATATGCCTACCTTTACTCATTGCAGAGGGAACTTTCTTCCCCTTTCTAATTTAAATGGAGGAACTGGATTTTTGCTTTGGGGACATTAGTCTTTTGTCTAGATTCAATGAGAGCTCACAGTTAAGCCTGCTAATAGAAAAAAACTTACAACTCAAGAAGAAAGAACACTGAGGAAAAGAAAAGCTGGGATTAGGGACATTCCTAAAAGAGAAAGTGGTTCCAGAGAATCACTGGTCATAAAAAGATGTTAGTATTAATGTTTAAATAAAATCCTTTAGGATATTTAATATTCAACAATTAGTAAAATATATGGTTAAGCTATAGTTAGAACACATATTTTGAAGAGACAACTATGCATTTCACATGATTGCTTTTGTGTTAGTAAAGATTTTACTAATTTAACACTAACATGGAAAAACAAGGATAAAGAGATTTTAACTCCCAAGAATGTCTTCCTTCCACCTCCTTCTCTCTGTTCTTTCTTACTTCTTCTTTTCTCTCTCACTCCTTTTTCTCCTGTCTCTCCTCCTCCTTAATTTTATTCTATTAAAATAAATATTGAATCGTTTCTCTGTGCATGGAATGAGAACACAATGATGACCATATAAGACTGATAGATGAGTCTACAGAGAAAAGTTGCAGCTCAATTGGGAAAGAGCATTAAATACCCTACTGATAGTTATAGTCTCCTGCTCTTGATTGTACAACGATGGCTTTTATTTTTAAAAATCCAGTTTTTATGTTTATTTTAATGTATATCTTCTTTAAATATAATTATTTTCTATGTGGAGAATTGTATTATATACAAATAAATACATCTCAAAAGGGACAGGTTCAATAATCATATATACTGATTTGGTAATGTCTTCAGTTACTATTTGTATCAGGAGATTAATACTTTACATTGGGCAGTAATATTATCTAATAAACTTAAAGCAGCCAAAGATTAACTTACAATTCAGAGAATCTTGTTACTATGCAAACTGGTAAATTCTAATTTGGAACTTATGTACATTTGGATTATGGGGTTATGTTAATTTTAAATTAATATACACCATTTTCATATTGCATTTTTAATTAGTCTTTACTCCCACTTTTCTAAAAAATCTAAATGTGTTTAGGTTGAATAAGTCTTTAAATCAATATAACACTAATGGCCTAGAAAAATTAAGGAAGTACTTATTTTAAAAGTTAACTCCCAATCAACAGAGTCCTGTAACCTATTGGAATGTGTCTTCATTACTGTACGTGATGTAGAACTATCTCTGCATCATTTTTCTCTGTTTATATCCTGGACTCTATCTCCATGTTTGAATTAATTATACAAAATTTCTTAAGACACCTCTAATGAGCAATATTATTTCATTACTTTGTCTTTGCAACACTTTTCTTTCTACAGAATTTTCATCCACACTGCCCACCTTTAAAGTCTTCCTTTGTCACACAAATGAATTGTTCCTTCCTCTTTATCATTTTGCCTATTTTCCTACTTCTCTGTTCTGATTATTCTCTTCTTGAAATACCAATGTACTTACATCAATTTTTATTATATCAATAATGCAAATAGTGCAATTATGTGTGTCTCCCCTAAAATTTGTGTTTCTTGAAGGCAAGAACTATTTCATCAGTTTTGCACTGTGATAGAAACTCAATAAATATTTGTTGAATGAATTAATTCCCTAGAGCAAAATCATATTCTGAATAATTTTAAAAATCTTTGTGTGTGTTCAGTTTATTATTTATGTACAGTTCATATGGGGAGAATTGAATTATGTGTGCCTTTCCTCAGTATCATTCCCAGCTGTAAAATATTCATACTTGCCCTAGGTTGTTTGGCTCAGTGGATAGAGTGTTGAACTGTGGACTGTAAAGTCCTGGGTTTGATTCCAGTCAAGGGCACATGCTCAGGTTGTGGGCTTAATCCCCAGTGGGCAGGAGGCAGCCAATCAATGATACTCTCTCATCATTAATGTTTCTATCTCTCTCTCTCTCCCTCTCCTTCTTCTCTGAAATCAATAAAAATAAATATATAAAACATGGTCATACTTACTTATCTTGCCAAATAAGAGAAGCAGAGTTGTTTGGAGAAGCTGCCACTATCTACAGCGAATTGGGGTATTAGTGGTCTCTAAATAAAGAAAGGAGACCAATGGTTCCAAGCAATACCACTTAAATGATGAAAACTTTACATTCACTTGATTTTAATAGTAGAGTCACATATTTTAGAAACAGGGGCTGCAGTATAATTTTATTCCAGTTTCTGTGCACATTACAAACATGCCTTAGTGTAACTATATCGAAGTGTAGCTGGCTGAGGAAATAAGCTTACTTTACACATATCCAAATGAATCAAGAGTCATCATGACATTTATGTGCTAGCCAACTGCAGATGGAAGCCAGAAGTGCCTCATAGGCCAATGGCTAGGAATAACTAGTAGAAAATGTTCACAAAAGACCATGCTAACTTGTCCTGGAAAGAGCACATTGAAAGTCTAAGCTATTGCTTTTGTTGACTAAATCACTGATTAACCTGCTAATATTGCCTATAAAAAGGAAAGAAAGGCATACAGACAGCATCCTAGAACATTACTGGGCAATAGATATTGCTTTCCAGAGGAGAGAATAGCTGAAACCTTTCAAACTCCATGAGCAAACACACAAACCAATCAGTGGGCAAAGCAAGAGGATGCGCAGAATTCACTGTTTGTAGTAACAAAGGGATGCTGTTTTATAGCCACAGTAAAAGTTTCGTTGTAGAACAAAATGTGCACAAACACTCTTCCTTGTAATTAGCTGTTTTAAATTGACAGCATTATCATGTTTTACCATCTTTGCAAAACATTTTTATTAGTTTGATTGGCAATGAGTAAACAGAGCTCACTTCCTTTTCCTGGTCATTTGAATGAGGAAGAATACCTTATATAGAAATAACAACAGCCGTAAAAATACAGGTGGCATGAAAATACAACACGTAATCTGGAAACACTGTATATGACCAGTAAAGAAAGAAAGTAAGAGCTTCCAGTTATTGATCTGAATTATTTGATTGAAGATATCTATAAATCACTTGTCAGAGGGTACCTTTCATGACAGTGTGAGCAATAAGTATTTGTTAATCAGTTTGTAATACATATTTATAAATAATATTATTTTATATTGTCATTGATACCTTATTAAATAAGCTTTTAAGAAATGTAATTACCATGTATTGACTAGATTTTAACATAATACCCTTCTTCTTTCTTATTTCAATCTGTTTGTGTGTGTGTGAGTGTGTGTGTGTGTGTGTGTGTGTGTGTGTGAGAGTTCATTCCATTTGTCAAATTATTTGACTAGTGACCCTAGAACTGAAATCTAATTAGGTTTCATTCCCTTTAAATTTATTTTTAAAAATACTATAGATGTAGCCTTGAGTGTTTTAGTGAACTGGAAGCAGAAAAACAGGAACAAAAATGCTAATAGGAGTAAAAATATGGCTTCCTTGCTTAATCAAGAACTTTACAGTGCAATATAAACACAGGAAGAAAAAAGCAAGTTAACAGGCTGCAGTGCAGTAGTGACAGCAGGAGAGGTAAGGTCAGGCAAATTTGAATGGCAACATTACTGATAGCCATTCTTCCTTGTAGATCTGAACTTTAATCCACAGAGATTGTTAAAGCCTCAGGTTGGGGCTGGGTGATAATGGAGGCTGTTATCCTGAGGAACAGATGGTGGAGTGAGTGACACCTATAAATGTGCAGGCTGTGTTGCTTCAGTGACAAGATGTTAAACCCTTCTGGCACTGAAGTCAAAAGACAGGTGTCTTGACACACAAAGAAGTATTAAAACTATGCTTCTAGCCATGTGTAACAGTGGAGCCAATTCTTCAAGAAGTAACTGAAAATCTAAGTTGGAGTTTATTAATATGGAAAGATTGCTCTTGGATCTTTTGTATCAATGTTATTTCCCTCCCTTCTTTTATTCTCCCCTCCCTCCCTCTCTTCCTTTTTCCCTTTCTCTCTCCCTCCCTTCCTTTCATTTCTTCTGCCTTGTGAGTCTATTACCTTTCACCTAATAGTAGGTGAGCAATTGGTCATTGCAGTCTCAATTTCTGATTTTAATAGATTCAAGCATTTATGTAAAAAGATTTCTATTTTTTATTTGTAAGACAAACAAAATAGCAAACAGTTTTTCTTTGATAGAATTATACATGACAACAAAGTTCTTCAATTACCTTCATGTCTACTTTAAGTATAGTGTGAAGTTAATCACGTATACATTTACCATTTATTATAATTATAATTAGCAATGTCAGGTTTAGAGATTCATGTGGCCAACAGGGAAACCACAATTGTGTAAAAACCAATTTAATGAATGTACTTACTTTAAATTCTATTATCACTTCAACAGATTACTTGTTTTAAAAGGTATTAAAGCTAATAACATTTAATCTACTTGCTTGAATGTAGCAGCAATTCTTTTGGAAGCCAATGAAAATAAAGCTTCACTAATCAAGTACAACAGATGTTAAAAGTTTTCAGCTCAATTTTTTAAAAAAAGAAATTAGGTTCTAATAGCCAACTCCTCATGCCTTCTTTTTCTTGGATTTTAAATGATGCACTCATATATTTTTCTATAAAAAGATATAAATGTGATGGAACAATATATCATTTAATATTCCAATTAAGTGTTTTGGCACTAGCAATGAATAAATTAAAACATTAAAATCATATTAAATAAGCTTTTTAATATGATTTTCAACATTTAATTAAAATGTTGAAAGCCATCATGAGGGTAACTGAAATATATTTCAGGTTAGTGGTAATATCAGTGAATGGCCCAACTAAAGTCAATGCTATAGTGGAATTTATAATTAATTACATTTTGGCCCTATGTCTCTTCACCTGTAAACTCTATGACTTATTTATAGTACTACTAATTGTTTTCTAGCTCTATTACTTGAGATTACATCTTAGTGAAAAAAAATTATCTTTCCAACTACCCATAGTAAACTAGATTCAATCCACACACTTTTTTTTTACTACACCTACTCTTGAAATAAACTAGCATTTGATGAGAAAATAAAATTGCCCGGCCAGCATGACTCAGTGGTTGAGTGATGGACTATGAATCAGGTGTCTCAGTTTGATTCCCAGGTCAGAGCAGTGATCTCTATCCCCGGTGAGGGGAGTGCAGGAGACAACCGATCAATGGTTCTCTGTCATCATTGATGTTTCTCTCTCTCTCTCTCTCCCTCCTTTCCTCTCTGAAGTCAATAAAAATATATTTAAATATATTTAAATATATATAAACTATATTAAAACTATACTGAAATATATTTTAAAATTTAATAGGCCGACATTTAGTTACTGAATTATGCTGGCTGGGTAATAAAAATATATTTTTTAAAAATCATAAGTAAAACTATACCACAGTAAACTTAAGACATGTATAATCAAGGTTAATTTAACAATAAATCTACATATTATGAGTTCTTGAAAATGGTAAACATTCATACACTAAATGCAGATCCAGATTCAATATAATATATGACATAGTCAATATAATATATTTCATCACAAATTTTGAGCTGTCATATGACAATCCAGGATAAGGTATCATTCCTTCTTAATAGGAAATTATTTATTTCCATTATAAAATTCATAACCTAGGTCTTTAACAGTCTTAGAATTAGGTATCTATTGATGTTGTCTATATATTACATGTACAATAGTGTTAAATTGGTAGCAAAAACCTATTTTAACCTTTTTTTGTTTATATACGTATTTGTTTTATGTCACAAAGATCCCACCATAAGGAAATCCAATCCAATGAAGAAAAACTATTATTTGTCCTTTGATTCACTGTTGAAATTATTTCCAAATTATTCTAGGAATTCTGTTTATCATTTTATATAACAACACAGTGTTTGTAAGTACTTACATTATTCTAATTTAGTGTTTGATTTACTTTGCCATTCTATTCTTAAGAGAAAAATCTACAAATATATGTAGGAACAAAAATTCTGTTTACAAAATTAAATCTAGGTATGCATATTTATGTAATATATACAACACATAGGTCAACAATATATGATGCATATAAATGGTAAACATTCATACACTAAATACAGATATGAGATGCACACACATGTATAGAGTCAATTTAGTGATCAAGAGTTTTCAAAGGTAACCTATAGTAATACACCAAATTATAATGAATGTGGACTTTATAATGAGTCCCATGTATATGGTTCTTTTTATCCTAAATTCATAGAATTCATGTGTGTGTGTGTGTGTGTGTGTGTGTGTGTGTGTGTGTGTGTTTTATACATTTAATAAAAGCTGTGTTCACATAATTTTAACTAGCATGCCCTTCTAATAATTTATCCAGTTGGAGATATTAATACAGTTAGCCTCCTACTACTGAAGAATTCTTCATGTGATCCTGCAATAAATCTTGAAGGTGATGATAGACTGACAAATAAGAAAAATATTTTTCATTGACTTCATTACATAAAACCACATAAATATGCCTTAATAGGCCCTCAGATTTTTGTGAAATGAAATTTGCAAAGCACTCTGGTGGAACAAAGCAAGCATTCTAAATAGGAAATTATTGATTTCCATTATAAAATTCATAACCTAGGACTTCAACAGTCTTAGAATAAGTATCTATTGACATTGGGTCAGTGGAACAAAGATTTTAGGGGGCATAATTCAATATGTTTGGGTGGTAATTGATACACTATAATATTATTAATATTGTAGGAAAGTCCACATAATAGGGCAGGAATAAAGAGAGTGAAGTCTATATATATTTAGGAAAACTATTGTGACAAAATGTTATTATACATGTGCATGTGAATCTCAAAATCTTTATATTCCTATAAAGTTGGTCACGTTAACATTGCCAGTAACCTATAATTATTTTACAGAAGTGTTTACCAGAGTAGCTTAGTAATGAGCTCTATTTTTAAAATTTATATATATACTAAAGGCCCAGTGCATGAATTCATGCACAGGTGGGGTCCCTTGGCATGGCCTGCAGGGATCTGGCTAAAAACAAGCCATCCAAAACCCTCTGCCATTCCTTTCCTGGAGCTCCTGCTCATTCCAGCCCTGCTGTGCTTGCCATAGGCTCACAGCCAGGCAGTCCTGATCAGAAGAGGCTTGAATGGCGACAGTGGTGCTCACTGCTCACCAGCTGTGAACCCTGCAACTGGCACCCATCCTGAAGGGAGTAGAGTGGGCGCTGGGATGCAATCAGCCCTCCAGGCAGGTGATGGGATGCCCTTGCTGACCTGGAATCCGGATCCATCCTGCTAACTTTCATGCTGGTTGTCCAGAGCCACTTGGAGGCTGCTTTTAATATCTTTTCTTCCTTGTGGAGCATCTAGGGAGGGGAAGCAGGTAAGGTGCCTGAAGTTGACTTCCAGGAGATCAGCAGTTCTGTGCCAGCAAGCACTGGTCTGTGGGTGCCTGGCCTGCTCTCCAGAGATTGGACCTGCAGGACTACTGAGGGAGTGAGTGGCTGTTACCCAGTGGCCCAGGGCAGATGGGCTGCTGGGACAGGTCAGTCAGCTGAGAAGCACTCCTACTGTGGGAATGCTCCTGTGTTGAGCATCTACCCATAATGGTTAGTGCACATCATAGTGACAGGTTGTTCAGTTGCTTGGGCCTATATATATATATATATATATAATTAGTATTATAAATTACTGCCTATATTGACTATATATTATATTGACTATTTCATCACAAATTCAAAACATAATATTATTATAAAATAAATCCTGTGTTTTATGACTCACTAATCTTGATTTTGCTGTACATATTTAAAATATGTTAATATCTTCATGTATTTATGTGTGAAGGTGTGCTCTCACATTATTGCAGATTAATAGAGCTACAATAGAAAGCAAAATCTCTCTACCTATTCTTGCAGTAAATCTAGTGCATGGTGAAAGATGATAGCTAACTTCACACAATAGTGTCTGCCTTGCTACAAGCATAGAACTGGATAATTTGCATAGTAATAATAAATTGCCTGTTTAGAAATTGCCTCACATTTGAGTATTAACTTTCGTACATTATATTTGATTGATTATTTATTGAAATTTAACACCCACAGAGAGCCTACATTGACTGGCTATGATAAGATACAATTTTAAAAACAGCTTAAGTAATTAGGTTTCTGAGTGATTTAGATTTCTCCTTTAATCATGTATAAAGTTTCACATATTAAATATGCCTAAAGTTTTTTGACCATGTATATTGTTAAAAACTATTTATGGAGTTGGGCACATGAAAATAAGTAGTAATATCTGCTATTTTAGAGATGTGGCATTGCATATTAGTGGGTGAAAAACAGAAATTTCAATAAATTTTGATGAGAGAGCTAATTATTCATTTGAATAAAAACATTGAATAGATCCCTGCCTCACACAATATAAAAATCAGTCCCAGATGCATTAAAAAACTACATATGTGAGTCAAAACTAGTAAACATTTAGAAGTCAACATAGGAATATATCTGTTACAGGAATCTTTTTTAAAACAAACAAACAAATATATATATATATATATATATATATATATATATATATATATAATGCAGAAGAGGACTAATAAATTCAACAACAATAAATCATTTATAAGGCCACCAAATTTAAAAAAAAATCAAATCATAACTTAATTTATGAATGATTCCTGTGCAAAGTATACAGTGAGCTCTTATCTATAATAATAAAAGCATAATATGCTAATTAGACTGGACGCACTTCCAGAAAACTTTCCAGATGAAGCTAGGTCTGTGAGGAAAGCCTGGATCCCAGATGCCTGCCAGCAGCTAGAGGGAAGCCTGGGTCCCGGGTGCCAGAGGGAAACCAGTGCCGACACCCAGGGAAAAAAGGCCTACTCTTGCATGAATTTCATGCAATGGGCCTCTAGTGAATCAACAAATAATACCCTGATATTTGATATTTTAGAGATGTGGCATTGCATATTATTGGGTGAAAAACAGAAAGTTCAGGTATTATTTGTTGATTCACTAGAGGCCCATTGCATGAAATTCATGCAAGAGTAGGCCCTTTTTTACCCAATAATTCATCGTGTAAAAATTGGCAAAATAATTTTACAGAAGAGAAAGAATAAAGGTTCCTGACTACTTTAAATGATGTGCACTAGGAAAATGCCAGTAAAACCATAGTGTCCATTCCACACCTATTAGATTGAAAAAAAAAAATCAAAGACTGCCAATTTGAAGAGGTTTGCATGTGGCTTCAATTAAATTCTTCATTGTGGAAACAAAAATTGATAGATCCACTTTAAAAACAATTTAGCATTACCTAATAAATCTCCTACTGTTCTTCTACTGTGAGATAGGTGCCCTAGAAATAAGTGTACTTGATAATAGTATTGTAGACTTAAGCATTACTCAAAATGAACAGAATTTTTTACTGAGGAATAATCACATCTGTTCACTGTTCAGTTTTGTTTACTCATTAATTTAGAAAATATTTGTTTAACACTCATTGTATGATATAGCTCCAGATGTGGAGAAAATACAGTAGACAGCACAGACAAAAATTCTGTCCTCATGGATCTTGCTTTTTTGAGAGTGGCCAGAAAATGAACAGAAGAAGCAAGTAAATTATGTGGTATATTAGAAGATAGCAATGGTTACTACCAATAAAGCAGAAAAGAGGAATATAGAGTGCTGGGAGGAAGTTGCAACCTTAATCTTAATTATTGCTTTACTAATGGATAATATAGAGCTAGAGAAACATATGTAATCCATTTTGGAGTCTGGCAGAAGCTTTAATTGCTCAGTAAGTTGAGGCTAGGTTCTGAGCAAAAGACTTTCTATATGTAAAAAAATAAAATAAAAATCACTGTGGATAGAATAGTTCCTTATTGTGCAGGGACTATTTTGATAAGCCGGGGATCAAAATATGTTTGCACTATTGCAAAGGAAACAATCACTTCAATATGCCCTTGAACAGCATGTACTAGTTGAAATAAAAATTCTTGCAATGTTAAATGTCTTTGCTAATGGGAACTGTAAGCTACCTTGGAGATTTCCTTGAGATAGAAGAGTGCTGGTTGAAAGTCTGGGCTGTGGAATCAAATAGACATTTACACACATCTCAGTTTTGCCATATGTCACCCAGCTGAACTTGAGCAAGTTCCTCAGGGTCTGAATTACCCATAATCCACAGGGACTTTGTGAGGATTAAATGGCACAGATCTAAATGTCTTGGTTTAGATCATGACACATGGAGAGCACCCATAAATGGGAGATGCTTGTGGTAATTGTTGCCTGGTTGTTTGGAATTTGCTAAATCTTCCAGTTGAAGGCCAGGAAACAGAAAAAGGGCAGAAAAAATTTAAAGTCCAATAGATTTGTAGAGAGCTAGAAGAATTCTGGATGTGCTAGTCAAAATAGAATTCTTATTTCTAGAAAACAAGTCTAAAGAGGAAAATGGCAGGAATTAACCATTGATTTCATGTTGTAAGACTACTTACTGTAAAGACAGTATCCAAGTTCTGTATCTTTATATTTTGAGGAATACATCTTTACCAAAAAAAGCAAGTTAAATTTTCTTAACCTACCTTATTATCAAGGACTTTATTATGGTGTATTGGTAGTACAGAAGGCATGTATTCCCTCTGAGACTAAGGAGTTCTAGCCCTGGACCCTATCTGGTTGCTAGGGTGGAGGAGGGGATCCCCAAGTGATTCTGAAGACTAGCTGGGTTTGAGAAGCACTGGATTGCAGTTTAAAAGAATTATTCAATAAAATAAAAGCAAATACCAACTTAGTATTTTATTAACATTTAATTAAGGGAAAATGTTCTCAGATATAAACAACTTTACTGTTTGTTTACTCTGTCTTTATACTCAGTGTTTCCAATTTAAGCCATTAAGCTATTTGCTGTATTTAAATTATATTTTTACCCAAATGAGATTTCCCCTAAATGAAGCTTGTCCTACCTTCTGGAAGGTTAGGACAGTTGAAAGAGGATAGTCATTGCCTCTGATAGGCTAGAAGAACAAATTGGATGATTTAAGCAGCAAGTAATAGAAAGCATGACTCAATCATGCTTTAAAAAATGCACTTCATTTAATTATCAATATAATTAGATCAATGATTCAATAATGTCACTGAGCAATCCAGAACTTTCTTCTAAATTTGCCATTGAGAATCAGTGCCATTCTAGTACTCCTCATGGTTATAAGATGAATACAAATAGCAATTGGACATTTTTGTTTATATGTGGGATTCCATAAAAGCCATCCTTTTCTCTAACATTGAGCATGGGTCTTCTCCTTTGATCCTGTTATACCAGCTTATATAATGGTCTGATGCTTGATCAGGAGCAGTCTCCAGAATAATACCACATGGCTGATTCTCAAGAGGATTTATTTCTGGAGCTTGACATTGTGCCCAGTTGTCCTTGATGCATATGGCGGGATGTAGCAGAGGTAGTAACCTCAAAATCAAGGTTCTGTTAGTAAGAGAGGGAAAAATTAATATTGGTCACTAAACCAATTTATCATTGGGGTTAATTAGCAGTGTGACAAAAGAAAAATATTGATTAGTCTCTCAAAACAATATAAAGTTAGACATCAAAACTATGTTTAATAAGGAGCTAAGGAATTAAATGTGATAGGTTAATGAAGTAATCATTTAATACTTGTGTGATGCTCTATGGTGAAAATTGTTTCTTAGTTTAATTATAATAGTATTTTCTTTATGTTGTTATTTCTAAATTCTAAAATTTATCATTGCTATCTCTGTTTCTCTATAAGTTAGATAAATGACATTCTCAAGTAGTTTGATTTTTTCTTTTCCTTTAGTAGAAACTACAAAACCTCAACAGTAGTCAGTTGAGTGAGTCATGATGCAGCATATTTCAGACACGGCCTGTTCAATGATGCTCCTCAGTTGAGGAAATGGTGAAATGGGGAATTAATAGTCACATTTTGCCAGCAGCTTCCATTTAGATTATAGAATAACAGGAAGTAGATCAGAATGAAAGATAAGCAGAAATCTCACCATAATGTGGCTGATGTAGAATGAAATTTTTGAAGCAGCCTAAAAGCAATGATACCATTCTTGTGTTGACAGATATATATGCTCTTTGAGGTAAATGTTTCTAGGAAAACTCTGCCTTTCCATATTAAAAAAAGAACATGTTTATTAATTAAATAAGTACAAGTTAAATAAAAATTATTGTTAGGAAAATATAAAAATAATGAAATGATCTCTTTGGGCAAAGGTTAAGTGAAAGAGGCTAATATAATATACTCTTCCAAGAGATAAGTTTGAAAATGTTTATCACTAGTATTAAAAATACTCGTGTCATCTGACTCAAAAATCTACTTACCAGTTTTTCAAAGACATCATTTATGATACAGACATAGATTTATTTATTTGTTTTCATGGTGTATTACAGTAAAACATTAGACAAACCTATGATATCTAATTATAGTTAACGAATATATAAAACATGACTAAACTTGAGAAGGACTGATACACCTACTGTTGGAAAATATTTAATGTCATGGCTAATAAAGCTGCTAACATAGTACCAGCAAAGCAGGTGTAAAAATGTGTAAAGTGTAATTTCATATTTTAAGAGAACATTTACAACAAACATTAGTTGTAAGTGTTCTAGGCATGCATTTTATAATAGTGAAAATACTAAAGAGAAGTTTTAATAATTAAAGAAAAGGAAGGGATAATATGTAGCAGACCCCTTTGGTAAGTTTTAAAAATTGTTAAAATATGTTTATTATATAGAGATTACATAAATTTTATCAAAGTCTGGGCATTATAATACATATGATATGCATTAGTACCAGAAATATGCTTTAATTGACCTTTTATATAAATACCAGAGGCCTAGTGCACAGATTCGTGCACTGGTGGGGTCTCTCAGCCTGGTCTGCACTCTCTTACAATCTGGGACCCCTCAAAGGATGTAGCAGTGTGCGAAACAACAGGTAGCTGAGGAGGAATCTGAGCTGGCCTGCTGTGCCTGCTGCTGGTAGTGCTGCCACAATGGCGCTTCCCAACCATGAGCTCACCTTCTGGCTGAGCAGTGCTCCCTCCGTGGGAGCACACTGACCACCAGGAGGCAGCTCCTGCATTGAGCATCTGCCCCGTGGTGGTCAGTGCACATCATCAAGGGTACCCTATGATTTCACTCATATGTGGAATCTAATAAATAAAATAAATTATAACAAAATAGAAACAGTCCAGTAGTTTACTGGTCCTAACAGTCACTTTTTACATTTACAAACCTTAGGAGAAATGCTTGTATGAGATAAAGTAGGAACACAACTTCAACATGAGTAATGCTTTATCATTACGGATTAGGTTCAAGAGTATGAAACATAAAATGGCAAAATAAGAGTCACTTAAAATATATCAAGGTTTACTTACCTGGACATAAATTAAGCCTAATAATGGGTCGTCCAGAGTTTTTAGATTGCTTCTTGATGTACTCAGAGATAATACAGCATCTTAGCATATGGATTTTGCTCTCAGCTCACTGCAGGTGACACATAGAAAGTTGTTAGAATGCTAGATTACTTTTCTTCATTCCAGATACCCAGAAACTCAAAGGAAGTAAAACTGATGATTAATTCCTATACAGAAGACTTCTCACATGCCTCACATCTTTTGTGCTGACATCCCATTGTCTCAAATTTAGGTATCTAATCTGAACTTTCTTTAAAGTTTTCCTCAATTATGTAATCCCATAGTAAGAATTTTGAAATTTGAGATTTGTTCTATTATACAGAATGGACCAAAAGGTTTACAGATGTGAATTTGCAAAATGTGGAGTTTATTTTTTATCATTTATTAATTCTTATGTTATTTTTCATATGACAATTGTAAACCTACTTTTCCTCAACCTGTTATTTCAGCTCATAGATGAAATTAATGTTCAATGATACAGCAATCATTAAAATTAAATTGATAGCATGTGAAAAGATTCTCAACATCACTAATCATCACAGAGATGCAAATTAAAACCACAATGAGGTATCACCTCACACCTGTCAGAATATCTATCATCAATAAATCAACAAATAGCAAGTGTTGGTGAAGATGTAGAGAAAAGTCAATCCTGTTGGTGGGAATACAGGTTGGTATAGCCACTGTGGGAAACAGTGCGGAGTTTCTTCAAAACATAAAAAAATATATATATTTGGTTTATGAGCCAGTAATACCACTCATAGGAATATCCAAAGACACCCACAGTGATAAGTCAAAAGAATATATGCACTCCTATGTACATTGCAGCATTATATTCAATAACCAAGATTTGAAAGGAGCACAAGTGGACATCAGTAAATGAGTGGATTAAAAAAAAAATCTGTGGCACATTTACACAATGTACTACTACTCAGCAGTAAAAAAAAAAAAATTCAGAGGAAGAAGGGTACCCTATGATTTCACTTATATGTGGAATCTAATAAATAAAATAAATTATAACAAAATAGAAACAGTCTTATAGATACTGATAACAGACTGCAAGTTGGATAAAAATGGTGAAGCAATTAAGTAAAAAAAATAAATAAAATAGAAACAAAGACAAGAGTATAATGATTACCAGAGTGAAAGCAGGGGTGGGGAGAAGTAGAAGAGGGTAAATTGGGTACAAATGAATGATGACAGAAGGAGACCTGATTTTGAGTGATCAATGCATGATGCAATTTACAGTTGATGTATTATAGAGTTATATACTTGGCACTTGTATAATTTTATTAACAATTGTTGCTTCAATAATAATTTCAAAAATAAGTAAATTAAAAAATAAATATGCAATATTCCATATAGGTTTATAATACTCAAGATATTTCAATACTGTTGTGTTGTACCTGAAGTCAAAAATATATAGGGATAAATGGGTGATGACTTTTAGGGGAAATTATATATGTCAAATGAAATACTATCATTGCTAAGAATTATAGTAGTATGATTCTCTCCTTCATTTTGTGTCTTCATTCAGTAATATATTTGGAGGTTTTGGTTGTTTGCTTTTTTCCTTCTTCTTCTTAAACTTACTTGAATTAATTAAATGATATCCATTAAATTCTATGCATGTTCTTGGCAAACATCAAAGACTGATTTTTGCAGGAGACACTAATAATTAGTTTCAATTATGTTTATTTCACTTCTTCTATTGTGCATGAAATTGTTTATGATACACCTGCTTTAGCATGTTACTTTTGAGGGGAACAATTCTGCCCATAGCCTGGGTTAAGGTATGATCCACATGTCTGATTTTTGCCATGTGGCCTTGTCCTTGTGGTGCCCAGAGGCTAGTCAGTTACCTCTGAGCTTTGGCAGAGCATGGCGAGATAAACAAGGGCAATTATGTTCTCAAGGGTGAGTGAATTATAAAATAAAAAGGGAATTGACAGAGAACACTGAAAACAAAAGCAGAAATATATACATGTTAGAAAGAGGCTGGAGGACAGCCCTTTAGGGCCATAAACTGGCCAAAGCTCAGAGGGATAAAACAGTACTGGGAGACATGAAAACATGGCTGAGAGGAGAAAGCCAGAGGCTGCATGCAGAGAGAAGGAGAAATCCATGGAGAAGATAAAAGCCAGTATGTATTCCTTCAGAGAATTAAATGGTCTATGGAGCTGCTTTGATTCTGGTCCTGGATCAGACCTGCTGCTTTAGAAAAAGTTTGCAATGGGAAGAGTGAAAGTTAAACACATAAATGTGAAATTGTTTAGATTAATTTACATTAAATGAGCCATAGCTGTATAGTGGGTCATTAATTTAGAAATATTAATAATATCCATTACCATTTGACAGAAAAGAAAGCTTATTTATCTGTCTGAAGTTATGTGTAATTACCTCTAGCAGAACACACTCTCCTATTTGAGATATTCTCTCTAAATAAATCCTAGAGTAGTGTATAATAGAAATATAATGTAAACCACAAGTGCAAGCCACAAATGTAATTTTAAACTTTCCAGTAGCTCTCTTAACAAAATTAAAAGGAAATGGGGGAAAATAAATGTCAATCTATTTACTATATAATTAGTTTTAACAACATATTTCATTAATCTCATATGTTTAAAACATTATCACCTTAACATGAGATAAACACAAATATTAATGATGTATACTAGATTTATTTTATAAATCTAATGTATATTTTACATTTTGAGCACATCCCAGTTGGCACTAAATCACATTCCAAGTACTCAATAGCCACTTATGGCATGATCTACCATATTGGTAATCTAAAGATTACCATGATTGCTATCATTAGTCTCTAGACACACCCTCTTCCAAATAAATAAATCAGCAAGCTGACAGCATCTCCCTAAACTCTCCTTGCTTTTTTAGTTCCTTTATTAAGCTAGGAAATAATGTATATTAATTGTGCTTATGCCATTAACATTATTTCTATTATTAATTTGTAGGATTTAGTAATTTTCTTTTTCATAAATAGAATTAATACAAACTCTCAATATTTGCAGTTGTTTGAAGGGAAAAAATGGGGGGGATGGTGAGGTATAATGTTAAGAATGTAAGACATAAAGTAATACAAGATGGTTTTGATAAGAAAATAAGAAAGAAATTAAAGTAATAAATTCTGAATCCAGGAAGTTAAATATATTGGGATTTACTTGAACAAAAGAATAGAAACAGCTCATTACTAATTCTTTTCCATGAAGAAAATAAGCTCAAAATAAAAACCACAGGTGTTTACAGCAAATTTTCAGGTTGTGTCTAGAGGCTGTTGATTGTTGAAGCCATTTCATCCTAAGCTGATTATTATGTCATTTACTTTATTGAAATGGCTTAACATTTAACTGAAATATGTTCATATTTTATGTACCACTTTCATGATTTTGCATTATTTTTGCAATTGTATTTCAGATAGGATGTCATTAAAAAGTCAACCCCTTGAAACAGGTTTAAAATATTTACATTTATATACTCTACCAATTTAGTTTACTTCAGTTACTAAGTCCTTACAAGGACAAAAAATATTTCATATAAAACCTGAGATCTTGTAAACCTAATGTGTACTTCAAATTATTTGTTGCAAATATGTTTTCTTTATCTGCCAAGGACAAAATATAAGTGCTAAGTTAATACACTCATCAGATACCAAGCCTGTACTAGTTATACTTTCCTGTGCTGATTTTTAATTCCTTTGTAATATCAATAGCAGTTTTAACACCTTGTCAGGCATTCAGGAACTTCCATCTGTGCAGCATAGTGTATTTGTGAAATAAACCCATCTGTACAGCTGATTAAAAGTTGGATTAAATCCATGTTTTGACTTTGCCCTGAAACAGGTGAATTCTGGTGCAGTTGTCATGTATAAGGGTGGAACGTGGAATGATTTGACATGCACAGAGCTAATAAAACAAAAGTAATTCTCTATTAGTTAATTATAATTAAACTAGAGACCCAGTGCAGGACATTCATGCATTGTGGGGGCGGAGGGAGTGGGGAATGGAAACCTCAGCCCAGTTTAGGCCCTCTAGTATACTGGGAGACCTCAGGAGATGTCTGACTGATGGCTTAGGCTCCATGGGGAGTGGGCCTAAGCCGTCAGTCAGACATCCTTAGCACTGCAGTGGAGACAGCAGAGGTTTTCACCACTACCATTGTGTTCCTTAGCTGTCATCCCAGCTTGTGCCTGAGCAGTGCTCCTTTTATGGGAGCCCACTGACCACCAGGGAGATCTCCTGTGTTGAGTATCTGCCCCCTGGTAGTCAGTGAATGTCATAACAACCAGTGGTTCTGTAGTTCAGTCTATTTGCATATTATCCTTTTTTTATATAGGATCCAATTTTAAATAAAATCAAATGTTATCTAAAGAAAATCAGTGTAAACACTTGATCCAATTAGAAATAAGAGTTTTCTTTCCATGATTCCTTTAAAATTTAAGACATATCTATCTACAACAAGCTCTGCCCAGTTTTATATTACTTGATATTGAAATTCCTAGTCTTCTGCCATTTTTTAGCATGGCCTAAGATTTCACAATTACCACTTTATGCCTTGGTTTTTATTAGTCTTTTTACCTGCATGTCACAAAAAGTAAGACAAATTTTGTATTTGTCTACTCAAAACATTTATCAATCACCCACTATGTGGTAGGTACTATTCTAGGCACTGGGGATAAAGCACTGAACTAAACAAAAATCACCTTTTCCCTCCATATTTACATTATACTGTGAGGAAACCTAAGAAAAAAAATATTTATTTGAATCTCAGCTTCATAGACATGTTAAATATGTGTAGTTTAGATTCATGTAAAATATGTTTTCACAACATTCATCACCACCATGAACACATAGTAGACAATAACTGGAGTTAGTAATTTATCTGTAGGTAGTAATAATTCCCATGTAATTATAAACTTCCACAAGTACCTCTTCAGTAATCTCTGTAGTCAACTTAGTAGACACCATAGAAGTACACTGAGACAAGTACCATGGTGAGTCAAATAGAGAAAAAAAAAATCACCCCTGCAATTGTGGAGAAATGACATGTTAACATTTACCCACAACATGAAGGGACATACTTTAATTAAAATGAGAGGTAAAATATACAGTCTAAAACCTGGAAGCCAAAGGAAATATTTTCACATATGTTACTGGAAATGATAATCATAGAGAAAAGAATATGCCATAATCTGCTTGGGCTGCTATAGAATAACTACCATACACTGGAATAACACTGAGTGGCTTATAAACAACAAATATTTATTTCTTACAATTCTAGAGGATTAGAAATCCAAGATCAAGATGTTAGTAGATCCAGTATTTGTTGAGATTCAGTGTCTGGTAAGAGCTCATCTCCTAAAAAGACAGCAGTCTTGTAGGAGCTCTCTGGAGTCTCATGAGGGTTCTGTCTTCCTGACTCACCTCCCAAAAATCCTATCTCCAAATACCACCACATTGGGACTTAGGTTTCAAACTATGAATTTTGAGAGGAAACAAACATTGAGTCTATAACAGAATATTTAAATAGGAGCTTGAGGAAAAAGAGGATTTTTAAAAACAGCTTTGTAAAATATTTCAGAAACTAAGGTAAACAGTAAGATCCTAAGCAATGGTAATATACCAGAAGACTTGAGATAAAAATTGGAGGAGGATCAGGGAGCCTCCAACATGGTAGACTAATGAACCCCCTTGAAGCAAGGGACAGTTCAGTTATCACTTCAGGAAAGTATGGGGTTATTATATTTCCAAGGATTAGTTTCCTAATAAAGTGGTGCTCCAATATAGCTAAGCACTCTTTTTTTTAAAATTATTTATTGCCCAGCCAGTGTGCTCAATGGTTGAGCCTTGAGCCATGAACCAGGAGGTCACAGTTTGATTCCCAGTCAGTACACATGCTCAGGGTACCGACTCAGTCCCCAGTAGTGGGCCTGCAGGAGGCAGCTGATCCATGATTCTATCTCATCATTGATGTTTTTATCTCTCTATCCCTTTCTCTTCCTCTCTTTGAAATAAATAAAAACATTTTTTAAGTATTTATTTACTTACTAGTTTTAGAGAGAGATAGGAAGGGAGAGAGCAAGAGAGAGAGAAAGAGAGCCATCATTTGTTGTTCCACTTATTTATGCATTGATTGGTTTATTCCTGTAAGTGCCCTGACCAGTAATCAGACCCACAGCCTTGGCATATCATGACAACACCCTAACCAACTGAGCACCTGGCCAGCGCCTATCTAAGCATTCTTAAATTCTTAAATCTAGGAACACTGGGTCCTGCTTTGTCTGGGGCAGTTCCCATGCACGCCTGTTGTCTCAGTTTAATTATTAAAATAGTCTTATTTTACCCTCAAAAGGATCTCATTTTAAGAAACAATTATATACACTCTACCCAAACCTGAAAGCGTCATGAGGCATATTGAAAACGTAATGATTTAATTTTACCATAGCCATACCCTGCTTTCTGAGACACTGATAAATCTCTTTAGTCAATTGCTTATTCTTTAATAGTCATTCTTTTTACAAAGCAAACAAATGTTCTGTCATTTTTTAAAGCAACACTGAGTTAGTTCATAATCCATAAATCAAAACTGCTCAGGTAAATTAAGTTTCCTTTTGTGAAGCATTAGCAGTAATCAGCACAAAAAAAGTAATATCTTCATCACACAGATAAGAATCTGATCATTATAAAGGATTCCAACCTCATATACTTAGAGAATAATATCCAAATTCAATCAAGTGAGGAAACTAACAAGGTACTTGATGATAAATGGAAATTTTTCCAGGGGTGTCAAGGACCCAAAGTTGCATACATAAAACAAAGCTGTCTGATTGAAGGTGAATGAATATGAACATTAGCTAAAAGTTAGAAGGGTGTGGGTAATTGTAATTATACACAATAGAATTATTGCCAACTGAGCACTGATTTTACTCTGTCATTGGCCACTTTAATGCTTAGGTGATAAAAAAACAATACGTCACTTAGGGTATTCTGAATCACCTCATGGGATCAATATGAAAACTCTAGGGCTGAACAATGCCCAAGTGTTGGTACCCTGATGAAGCACAATAAATACATAAGCTTCTTTTATAGAACAGTTTGGACTAAAATATAAACCTAAGATATTAATGTTTGGTAAGACATCCTCAATCTGTCCAGTTTATATGCTTCGGAAATATGTTACATATCTCTTAAAATTTGCTGATGAGTTCACCCCAGAGTGAAAATCTAATGGATGAGCAGGAAAAAGAAGTGACTCCATCATCTCTCCCCTGTTTTCCGCACCTGATAAATCATATGTTTCAGAGCTGCCTTCTTCCTCTCATCGCAGAAGCAGATGGTGATTCACGCAGGGACAGTGCAAACATGTTAGGTTAACAAGGTGGCTTTTTATCCCCCCAGGTATAGACGGGGTGAGTCAGACTTTGGTTCTCATAATAGCAAGTCTGTCTTCTGTGATCTTCAGTCTCTTATTAATATAACTAAAGAGACTCAGGACGAGTCATATTCTGCAACGTGAAACAGATTATTATGAATATATTTGGACATATCTGTCTTGTTTCTTGAGAAAAATGTTCATTTAAGAAATGGCAGAAATAGGTGCAATGAAAATTATTCAGTTTCTGCTGTTCAGTTTGATACACACTATATGTGGCTATTTATATTTAAAGTAATTAAAATGGAATGCAATAAAAAATTCTTGGTCACAGTCACACATTTTTGGTGTTCAATAGTCACGTGTGCCTGGAGGAGACTACAGAATATCTCCATCATTGAAGAAAGTCCTATTGGAGGGCACTGGCTAAATGTGCCATTTTTTTTTCTTTGTATTTGATTTGATGGGAACAGTCATACAGGAATGACAAACCAGCTCCATGTGATTGAATGGATATTTCATGTTACCATAAAAAGTGAAATTCTACAACTTACACATTTTGTTTAATTTATTCAGCTTATGTCAAAGTCAAGCCAAACTTTAGATGTTTGCTGACACTCTTTTCTAATCAACTAAGTTTAAATGACTGAAACTATTTTTTTTTTTCTTGAGACATTTTTCCTGGCTTACTTTTCAACAAACAATGTGAATCTGTGCATAGATAGTCGAGAAAGGATAATGATTAACATGCAAGTATAAATATTAGTAGTCCTATGACATTATTGTGCTTTGTAATGTTGTGCTAAAATAGGATATAACTTGATATTTGAGAATGATAAAAATATAATATTTCTAGCTTATTAACTAACCTTCTCATGGTTTTATTTTTAATTCTTGTTTTATTAACATTTTCTATTATACCTATGTTAATCCCATACTTTGTGACATTTAGAAATATCCTATATACTAAAAAGAGCTCATATGCCAGTTAGACCGGACAGTGGAACAACCTTCCAGAACAACCAGTGGGTAGGGAGCCACGAGGCAGCTGGAGCTGGGAGGCAGCCAGCACTGTGAGGACGAGGCCCCTCGTACACGTTTCGTGAATCGGCCTGTAGTCGTTATATAAATAAAGATTAAAAAACATGTTATGAATTATTTATATAAGTTTACGTGCTATAAAATATGGAAGAATTAAAGATAGTATTTCTAATTGATGTTCTTTTTCTCAGGGACAATTCAAGCAAAAAATTCAGTAATAGAATCTATAGTATAAAAGAATAACAAATAGCTTTAATTTGCTTAGAGTTAACCAAATATAAAACTTTCCAAAATAATTTTACAAATGAGGCAACAATAAGCTAGAAATTGGGAACTGGCATGTAAGCAAAGCCTGACACTAATAAAGAGGTATAGCTTAACTCAGGATTGCAAATTAATGGGCAGCAGAGGCCACAGAGGATGAGAGTTTTCAAATGGCATGGAGACATTACTTCTTTACCTACTGTAGGAGTTTTGAGGCACACAGGATGACTGCATGAGCAAATCTGATCAGATTTAGGCATGGAACTTACTATATTAATAAAGCTGCTTTATTGAATTTGCAAGGTGGCTTCTGGTACATAAAGCTATATTTCTAAAGCTGATACAATATATAGTTTTAATTCTTTATGCCAGAATGTTGGCTATCTGATGCTCAGTGCTTAAAATTAATTATTCCATATTTTTGTGAGGTTTTAATTATGGTTAATTTAAATTGTGATCTAAAATAGAAAAGCTATAAACTATTATTTTGTTGTTCTTCCTTTTCTTACAAATTCATATACATAGTCCAAGATATCTTTGCCTTTCTGAAAATCTACCATAATGCTAGCTCTATGTGTTTATCAGTTTCTCTTCTCAATAATTTATGTAACTTTACTCTCATTTAATTTCAAAGGGAAGATTTTGTAAACGCTATTTATAATTAGTAAACAGAATTAGCGACAAATCAATTTGCCTCATGTCCATAGGTAGCAAATTTTGAATTCAATTAATACTGACAGTATATCCAATGTTCTTTATGAAAACTCTATGCTGCTTTCTTGCCTTATAGCAGGTCCATTATCTGCCAGATTTTATTGTTGGTTCTGATATTAATGCAGTGAAGGTGGTATATGACCTTGAATCTTGTCCACCTAGTGCTTATCATGATTTGTATTGCAATTATGGTTTAATGTATGCCTTTTCTGTCAAAATACAATCCCCAGGAGGGCAGGGACCTTGGTGAACACTGTAAATATTTGTGAAGAGAACAAACTAAAAGAAAGACTGAATGATAAAGACTGAAGATAAGATAGAAGGAAGGGAGGAAGGAAGGGAGGGAGGGAGGAAGGGAGTGATATAAAGGAGAAAAGAAACAAAATATTTTTTATTCACCTGTAAATCAAAAGCTAATTAAACAAATTATTAAAATTCAAATGAGTGCTATGGAGAAGTGCAGGCACACAAAGAGATAAGAGCATAGATAGCATGTGACATTCAGTCTGGAAGAATAAGTAAGGAGGTAATTTAGATAAAACTGGGATAATAGGGAGTAGCCAAGACCTACTGTGTTATGTAGCCCAGGTTACGATGTCAGGATGTCTAAATTCCCATACTTGTATTTTTAAAAAGTGTATTTTATTTAGTGTTTAAAATAGAAAGGGAGCCAAGTGTGGATTGGATTTTTGCTTGAAGGGTCAATGAAGGAAGAATTTGCCAGGAATGGAGAGACAATATTATCACTAGGAGAAGCTCCTAGCAGAATCTGTGTTCTTTGGTGGAGGAACACTGCCTGCAAGGGCAGCCTATTCTATGTGCCAACTTATTTGCTTACTTAGTGATCTGAGTCATACTTTTTTATAGTAATATCATTTTTGCCTTTTTACCTAATGAACTAGAATAACTTAACTATTCAAAGTACAAGCCATCCCATTTCCCAGTGCAAATGGAGTGATTCTTATTTTACCACCTCCACACTTCCCAACATAAATCTCTACTTCCCTCAAATAGATATTTGTTTTCAAAATAGTATAAAATTACAAGGTGTTCAGATGTATGAAAATGACTTTTGGTTTCTCTGTCATGTGTTTTCAAAAGAAAATACTCTACATCTACCAAAAGAGCCACCACATCTCCTATTCCCAATAAAGACCTAGTTCTGTTCTAGAATTTTCAACCATTGTTTTCAGACAGACCCTTCAACTGTAAAAATAGGGAGTTTGACCAGATAAGATTACCTGAGGCTCCACAATTCTATAGTTTTGTTTCCTGGAAGATCATCTAATTGAAAGGGGGTGTTTATTGCAATAAACTTTTAAAGATACCATTTTCAAAAAAAAAAAAGTAGCCCATTTTAACTTCAATTGCAGAGTTATGTGATCTTGTTGAATTTCTAATTGCAATGCAGCTACATGTGGTCTGTAGATCAACTTTTAATAGCATAAATTTATTTTGGTTGATATGATTGTAACCACACTGTTATCAAAATGGCTCTAAGAAACCTAGAGAATTGTATCTGTGTGTTTGGGTGGGGGGGGCAGTGGGGAGAGGTTATTAATGATGCCAGAGAACTTCAGGAGATTGCATTCCAAAATACAATTTTTTCTATATCATCTCTATTTTCCTTGTAGTGCTACACTCAATTAAAGCATCAAGCACTTACCCTTATACATAAGGAACAAAGCATGTTATGATGGGTGTAATCATACTCCCATAGGTCCAATTATCTCGGTTGGTGCCCAATTAAACCATGGAGTTGTTAGGTCCTCCTTTTAATTAGATCTCTTCCTTTCAAAGAACAATCTTTCTTTTTTTTTCTCCATATTTCACTTTATTATTTCCTTAACTGGAACCCTGCAGGGTGGGAATACTACTTTGAAATGTACTTGTTTATTTGATGGCTAGTTGAGATTTAATAAAGGTGATATTTTTAACCAGAGTCTGCTTCTGAATGGAGATATAAATGCAAGTCCTCCTCTATGAAAATTAAATACAAATATGTACAAAGGGAGATGAGGCATACCTTGTATAACAGTATGTAACATTTTTCTTTAAATCCCATTGATCTTTTGCAATATCTCCCTGAGTATGAAAATCAGCATAGAATTAACTGTTGTTGTTGTTGTTGTTTTTTTTTGTGTGTGTGTGTGGTTTTTTTTTAATCTGATTTACTTGTTAACTTTAGTACCTTTAAGGACATGAATTTATGTTTTAAATTAAGATATAATAAAACAATCTCTGGAAGAAAGGCTTTTGATGTACAGTGACATTTGCCTGTTAAATCTCCTTTAGGCCACAGATAATGTCTGAAAGATTAAAGGTTGCTCTGTTAGCAAAGGGCTTCTTTTATATTTGCTTTTTGGTAGCAGGAACTCTTTTAAAGTTCATCAGGAAAAGTTTTTGAAATTATTAAAATCTATAGTTATGTGATTTTTTCCAACCAACTTTCTAAGCTGTTAAAAATATTGTCTTATGTAAGAGTAAAACTTTCTCATTATACCCAGAATTGACACAACTTCATAGTAGAATGTCCTTTGTCACCTCTTGTATACCTTATTCACTAGCAGAGAATGCCCTTCCCTGAAGAGAGGAAAGACTACCCACTCTATCTTTAAGTTTATTGACATTACAGGAATATAGGAAATTAAGTTTCATGAGGACTAAATTACTTCAAAAACTTTGTTATATATGTTTAGCTTTATATAAATAAGTATAAATTTAAACTTTGGAAACCTGACTAACCTCATGAGATATGAATGTAATTTAATTTCTTTTATTAATTGTGCCTTTGATTGTATCTACTATTGCCAACTTAGAATAAAATTACACTTTGTATGGGGAGCCATATTTTTCCAGGAGACCAACACACAATAAAAGTTATACTAAATATCAAAAAAATAACTATAATTGTAAGTTTAGTACTAAAAATAGATCTCTCTTGACAGGGATCTTTTCAAATCCAAGGTTGCACATTGAAACCTTGACTCTAGACATTTTGACAATCCATATATCCCTTTACCATAGCAACTATCATACTTTGTTGCTATGTTTGCTTTTCAACTCTGTCCACTATACTAGACTGAGTAGATGTAGGACTCAGACCTCTGAATCTTTGCAGTTTCAGCTCTTTTTGTATCAACTGGTATATTTACAATGCTGTCAATAAACATTTAAAGAAGGAAGAGAGAAGAAAAGAAAGGTGCATTTTTTATATCTATTTGGTGGGTTTGTTCCATAGACAAGATTGATTCCTACAGATTTAGTACTTCAAAAAAATAAAAAAAAAATCTTGAACACTAGTCATTAGAATCCATTTTATTCTGAATTCTACTCTCTTGTGAGTATTAAAAAAAAGTTACAGAGATTCTGAATCTTTGCTGTCAAGCTAGGCAATATAACCAATTCTTTTTCTGAAAGATACTTACTATCTACTTTTAGTTGAACTTCAAAAGGCTCAATGCATATACTGCTTATAAATGGAAACCAGAGTTTCCAGTAATTGATCTCAAATTAAAAAAAAAAAACACCTGAACAAATATTAAATCAAGCATACTTTAAATTATTTTGACTTGCAATTTTTCTCAGATGGAAAACTGAATTAGAAGTAAATTGCCAGAATGTTGCTTAGTGATGGAGAAATTCCAAGAGTGGGATTTGTTTAATGGAATTAGTCTAAGATATTGTCTTAAATTTAATGCATCTATACTTTTCCAAAAAAACCTTCCCTTTGGTCTTACGTGGGTCTACTTCCCCAGTAAAGTGCCTGGGAGTCACTGCCAATGTGTATTTCAGGGACTCCTTTTTTCTTGGCTGCTTTGTCAACCATACCCATTCAGATTGTCACAATCTTTGTTGAGATATGTTTCTACCTTAGTCATATTTTTAGTCTCTACATCAGTCTTGGGAATCAGTTTATTTAAATATATTTTAAGCATCTTCGTTCAAATCATTAAGTATCAATAATATGGTTTACCTTGCTTGCAGGCTGAATTTCTCTTATTTTGTATACAGACTCCTACTAGAGCTTCAAGTGACAACTGCCTTAGATGTTCCAAAGCTTTTTGAATGAAATCACCATGTGGTACTCTAACACCATCTTGCAGTCGATGATAACAGTTGCGCGACATATTTATTGAGTAAACTAAAATGTAAATTTCTATTTGTGCTTGCAGTTTAAACAGCAAACTTCAGTTCTCCAGCACCATTGATGATTGATCTACCCAAATAATTGAATTCACCAAATACGTGGTAATTAGAATATTTAACGCTGTGAAGACTAAAATTATTTTAGAATTCTTTGCTCTATCTTCCCTTTTTTCACCAATTCTATTTTTCTCTTCCCCTCCTCATTCTATCCCCTTCTCTTTCTTATTTATTATTCTTTCTTTTTCTTCTTTTAAAAATATATTCCCCTTTGAAATATAGTTTCCAAATTTATATCTGTAGACTGCTGTTGTTCTATGTCTCATTAGATTCATCTGCAGAACACAATTATAATCATGTTTTGATATATCTATCTGGGTTGGGGTCTTGGGTCATGTTACTTGTCCTTCTAATACTCTAATGTTTGGAAATGAGTGGGAACATCCTGTATTTGTACACTAAGTCTTTGAGAGCTCTTTGGTATCTGTCTTTTGCGATCAGCAACCTCTTCTACCTTGGCAGGGCCATGGCCTGTTGGATCTCTCTTCAGTACTATCTCAACAGCTCCCACAGTGACTGAGGCTATCTGTCCCTATCACAATCCCCAGCATCCACCCTCAGACCTGCTGCCACTTATAAACCCCTTCGAACTTTTCTTCTGTCCTCTCATCCTCTGTCTTCTTTCCTCTTCTTTTCTCTTCCCCTCCTCTCTCTTCCCCTCCTCTCTCTTCCTCTCTTCTCTTTCTCTGGCAGATACTATTATCACAACTCAACCTGAAAAGTTGTCACTTGTTTATGTCAAGAATGCAGGATTCCTGTTAATTTATATCATGAATGAAAGAACCAATATCAGTACATGGGGTATAGTCATTAATGTCTCAATTTAATTCACCATTGCTACTTAGGGCCTAGGCTTTTTTTGCATCTCACATCTGAGGATTTTAGCAGACTGGTTTCAAATTAATAGAAAATCAATTGCAATTGTTACTAAAAAACAAGAAAAGCAAGAAGGCTGATTTTGATTTCTTTAGCTTTCTCAGTATAGCATCAATTCAGTGATTTCTGAGCAAACAAAGAAGTGATCAATACAAAATGATACAGCTTTGCATCATTGTTAGTGGTATGTGTATTAAGAAAATCCTGATTTCTTACCTATTATTACCTAACTAGAAGCCCGGTGGGTGAAATTCATGCACTTGGTGTGTGGGGAGTCCCTCTGCCTGGCCTGTGCCCTCTCACAGTCCAGGAGCTCTCCAGGGGTTGTCTGACTGCCCTGAGCCCAGTTTCTGGCTTAGCTGTGTTCCCTCTGTGGGAGTGCACTAACTGCCAGGGGCAGCTCCTGTGTTGAGCATCTGCCTCCTGGTGGTCAATGTGCATCATAGCGACTCACCATTCCTCTGTTTGGTCGATTTGCATATTAGCATTTTATTATATAGGATATTGGTAGGTGGGATACTTTGTATCAGGCACTGTTCTAAACAATTTGCAGCCATGATTTTATTGTTTTCTAAAACCTTGAGAGATAAGTTCTTATATTGAGCTAAGTTTTACAGATGAGTGTATAGAGGCTTCAAATGATTAAATAAACCTGAGATGATCTCTGAGCAATTAAATGAAAACTAGTTTTAAAAGTATGTAAATAATTATACTTTACATAAAAGATATTGTTATTTTTATGCAGAGGAGCCAAAGTACAAACATTGACATTTGTTTTGTTTCCTAGGTAGAACACAGTTATTCTGACTGAAAATCTCATTGTCTCTCCATGACTCTATTATAGCCAATATTGTGACTATAGCACTCTATATTTATGAGTTTCCTATCATTTAAACATCTCTTAATAATAATTTAAAATAATGTTAAGTGATAAGACTTGCTTCTTTAGTAAAGAATAGAATCAAGTACCCCTAGTGTTACTTGTAAGACAAATAAATAATATATTGTGTTTGCAAGTTAACAAAGTTGTTGGAAAGTACGAACAAAGATAGTACTTCCATTCAAGGAATGTTGTTCTTTCTTTCGTTTTATAGTCATAGTGTAGCCTTGGTCCATTTCTGTGATACATCCAAGAGCATACACTCAACCTGTGCATGATTTTTTGTAAGACAGCTCTAACTCCACCTATTTCTTCAGGAAGATATATCTGAGTGAAAGTTGAGAATGATTTTATTGCTGGAGTACCTTTGAACTTACGCCAATATACTTTAAAGTAAGTCATTCTTAATCTATGGTGCTTTATTATTCATAACATCATTTTCTCACATTTTCAAATTATTAATGTTAATTGGTACACCAAATTCTATGAAATATTGGCTTAGAGCTGATTTCTACGAATACCTATGAACACATTACATATAAATTAAAACCCTCAACCATGTAGCTAAAACAGGTACTATTCACAAGAAAGCAACTTTCAACATGAGGATATTCCATTGTGTAGCCCATTCCAAGAATATTGGCAGGTATGGATAAGATCTCATTTATGAAGAATACTCCAAGGACTAGAATATAGTAAATATTTATCAATTTGGAGGTAATATGGAAAAGCTACATAGAAAAATCAATTTTTTAAAATTATAAAGGCATAATTATTTATCAGTGAATGGATACACTCTATCTCCTAGAAAAATATTTTTTATTTCATCCTTGTTTGTATTTTTTGTATTTTTATGCTATCTCAGAGTTTTAGTAACACCCACTCACAGAGATTATCAAGAAATCAGGATATTTTTAATCAATGTGTATATTACTAAAATAATGCAAAGCTGTATTATTATTTTTTATATTTATCACTTCCTTGTTTGCTCAGAATCTGAGCTATACTAAGAAAGCTAAAGAGATCAAACTTAACCTTCTGGCTCTTTTATTATTGAACTTGCCTTGCTCGTAGCTTTGAACTCCTGTACATAGATCTGCTTAGAGAATGTATAATTGTGTTACTTCTTTCATTTTCCCCCTTTGTTTCTTCTTGGAAACCAGACTTTTTAAAGCTAAATCTTAAAATGATACTATGTGATGAGGATTCCTGTCACTTTCTTCAAATTATTTAACCTTTAGTTTAACAGAGTGTAACTTAATGATCTATGATTGTATCAAAGTATGGAATTGGAACATCTCATATAATCTGTATAGAAAGTTTTACATGCAAATGTTAATGACTATAACCCAAAGAATTTAAAGTGAGTTAAGTCCTGTCTGCATCATAAGCTCCTCGTTGCCTAGGTCATATCTATTAATTGACATTGACTTTTTTTAACTTAAATAAGAACAGATGTGATACAAAGGCTTTTTTGTTGTTGTTGCACCTATGAACAGAAAGAGAAAGGGAGAGAGGGAGAGGGAGAGGGAGAGGGAAAGAGAGAGAGAGAGAGAGAGAGAGAGAGAGAGAGAGAGAGAGAGAGATTGGTTAGTATATATTTATCTTCACTATATTGACCTTGTCCATATTTCACCTCTTTAGAAATTTAATATAGAAAGTCCTACATACAATTCCTCAGACCTACCTCTAAACGAACTTGAGATCTAGACCAGACAACCTTGGCCAAAGACTATCTGGAAGTAGGTCTCATGGTTATTTTCCACAAGGGATCCTTGTAATCAGCCTTGATGACACCACTCTTACCAAATGCCACACTTTTACTAGTAATAAGCATAACCTCTGATTTCTATTCAATGTGACAGCATAATTTCTTCCTATCTCTAGAATTTTCTTTGGGCATCTCTAGAAAAATGGGGCAGGAGAAGATCACAGGTGTAAAGTATTTTGGCCTTATCAGTTATATTTTAAATGTGGAATTAAAATTCTATTTGCTTTAGTGAAATTTTCTCCATCTTAATCCAACCTCATTTGTGTCAACTTTGTGCCTTTATACTTCCCATCCTTGCCATTAAATATTGACTTTTATTTGGCTCTGTTTTTAGCTTTCAATACAATGTCTATTTAATTAAATATATGTGTTTTTTTTTATTTATTTGCATGTTGCCTTATCTGAATTCTGTTTACTTTCTACTTTTATGTATTTATTTTTCCTTCATATACTCATGCATATAGATTGTAAATAAAATATATTTCTGTTTTATAAAATGTATGTATATACACACAAAACATATGCATACAAATTAAGTAGTCTTATGATTCTAAAAACATATTTACCATGCACTTATTTAAACTGCTGAACTCTGAATTTAAATGCAAACTGATTTATAGTATATATTTATACAATTTATTTTCAGTTCCTAAGAGTTCTATGCTAATGAATTTGGATACTTATATTAAATTATCTGACCCAATGAACTGCAATAATCTCCTTTATAATATCAAATAAATAAATTTTAAGATATACACCTTAGAAATAATCTATATACTGTGCATATCTTTTTATCTTTAGCATCGTGTCAATATCTCTATTAATGTTGGATGTATTTAAGAGATAATTACTGACATCTTCATTTCTAATCCATTAAGAATATTTGAAGGAACTCAGACTATACCTGTGAGCTATTTAAGTTTTTAATAACAGGAAATTGGAAGATCTTACTCTATTAAGAGTTTGGCAAATACTCTTTTCTCTACTTCTTACTCTTTCATTTAAAACAAAAACCTTTTGGTTTAATTTGAATTGAGATACTTGAAAATAGCTGTGCATATGGGGGTACTGAATAATTACAACTAGATATTTTCTTTCTACAAGAGTCAGATTTTTTTTCTTTTTTGGGGGGGTAGTGAATTCATATTTTCCACATATGTGCTATATATAAGTTTGCCTCTGTTTTTTTTTTGTGTGTGTCATGCCTAAAATTTAATCCTATATCATGAAAGACAAACTCTAGTCTATTGTTCATTATTTAAACTTCTAGGAACTTTCATTTTATTAAAGAGGACACATAGAAATTGAATGAATAAATGAGTAAAACAACTCAATGATGACAATCTAAATAAACCTGGGACTGAATTCTTAGAAATATACTATCTAATAAAGAGGGAATATGCTAAGTGATTCTCATGCTATAGCAAAGATGGCAGCATCCACAGCCAATAAGGAGGAAATATGATAACTGACTACCCACCCTCAAAGATGGCAGCACCCACAGCCAATAAGAAGGAAATATGCTTATTGACAGCCATAACATCAAAGATAGTGACACTCACAGCCACAAGGTGGCAACGTCCAGTCCCCTCAACTGTGCCAGGGGGGCAGGTGCCTGGCAAGCCAGCCCCTAGTCCCCTCAAGCCCTCTAGCTACAAGGGTCAGCTCGAGACATAGGCAAGCCTTGGATGGTGGCTGCCCAGCTACCCCAGGGCCACCCAAGGCTCAGGCAACAAGGCCAAGGCTTGTGCTGCCAGCAGTGGCAGCAGCAGAAGTGTGATGGGAACGTCGCCTACCCCTGTATACCTGGTCTCCTCTAGTCCCTGAGAGGTCCCCAGATGGTGAGAGAGGGCAGGTCGGGCTGAGGGACCCCCCGGCCAATGCATGAATTTTCATGCACTAGGCCTCTAGTACTACTATAGTAGTTCATTTAGACCAGTGGTTGGCAAACTGCGACTTGCGAGCCACATATAGCTCGTGAGCCGTGGTTTGCCGCTCTGTTGACTAATGAGTTGCTGACCACTGGATAGGGGTTTAATCACAAGGAACAACAACAGCCTATAATTATTGGAATCAAGAATCTAGGTCAGTGGTTGGCAAACTCATTAGTAAACAGAGCGGCAAACCTCAGCTCACGAGCCATGTGTGGCTCGTGAGCTGCAGTTTGCTGACCACTGATTTAGTTTAAGCCTTTTGTAAGAGAACTAAAAATAATTCAGTGCTTTAAGTAATACAATAATACAAGAATAAAATAAAACAAACAATCTCTTTCAGATCAGTGAATAACTACTCCATGCTGTCATTTAAAGACTAAGGGAAGGACAGTTCTGCCATCTTCAACTTGAAATTTTCAATGTCTCTCTAGAAAAGGTAGCAGGAAAGTGTGTTGAGTATTTAACTTGCAAGTTTGACCAGAAATCAATCACATGGCCATACCGGGCTATAGGGAGTGCTAGAAAACATGGTCAGATGGACAATAATTCCCAGGTACAACTCAATTATTATAAAATAAGCAAAGAATCAAATTTATATACAATTACCAATATCTACCAAAACCCCTTGGCACAGACACAAATATGTGTTTTGCAAAAGGGTAAAAGGTTTATACATGAAACTTAGAAACTTGGAAATTGTAATGAGCATTCAAGTGATATGCAGCCTTAGATTCTGCCTGGGGGTGCAGCAAAGATTTATCTCTAAAAGGTCTTGTTAATCTCATTGTATCACCATCAGAGGATATGGATCTTTTTGAAAATATTTCTTATTCATCTTTATTAAGGAAAAATGGTGTATCATCTTATGAAATTCCTAATGCTATTTCTTATTCAGATTTAATAGACTTATAGGATATAATTATTTTATAAGTCATCTCATAGTTTATGAAGTATCTACCTTAGTTTTAATAAAAACTCTTGGCTATTTTATAGAAGGATTTGCTATTCATCTTTATCTTACTTAGTACTTATACTTTTTAAAATATATTAACTGTAAACTTATAAGCTTTTATTTTTGCTTTTAGGCATTAAATATCCTGTTTTACCCGCAATAGACTTTTAATTATGACTTTGTACATATAAATCTAATTTTAGACTATTTTAACCAGCAGCCATATCTTTACTCCCTTGCATAATGTAACTGTTTCCTCTGGGCTTTCTGCAGGTCTATGGTATTAATCAAGGTATTATTACATTTATTGGGAACTTATTATTAATAGGGCACCAAGTTGAGAGCTTTAAGGGATACAAAGGGTTTTGACATCACAGAAGCCGCTCAAGTGCAGGGGCCTCCTAGTCCATTGTCATAAGGGCACAAGTTTGTGATTCAAAAACATCCTGGAGAATTTCTATCTATGTGTCAATTTCTTACTTATTAGACATTTTTCCTTATGCTCTTCTATTGTTTTATTCATTGGTGTTTTCCTGAGCAACGCTTTCAAATCCAGGAGATATGCTTCTTATTATCTCAACTGATAGATTTATTGGACTCCTCTACCTCCATCCCCAAATACCTTAGACTCACAATTTTAGTTAGTTGTTTATGGGTTCTTTGAATATAGTTAATATACATTTCAGAAAACCAAAATGTATTTTTCTCATTAAAAAAGATTAAGCAAAAGGAATCTGTGATGTAGTAGACACCTATATTTTGTTACAGAAAATGTACCCCTCTGCCACAGTATGGATCGGACTAGAGGACATTATGCAAGTGAAAGAAACCAGTTGGAAAAAGAATATATAATTTCACTCATATGTGAAATTTAATAAACAAATGAAACCACCAAGCAAAATACAGATAGATTCATAGATAAAGATCAAGCAAACAGCTCTGGTGTGGGATGGGGTGAGGGGAGAATTAAGAGCAAAATCCTATCTAATAAAGTAGTAATATGCAAACTGACCATACTTCTGCTATATCCACAAGTCATGGCCACCAGCCAATCATAAGTGAGTATGCGAATTAACCTAACCAAGATGGCTGTGGCCACACAGAGAGAAGGAAGGAGGCGTGGGTTGCCCTGGCGATGGAGGAAGCCAAGTTTTCACACACCCTGACTGGCCCAGGCCTCCACTTCAGGCTACAAAGTTTCAATTGTAGAAGATAAATAAATCTCAGATACTAGGGCCTCTGCTTAGGTCGCAGGGGGTGTGGTCAGCCTGCAAACCACCACAGGCCCCTTGCCCAGGCCACCCCATGCTCCAAGGGCACCCCCACCCTGATCTGGGACACCCTTCAGGGCACACCAGCTTGGCCCCACCCATGCACCAGGCCTTTATCTTATCTAATAAAAGAGTAATATGCAGATTGACCATCACTCCAACACACAAAATAACTGCCTACATGTGCACACAAGATGGCCACCATAAGATTGCCAGCAGGGGAGGGCAGTTGGGAGGGACCAGGCCTGCAGGGGAGAGCAGCTGAGGGGGGAACAGGCCTGTAGGGAAGGGCAGTTAGGAGCAAACAGGCTGGCAGGGAGCAGTTAGGCATCAATCAGGCTGGCAGGGCAATGGTTAGGGTGTGATCATGCAGAAGTGGTTAGGGGCAATCAGGAAGGCAGGCAGGTGAGCAGTTGGGAACCAGTAGACCTGGGTTGTGAGAGGGATATCTGACTGCCCTTGAAGGGTCCCAGATTGGAGAGGGTGCAGAATGGGCTGAAGGACACCCCCCCACACACACCCCCATGCACAAATTTCATGCACTGGGCCTCTAGTATAAAAAATAAAAGAGAGAACATACGGACATGGACAATAGTGTGGTGATTCTGGTGTGGTGGGGATATGGAAGAGGGCATATAAGGGATAAAGGCCAAAGGACAAAATGGAATAAAATAAAATGCATCTTGTGTTACACAGTCCAGTAGAAAGATGATACATTATAATGCCAAAAATATCATTTTTCTTCCAAGCTTCAATACATTATTTCAATTGGACAGACAAATCCAGTGTACCTATGATATGTCAGTCACTCTCCAGTACTATAGGTTCAGAAAAGAAAAAGACAGTCTGAACTCTCAAAAAGTATTTATAGCCTGCTTACTGTGATATGAACAATTTTATTAATATTCATAAGTACCAGTTTCTGCCTCTGTAGAATGGGGATAAAATATACTTGCCTTATAAGAATATTGTGAGATATTTAATGATTTTATTTGAATCTCATAATTGAATTTTTGTTTCAACTTTGTGATTAGCATATTTTTTATTGTATAGATTAAAGTAATTTTATTATCTTAAGTAATAAAGTAATTTTATTATCTTTATTACAATTTTGGACATTATTTAACCTAGGAAAGACTAAACTTTCTATTTTAGTTTCTAATATAAATGCTTGATACAATTCCACTAATATCCATTTCATCTGGCTAATATATTTATTACATAATTATAAAAATAGGTGAACAGCAATTATACTTCTTTATGAAATTTTCAAGGAATCTTCATTTCTAAAGCCTGTTTAGATTAAGTATAGCATGTTGTATTTTTAAATATCTTCATAAAATATTTTGTAGAGGTCTGGACTTCAAGATTTGCTTCAAAAGTGTTTAACCCTTCCCAGCTCCAGCTCCAGCATATGTCCCTCTCTCTCTCTCTCTCTCTCTCTCTCTCTCATCTACACACACACTTCCAACAAAGAGAATGAAGAAAAAATTAAGAAGCTATAAAATTTACTTCTAAGATTCCTTATGTTAAGCAGGAAGATAATAATAGCATATTACAGCAACTAGAAGAAAAAAGTAATATTTAATTTTACTTATTGGTGATCAATAAATTTCTAAAACTAACAAAAGAATAAAGATTGTATATTATATATTATCACAGGAAACACTTTAATCACAATGTTAATTTATACTAATGTGTGTTTTTGACAGTTTTGATCATCCAGGTGCTTTGTGTTTAAATAAATGGTTGCATATGTTATGCCTTTTGTCATACTGATTAAAGCAGGAGTATAATGTTTTTTATCTACAGTAATAAAATTGTAGAAAGAATAGAAAAACAGCTTGCTTTGCTTACTGTACCCTCCAATCAGGATCCTCTGAATCAGTTTTCTTGGTTATATGACACCTTCCTGTTAATTTTTAAGTGAAAAATTCCTTTAACAAAAATTGTATTAAGAAATGGAGATATTAATCTGTAACAAAAAATTTAGAAACTAATACAAAAATTTAGTAATAGATATATTAATCCATAGCATATTTTTCTTATCAGTTCTCACTTAAAACTTCTTTGTTTATTTCTTTACTCATTTAATGTAAAGAACTGAAAGCTTAATACTGGTTACCCTTTTTATCACATGCCTGCCTAGCAGATCACCAATTTTAAGAGTACAGTTGGAATCGTGCTGTCCAATATGGTAACCAATACACATATGGGTTTTCTTAAAGTTAAATTTGAGTTAATTAAAAATTAAGTGAAATTAAAACTTGAGTTTCTCAGTTGTACCTGCCACATTTCAACTGTTAAGTAGGCACATGAGGCTAGTGACTACAGATTTAGACAGTGCAGGGAATGTGTCCATGATTGCATTGAGAAGAGAACAGTGCTGCCTTAAAAGGAAGAACATTTCAGTTGCTGGCTTTTGGCAAATCACTGTATCATTCTACTTAGAAATATTAATATAACAGAATTATACAAATTATACATTGTTAGTGCATCAGCTTAGTGAAAGTTTGTCTTTTATAGTGAGGCAGATATTTTAGTAGTAAGAGGTAGTTATGTTTGTTTTTTTAACTTGTTCTTATTTTTGTTTGCTTTTTTCATTAGTTAAAAAAAAAAAAAGTGGTGCCCTGGCTGGGTGGTTGGTTGGTTGGAGCATCATTCTATATACCAAAAGATGTGGTTTCAATTGCAAGTCAAGGCACATACCCAGGTTGTGTGTTCAATCCTTAGTGGGGGTGCCTACTCTCCCTTCCTTTCTAAAAATTAATAAAATATATCCTTGGGTGAGGATTAACAACAGTGAACTCACAATTCCAATTGTGAATTTCTGTCTTAACATTTACAACTTAGATTCTTACATTGCAAACCTTGCTCACATCTCCCAGAGAAAATTTTTCTTTGAAGTCATTGGGAGATCCAAATAGGAATAAGAGATAAAAGAATTGTGCCAGGGGGCAAAATGTATTCCTTTTTATGTACCTATAAAATGAAATAAAATGTATTTGATGAATTGCCAGTCTATTTGCTCTGCTTTAGATCTTGCAAAATTTCTATGTTATTATGAAATATAAATTTAAAAAACACACAACCAAAACTGAGTCCCTTAAGAGGGGGTAGGGATGTCAGAAGGCATAGGGGAGAAGTTAGTAAAAACAGAGTAAAAAGATTAGAATGCCTGGGCCTACTGTTAACTGTTTGTTATAGCTATTCTTTTATCCAGAAGTAGTGTCCCTGTGTTTCTGATATTCTGTGTCTTGGGCATTTGTCTTCATGAATGTGTTCTCACTCAGTCATAAACAAATCCTATACATCCTATCTAATAAAACAGTAATACGCAAATTGACCATACCTCCACTACACCCACCAGTCATGCTCACCAGCCAATCAGAGTGAGTATGCAAATTAACCCAATCAAGATTGTTATAGCCACAGAGAGATCAGGAGAGAGGCTTGAGTTTCTCATGGCAATGGAGGAAGCCAAGCTTTCCACACACCCTGTTGGGTCCAGATCTCCGCTTAAGGCAACAAAGTTTCCATGGCTGAGCCAGCAGAAGGCTTGGTTAGGATCCAGGCTACAAAGTTTCAATTGTAGAAGATAAATAAATCCCAGATACCAGGGCCTCTGCTTGGGTCTCTGGGTGGTGTGGCTGAACTGCAAACCACCACAGGACCCTCGCCCAGGCCACCCCATGCCCCAAGGGAACACCTACCCTGATCCAGGACACCCTTCAGGGAAAACCAGCTGGCCGCCACCCATGCATCAGGCCTCTATGTGATCTAATAAAAGAGTAATATGCAAATCGACCATTACTCCAACACACAAAATGATTGCCCCCATGTGGTCACAAGATCCTGACCCCATGTGGACACAAGTGGCCACAACAAGATGACCAGCAGGGGAGAGCAGTTGGCAGGGACCAGGCCTGCAAGGGAGAAGAGTTATGAGTCATCAGACCTGCAAGGGAGGGCAGTTAGGGGTGATCAAGCTTGCAGTGGAGGGCAGTTAGGGTTGACCAGGCCAGCAGAGGAGGGAAGTTGGGAGTGACTGGGCCTGCAGGGAAGGGCAGTTGGGAGGGGGACAAAGGCCTGCAGGGGTGGGCAGTTTGGGGTGACCAGGCCTACAGGGGAGGGCAGTTAGGGGCAAATAGGCTGGCAGGGGAGCAGTTAGGCATCAATGAGGCTGGCAGGGATGTGGTCAGGGGTGATCAGCCAGTCAGGCAGAAGCTGTTAGGGGAAATCAGGAAGGCAGGCAAGTGAGCAGTTGGGAGCCAGCTGTCCTGGATCGTGAGAGGGATGTCTGACTTCCCTCCAGGGGTTCCAGATTGGAGAGGGAGCAGACTTGACTGAAGGACACTGCACCCCCTGTGCACAAATGTCATGCACCGGGCCTCTACTTATACTTCTAAGTATGATACATCATCTGGCCTCAAAGGTTTAAAATATCAGTTTGGTATTAATTTTTTGATAATATTTTCACTCCTATTTTCTTTTTGATAATATTTTATGCCTCTAGCTATGTTCATTTTATTTTTATTCTGAAATTTTATTTCTAAGACTTCTTATGTTATTTAGGCAAAACATATTTAGATTTAAAAAATTCAATCAAAGATGCTTTTCATTGTTTTCTTCTACTTTATTGATTAAGGTACACATGTGTTCTTATCCCCTCATTGCCCCTTACAACCCCTGCCCCCCAACTCAGACCCCCCCCCCCCGGGTACCTGTGTCCATTGGTTAGACTTATATGCATGCCTACAAATCCTTTGGTTAATCTATCCCTCTTACCACTACTTCCCTCTGAGGTTTGATGGATGCTTCTCTGTGTCTGGATTTGTTTTTGTTCATCAGTTTATGTTGTTCATCATATTCCACTCTCTTTTTTTGACTGGCTTATTTCACTTAGCGAGAGAGAGAGAGAGAAAGTGAAAGAGAGAGGGAGAGAGGGAGAGAGAGAGAGAGAGAGAGAGAGAGAGAGAGAGAGAGAGAGAGAGAGAGATTAAAAGATTAAAAACCCATTCTCACTTGGCCTTTGCTGTATTTGTCCTATTATGATTCTGATGCTTTCTCCTTGCAGCGTGTTTTTGTTGTAGAAGGTGCATGGAAGAGATGGGTCAGTGTCAGTCTCTGTGATTATCAGGTAGATTTGTCTCCTAGTTCATTCTATTTCTGAAGTAGGGCTTAAACCAGAAAAATGTATTAAAATCTGTAGGTACACAGTTGGTAAGGAGTAGTTGTCTGCTTGTAGTACAGACATTTGTACTGACTTTAGACATCATGTGCTTTCACTTTAAAATATGTTGAAAGCACTTTCTAAATGCTGGTTTTGAGCTGCTAGTAAGAATTGGCAAGATGATATCCTACTATGGTTAAAATAACTAATTTTGTAATTAAACTGAATTTCAGTGGCACCAGCCCTTCTTAATATGATTATATCTTTGGCCCCTAAATGATAGTTTGTTTTTCTTATGTAAAAAATCAAATCCTAATGCTTATGGCATAGAGTTTTTCTAGGGATGAGAAGAGAGGTTTGTCTGACACATTGTAAGCGCTTTATAAGTGATCATTGTTTATGATTATGATGTGGTATTTGTTGTTATTACTCCTGGGGCAGTTGCAGGAGGGTGCAGATGGGATTTGATCATTCTGTCATCAGTATTTTGGCATTGATTATCAAAATACTGGCAGAATTAAAGACAGGCACATGGACTGTTTTATATTGTGGATATTGATAGAATGCTATCTACACCCACAGCATATTATTGTTGGATAATGATGTTTAAGAAGATAAAATTATTTGTGCAGCTAAAGAATCAGTTATCTGAGTGATTCATGTATCTGTGTATGCACAGGTATCCTTTAGCAATATTACATTTTAATAATAATTATTTTAAATGGGGGTTTATAATTTCACAAATATTTGTACAATTTTTATTATTGTTTTCTTTTCTTGAGCCACCATGAGCAACTTTCCATGAACTGCATATGGCATCTGCCAGGCTGAAACACCACACTCCTGTGTGATCAAGAAGAAACAGAGTGGCACACATTTTAATGTAAAGTCATGGAAAATAAAGCAAGTGCGCACCACCATTTGCAAATACATGGATACTTCTAGAAAACTAGCTTTATCATCTTTGAATGGTCTTGAGAGTTGCAGAAAGGGAGAGAGTCTTGAACCTACCATTGTGCTCTGTTTAATACTCTTCATTCATCCACTTCAGGAATGAATTTGACTTTTGATAACTATATAAACCAGGCAAGATTAACATAGCATAAAATCAATCTCAATAAATATGTCCAAAAATAAGGAAACATAATTCTAGAATCCACTTTACATCCATCCATTGCTATTGGTTTGAGACTTTATACTGCCTACCAGCTGTTTAAATCATTACGATAGCCTTTTCAATGTATAATCAGCACTTGAAAGCTATCCTACCTTGAAAATTTACAATATGCTTCGGGATATATTATCAATTCAAGTTATTCTGCTTGAATGTCCATATTTAGTATCATTGAACCCAAATATGGTCTAATGAATTGGCTTCAGTGTTTTCCTTACCTCCTTAAATGTTTTTAATTGGTTATAACACACTATGTCCTGAACTACATCAAAAAGTTCACAGCATTGATGCTAATGGTCTTTTTATAATTACTGCACAGTGAGCAAGGTCTGAGAGTGCAGTTTCAGAGCTTAGATGCCACAATTAGTGATTATCTTCATGATTTTATGCAGAAAACTTAAGGCTTCATTAAAATATGGAAATTGTATATGCGTACATTTGCTTCAGTGTATATGTGTACATATGTGTGTGTCAGTCAGATAAATAACCTGGAAAAATGTACATCTAGGATATGTTATTTTTGCATTATATATAGAGTGGAGCAAAATAGGTTTACAGTTGTGAGCATTTAAAATACAGAGTTTACTCTTGTGTTAGTTATTTGTTAATTATTGTAGAATAATTATTGACCTACTTTTGCCCACCCCTGTATGTGTGCATGTATATTTATATATACATTAGAGCCTTGATGAGTGAAATCTGTGCAAGGGGTTCGCAGCCCCAGCGTCATCAAGAAGGACGTTGGGAAGAATGTCTGGTCTATTTAGCATATTATACTTTTATTATTATAGATTGTAAGAAATAAACTATATAATGACTCCATTCTCAATTTACTTTCCAAATACTGCATTTCCAGTTTAGTATATATTTTCATAAGTATATATCTTCTTATGGATCATTTTTCTCTCTGTGGTCCGGAGTTGGAAAAATATTCCCATATTTATAATACAGTGCTATAATAAAAAGAGTTAAGGTTTATAACAGACTTAGACATCCTATTTTTTATTATAAATGTATCCCTTTGCATAAAATATTTATAAAATTGTCTTAACACTAATATATTTTGGGCAAAGGAATAAGAAATATAACAAATCCTAAAAGTTGGGGAGGAGAGATAACTGCATTTAGCAATCTTAAGCACTTATTAAAAAAATATGTGAAACATGACTATACTTAACCTCTTCCAATATTGGTTCTCCAAAACATTGATTTAGCTTTTAACCAGAGCAATGAGAAAATTTAATCTGGTTTTAGTTATGTACATGTGATTTAAATTTGTCTTTTTGGAGTGAAAATATTACTATTTATCTTTAAAGAAGTTTCATGCCAAGTTTCCTATGGGAAGAGGAATAGTTGATGTGTTAACTTTTCAGAAAAAAAAAAAAGCCAAATCGCTGGGACACAAATTAAAAGGTATTGAAAGGTGGAGTGCAGAGAGCAAATCTCCCCCTTGCAAGTTCTTGCTTCACAAAGTTTGAAGAATAAAATTTGTGGACTAAAATGACTTGTTAATAAAAGGGTGGAAATTTATTGGAAGCAAATATAGACTCCCACATAGAAAGGGAATCCCAAGGGGATAACCCACTAAGCTACATTTTTCTAAGGTTTATAAAGGCTGTAGTTGTTTTTCTCTTCATGCTCTTTTCTAATTGGCTCCTTCCCCATTTTATGACTTTGTGTTTTTTTTAATTGGTCACTCTTTTGCAGAATATCATCTTCAAAGCCCAAAACCTATGTGTTGCCTCTTCTTTCTCTCCCTCTTACCTTGTAACTTTCATCTATCTCCTGTGAACAGATCTTTCCTTTCCCTCATATCCTGTTAGTTTTCTTAATTCTCTGTGAATGTATACCTTCTGGTGGCTCCAAGCCCTCACTATTCATTCCTCCCTCATGGACCCTCTATATTCCTAGGACTCCATAAACCTGCCTATTTTATCTCTAAAATTCCTTTCAGTATGTACTTATTTTTTCTCAGTTTTTTTTTTAGGATTTCAACTGAATTTGTGTGCTTATTTGCTTTAGAGACATTTTACTAGTAATGGCATTAAATCCTATTTTGATTCGAGTTTCATTATCCTTTTCTCTCTTTATTTACCCCATTTATCAATATTCTTAGTAAAATAAAGTTAAACCACGCTTTTATATCTGAAAATTATTTTTATTCCTTTCAGTAGCTTAGCAATATTTTTATGTATTATAAGCAAAGTACACTACAAAGTAACAGTGATATTATATTGTTTGCACTGTGAAGTTGAAAGAACAGATAAGCTTGCCAGTGTTGCTCAGTGGTTGAGTGTCAAGCCATAATCCATGAGGTCACAGTTCAATTCCTGGTCAGATCACATGCCTGCCTTGTGGCTCCATCCTCATTGTGTGTGTGTGTATGTGTGTATGTATGTGTGTGTGTGAGAGAGAGGGGGGGGAACAGAGAGAGGGAAGTACAGGAGGCAGCCAACCACTGATTTTAATCATTGATGTTTCCATCTCTCTCTTCCTCTCCTTTCATCTCTGAAATCAATAAAAATATATGAAAAATATTAAAAAGAACAGGCAAATGAAAGGTATAGGGAAACACAGACTAGGTCAAGTGAATGGAGAGGAAATTTAAAAAAAAAGGAATGTTTCAGTGTGATGGTGAAATAAACAGAAATCAATCAGTTGGTAGCAGTATTTCTGAGAGGAGAAAAGCTCAATGCAGATGCAAAGAAAACATTTTTTTTCATATATTTTATTGATTTTTTACAGAGAGGAAGGGAGAGGGATAAAGAGTTAGAAACATCAATGAGAGAGAGTCATCAATCAGCCACCTCCTGCACACGCCCTACTGGGGATGTGCCTGCAACCAGGATACATGCCCTTGACAAGAATCGAACCTGGGACCTTTCAGTCCGCAGGCTGACGCTCTATCCACTGAGCCAAACAGGTTTTGGCAAAAACACTTGAATTTTAAACAGGAGGCAATCGGAAGCTAGTGAAATGATCTAAGGGGATAGTAATGTGTTTGAGCAAAGTAAAAATGTTCTCCATCTTGGCAAATCTTAACCATTTCTTGCTGGGATAATTAAACAGCTAAGCACTAGCCACTCATCTGCTTCAAAACATAAATCTTACTTTATGTGCACAACAAATTACCCATTCATGCACACATAAATAAATATAAAAATTCTCCGTGGGATGGAGGAGATATTTGATATCTGTCTTTAGTGAAAATAATTACTATTAATTTAAGATTAGGCTACTCTTGCCAAACTGTTAGCATTCCTGTTTCATCTAAACAGAGACCCATGTGAGGAGTACAAGGCTGTCAGTGTATTGGTGGAAGCTCTCCCACTGTTCCCAACAGCTGCTGAAATCACAAACATTTCAATCTTATTAATTCTACATGAAAAAAATTATTTACATTGTACTGAGATATTGGGCTTCTCAAAACACAGTGATTCACTGATACTTCTGAGTAACCTTTATCCAAAGTCATGCTTTAGAATTGATGTTTACATTTTTGGGCATTAATCCAAGAATAGAGATTGCCTAACTATTATATAATTTTTGTTCTGTCAGAAGTATTTAGGGTTCATAAAGTAATAAAACAGGGAATATGTATATTATGAAAATGATATATATGTCCCAGGAATTGATGACTATTTAAATAATGTTTTATACTTAGGAATTTCAGGCACAAGTGTCAGAATTGCATTACCTGGACTTACAGGGTTCTTTGCTTTCATTCATAGTGCTGAGATAGGATTTAAAATGAACATGAGTAATTGCCTCAACACTTTGGGTTGGCTATTAGTGCACTTAACAACTTCACATTTTCTTTCCATTTGCACCTTTGTTTTTTTATTTTTATTTTCGGTGGACATGTCAATTTTTCAATTGGACTTTAAGCCACATTAGGCAGGCATTATATGTTATACATGTTTAAATTGTAGCTTATGACGTCACTTAGATTTTATTTCCTTACAAAAAATATTTTTAAGAAATATCTCTATATAAAAGCCAAAGCAACCTTTCAACCAGTCACTATGACATTCACTGACCACCAGGGGGGACAGGTGCTTAACACTCAGAATCACTGGATTAGGCTCCCTCCTGCCTGGATCAGGCTCGTGGGGATTGGACCAAAACCGGCCCTCTGACATCCTCTGAGGGTCCTGGATTGTGAGAGGACACAGGCCAGGCTGAGGGACTCCAAAGGTAAAAATACCTATGGGTTAAAACATTAAAATACAACATGATAGCCTTGGTCAGTGTTGCTCAGTTGGTTTAGCATCATCCCATATACACCAAAATATTACCAGTTGGATTCCTGGTCAGGACATATGGCCTGGTTTCAGGCTAGATCCCCAGTAGGGGGCATGCAGGAGGAAGCTATGGATGCTTCTCTCTCCTTCTCGCTTCCTCTATCTCTCTAAAATAAATAAAAACACATTAAAATAAATAAAATGTAACATAATAGTAGCTATTTAATTATAATTATAATGACTTCTGCCAAATTCTGGGTGCTCTTTCAAGGTATTTCTGCACCATCAAGAAGGTTGACATGACTTAGGTATACATAGATACTTCTCAGGCAGTTAGTATATTTTCCTCAAATGAAAACTTGATCATTTTCACATCTCTCTCTCTTACATTCAACTAGTGATTTCCATGACAGTAGCCTATAAAGGT
>JAAGEH010000012.1:38494576-38514613 GCA_011751065.1 Lasiurus cinereus | reverse complement strand
ATAAAGGTAAGAGTCTCTAAGAAGATATTCACAGACCCGAGTTCTGGGAGTGAACCTCTGACATTGATTTCAAAGGTGTGTGTCTCAGTTTTGGGGCAGATACTGAAAGAGAAACTTGATAAGGAAAGTTTCAATAAGCACTGATCTATGGTAAGGATTGGAGAGCTAGGTGGAGGCTAAATTTATCTATTTTGAGTCACTGTGCTAATGGCATGGTAGGAAACCAGATAAAACCAAAATGCAAAAACATAGAAATGAGGAGAGAAGGTATAAGGATATTTGTTAATTTGTTCTTAGTGCATTATCTATTAACTGTTATTTGATGAATAAATACAAAATAAAAATATGTATATCTTTTCACTTCTTAATAGTTTAATTAAGCATATTCATTAATTTAATATCATTTTTGTGCTTATTTTATGCAAGGCACTATCTGGGCCTTGTGTGAGATACTAAAAATATAAGCTTCAGTGCTTTTTAATCAGGGAAATTACATTTTATATTGCATTTTAAGCCACAAAAATGACCCTTAAAAGTTACTAGATAAAGTAGGTAGTAATTAAGTGTCAGTTCAGGAGAAAAATCTCTGGGGGCACTGAGCCTTTAGTTATGTCTTTACAAAGAAGGCTGGTTTCTGCATGACAGATTGGATTCGGATAGATACAAAAAAAAGTATTTAAGTGATGGGAACTCTGTGAGCATATATTGAAGTGAGACATTCTTAAGCATCTTGGAAGTAAACAGAATAGACCCACCTACTTTCATTATGTGATTCATGCTTGGTTGCCATGAAAACTTCTGCAGTGGAGAACAGTGTTCAAGGTCTGAGCAAGCATTTGTAATGGCAATTAGTTGTTACCTTGAAAAAAAAAGTTTATTTTATTTTATTTTATTAGAAGGCTATATTAGTTTTCCCGGGCTGCCATTAGAAAATACCATGATAAAAATACAAAACAAGACTGTATGGATTAAATAACAAAAGTTTATTTTTTCACCGTCGCAGAATTTAGAAGTCTAAGATCAAGGTGTTGGCAAACTAGGTTTTTCCTCAGGCCTCTCTCCTTAGCTTGTAGATGGCTACCTTCTGGATGTGCCCTCACATGGCATTTTCTCTGTGTGCTCAAAGGTCCTCTTCTTAAAAGAACAGCACTGAAATTGGATTAGGGCCCACCTTAACTGCCACTTTTTAAATTAATCACTCACTTATTTAAAGACTTTCTAAATAGTAGCATTGTGAAGTACTGTGCAGTAGGGTTTAAACATATAAATTTCAGGGGAGATAGAATGTTCCCCATAAAAAAAGGCAAAAGTTAAGCTGTAATAAAATTAATGTTATAAAATGTTAAACTATAATAGCATAAATATTATTATATTTAAACTGGAGGTCCAATGATCAAAATTTGTGGAAGAGACTTGGCCCTGGCAGCTGTGGTGGCTTGCCTCAGCCCTCAAAGCCTTGGCTTTGTCCCGAAGGTCATCTCGAAGGTCATCTGGAAAGATGCCCGGTCTAATTAGCATATTACAATTTTATTATTACAGATGTATAAATATAATATTTAATAATAATGTAAGATATAAGAATCAAAATTTTATTTTTGTTATTTAACTTTTATTGAATATAATGATTCAGCATATATACAGAATATTTTCAAATGTATTACTTCCCATTTAATCTTTTCAATTACTGCATGAGAAAATAAAAGTAAATTCACACAGTGAGGAGCCTCAGATTCAAATTCATGAAATTCAAACATTTAATGTTTTGTTTTTCCAACCAAAGCTTTCCTCATGCCTATATATTTCTCATATGTACCTATACTGGAAGATTTTATTCTATTCAATCTATTTGCCTGAGCCCCACATGTTTCTATATGTATGTACCATTTTATAATGTATGTAAATGTATGTGGTACTTGCATAGCCTTGTGTTTGTACATAAAATATACTCAATTTTTAGTTCATAAGACATTTTCTGATATCTCATAACCCTCTCCTTATTTTAGTTGTTTGAAACCTCCACTGTATTAATAGAATGAGCTTAGGTTACACAAGATTTTGCAAGAGCTTGATAGTTAAATTTCACATTATATTTGGAGCCTCTTGGCAGCATGTTTTGTCAAATGAAGGTAGTAGAATCTGCTTGAGATTTCACAGCTGCCCTAATTAGCCGATAGTCTTTTGAAACTTTGAGAATTCAATAGCACAATCTGTTGTAGATATAACTTTGATAATAACAAATATATGGTACTTGGGGTTCATAGAAATTGTTCAGAGCTGTATTCATGTGACTAAACAAGTTATTTCTTATATTTTAGCTAATCATGTTAATCAAAACTACATTCGTGCTGTTTTAACCTTAAAGTATTTCAGTCTTAATCAACTCAGCCTCAGAACAGGTTTGATATCTGTGGTAACAGGAAGCAGCTCCATTTGATAATTGTTCTGGATGTGACATTTGAAATAGAGCTGGTTTTGAATTCTGGCTTTACCATATTATTGGATCTTAGACAAGTTACTTATTTCTTCTCTCCTTTGGAAATAGGCATAATAATCTGAATTTCACAGATAGATATGAACAACCAAGTTTTTAATACATTCCTGGTACCTAGCATATAGTTAGCACTTAATACATAGAGCAGCTGCTATTTATTTGTATATATATATTTTTTTTTTAAAAAAAATTTGTTTTTAATTTACAATAGAGCAGATGTGGATATCAATTAGTATTGGTGTTTAGTACAGAATGACAGTATGCTAAAAGACTGACAAACTGACAAATTGTGAAGTCTGAGGGCACAGTACCCAAGATTGCCTTCATTTCTGACAGCACTTACAAATTTGGGGAGTTTACAAAACCACTTTCAATCACTCAGTGAAGTTCTTACAGAACTCAATGTAAACTATGATATTCATGGTTAGAATTTATTATAGGGAAAGGATACATATTGAAATCTGCCATAGAAGGAGACTCATCAGGCTTAGTCCCAGAGCATTTCAAATACAAATCTACTACCCACAACTTCAGGGTGCTTTATCTTTCTGACACCTGTATGTGACAATATGCAGAGATTATTGCCAACCAGGAAAGCTCTTTCCAAGATCTGGAGTACAGGGCTTTTACTGTAGTTTCATTACATAGGCCTGGATGATGTATTGCCCACATTGATTGATACCATGTGACCAAAAACCCCACTCTGAATTACATGATTGGTTTTCCTAGCATGGTTGAGGGCACTTCCTAAAACAATTGGGTATGATCAACATACCTATAAGATCTGATATGGACAGCTCCTGCTGTAAACAAAATAATCCTTTTAAGTCTGACATAGATTACCTCCCAGAAACTTAACACAAATAGCTTCCTCTGCCATTGGGCATGGCCAAATTATTTACAAAACAGTATACTACTTTAATTATACAAATAGGTTGGCTTGTTTGTTTTTGTTGCAATGCTGTTGTGTGTTTTTTTTATAAGAACCCAGTAAGGTGATTAGTAAAATAATATAAAATATATCCTATATAATAAAAGGCTAATACACAAATTGTCCCCATGGGTGGGAATTCAACTGATTGAGAGTTAAGGGTGCGCTGCCCACCAGGGGACAGTGTAGAAAATCACTGGCATCTGCGATGCAGCACTGGCAGCAGGCAGCTGTGGAGGTGCTGCTGACCCCGATGGGCCCCAACAAGAGTGGGACCAAGGTGGGATGGTGGAGCAAGTGAGCAGGTGGCGCCAGGCCAAGGCAGATGTGAGTGGGGGCTTCAATCACCTCATTGGTTGGTTGCTCCACAGATGGGCCCTGATCGCTAACCAGGCCTAGGCACCAACCCATGCACAAATTTTATGCACCATTCTCTATTATAAAATAATTTACATGCTAATATAAAAAATAATACAAAATGTTTCTGTTTGTGAAGAAATTTTCAAAGCATAATGTCTAATAATCAATATTATAATAATGTTTTCAATGTTATAAAGATACCTGCAAGCTGAAGTGATAGCTATGTGTTTTCAGAGTTGTTAATGCTATAAAATATCATTTATACTGAAGTCACTATATACATATAAAGATTAGAACACATACATATTAGAACATACACCTATAAAAATTACTGAGTTCTGAATAGAGAATTAAAATATATGCTTGATTGTTAATTTGTAATATATGAGCATGTACTCAATAGTTTATACCTGTCAATTGGGGGAATGAATTTTTGGCATCAGGTTTGTAGTTTGTATGCTCTTAGTTACAAGATTAATAAATATAGCCATCAAAAATGATTAGTGTGCAGTAAGGTGATCTCAACAATTAACTAAATGTGATTGAGTAGCACTTTTTAAATTAAAAAAAATGTGGAAAGAATAATTTTTGGTTATAATTGACAGAACTCTGAGAAGGAATTCTAAGTGTCTATCCTATTGATGTCATAAAGGGTCATTGTGAGATCTAGAAATATCCTCGGTAGAATAATTATGTAAACAATAACACTCGCTGGTGATTACGTTTATAAAATTATATGCAGAAGATTTTCAAGGTTAGATTCAAAGCCACAGAGCCAGGCCTTAAATTTCCGTAATGATTGTGGTCTACATCAAGACCAATCAGCCTTATTTTTTTCTTGGTGGTATAACCAACACCTGTTTCTGTTAAAATAATTAATTTAGTAAAATACATACCTATATGTCTAAGTTATAAGTATGTTAGTATTAGAGATAGCAATTATCTCACATATCCATAGTGATATAAGGTGAGCTATGAAAACTAAGTAAGTAAATGCTATTTGTATTTGTCATAAAAGTTCTCTCATATTTACATTTCTTGGAAAATTTTGAAGTTGTAGGTCAATTAAAATCTTAACAAATTACTTTTCGTATATTTACCTATATGCAAATAAAAATGGCAATTTTCAATTGAGTCTATTCTAAATTCAGACTCAATTTTTATTATATTAACATAATTTGTAGATATTAGCAATTTATCAGAATTAAAATATCAGTTCTTAATTAGGTCTGAGAAGAAAACAAAACATGAAGGTATTTTGTAGATACATACTCAGTTTTGGGAATTTGACTTTTGTGACTTGGAAAAATAATTTTTAAAATATTAAATCAGTTTTGCTTTGATGTCATGAAATTTTTTTCTCTTATCTTTGGTTAAATGCTATCAATTAATAACTTTAAATTATTTTCCAAAGTTGTTCCATATAAATATATCTATATATTATTTAAACCATATCAAAGTAGAAGAGGTAAGGCGGAGGTGGGTGAGTAGGTGAGGAGAGATTAACCAAAGTAGTTGTTTGTATGTATACATATTATCTGGACACAGTAGTGTGGTAAAGGCCTGGGGGATAGGGGCAGAGGGGGTCAAAGAGAAAAAATGGGACATCTGTCATACTTTCAACAATAAAGATAATTTTTTAAAAAATTAAAAAATGTATATTACATCACAGATGATAGTAGCAGGTTGACTTTAAAAACCATTATTGCCTAAAAATCTAACGTTATATTTTATTTTCAAATTGAATTAATATCTTAAATATAAGACAAAAATAAATAAGAAAAAATATTTTTACAAATATTTTGACTTTCCTAGACAAATATACTAGCACTTATAGCCTTTCACATATGGTGACAATCTTATGGATCATAAAAAAAATAATAAAGTGACATTAAATGTTTTAAGAAATGTAGCAGAGTCTACTTATAATGACATAAAATAAGTAATTTTTAATACTGATATCAAATATTCAAAATTTGTTTTCAAGAAAGTATGAAAGAGAAATTTGTTGATAAATAGGACATATAATTTTATATTAGGATAATACTAGTTTGGGTTTTGGCTATGGCGTTTATAATAGGTATCCTTTGATTTTCTTTGGGCTTTGCTGCTTTTGAATTATTGAAACTTGATTTACTTATGAAGATACATTTATCTCAGTTCATTTAAAAGTGAATTTCCTTTTCTTTTTTGTGCAAGAACTATATTGAATATTCAGTGGGACCATAATCCATCATGATGTTGCTTGGAAAGCACATTTATAAATTTAGTATTATACAGATAATTTATATTACTATTAAATAGGAAACACAAGGTTTTATTTTATTAGGCTAATGAGACAATAGAGTATTTTCTGAGCATATGATTCAAGAATTTCATAATGATAAAATAATATGGATTCAAAATTTTAAGGCTAAAATAACCTTAAAAAGTCATCTTCTCTATTCTCACTAGAGCCATATTTAAACACAAATTGGATGCAAACTATTTGATTTCATTACTAAACCTATAAATAACTATGATGCTTGTACAGAAGAAATTCCATTAACCTCCTTAGTAAGCTATTTCAATATCTAAAGTCTGTCAATGCAAGTAAAGTAAACCTCTACTATGGTTTATTCCCCTGATTGCTACTACTTCCACTCTCATAAGCTTGAAAAATTATGAGTCCTTCAATTGGAAGGTTATTTTCTAAGCCTAAAGATTTTTATAGAATTACATTTAACTATACACCAACCTATTTGGAGTTACCAGGTATACTGGTTAATAATACAGATTTTTTAATCAAAGAAAACACAATAATTTCAAGAGAAACTACAGTGGGAAGGCTGGGGAAGTTGTGGAGGAGGGGCCTATAGGAGATCAACGGAAGGACTTGTATGCATGTGTGTGTGGGGATAGCCAGTGGATACAGGGCAATGGGGGAAGGTGGGGCAGGGGGAGAAGGGGATGGATGAGGGCACGTATGGGGTATGGGGAGGGCGATAAGGGGGGGAAATAATAAATAAATAAATAAATAAATAAATAAATAAATAAACCATAAAAAATAAAAATAAAAACACAATTTTACATTGAAAAAAAAAAGTACTTTATTCAAAGTAATATCTATCACTAAGCTATACATTTCTCCATCTTTCAGGTAATTTGTGGATACTGTCCTAATAAGACTTTTCTTGTGTTGTTTTTTTTTTTTAAGATTTTTTAAATATATTTTATTGATTTTTTACAGAGAGGAAGGGAGAGAGATAGAAAGTCAGAAACATCGATGAGAGAGAGACATCTATCAGCAGCCTCCTGCACGCCCCACAGTAGAGATGTGCCCGCAAGCAAGGTACATGCCCCCGACCGGAATCGAACCTGGGACCTTTCAGTCTGCAAGCCGATGCTTTATCCACTAAGCCAAACCGGTCTTGGCAGAACTTTTCTTGTTTTGAGGCAGACCATTTAGAGACCCAATTTTCCAGGTATTCGTACGTTTTGAAGTGCTGTTCAGAAAGTGTGTGTGCAATTGATAGGAACAAGTAGTGATCTGAAGGAATAAGGTCTGGTGAATACAGCAGATGGATAGTACTTCCCAGGGAGGATCTTTTAATTAATGTGCCTTTAACTGGTTTTGAAGAGTATGATGGTGCATTATCATGAAGCAAAATGACTTTGCCATGTCTTCTGGCCCATTCTGGTGCTTTCATGATCAAAGCGTGGTTCAAATTGATTATTTGTTGTCAGTAGCAAACATTGTTAATAATTCCACCTGGTTTTAGAAACTCATAATACACCACACCTTCCTGATCCCACCAAATGCAGAGCATTGTGTTCTTCCCAAGGCAATTTGGCCTTGCCATAGATGTAGATGGTTGACCTGGATCAACCCATGATCCTGTGTGTTTGGGATTCTCAAAATAAATTCACTTTTCATCGCCAGTGACAGATTAATGCAAAAAGACTTTCTTTTGTACCTTGAAGCAACATTTTACTGATGACTTTTCAATTTTGATTCAGTTGATGTGGCACCAATTTTCCTTCCTTTAAAATATTTCCCATTGCTTAGAAATGATCAGAAATTGTTTGCTGAGCAATGTTTGATCTTTCTGCAAGTTGTATTTGAGTTTGACACACACCTTCATCCAATAATGCCTGTAATTATTTTTCAAACTTTTTCAGTTGACCTGGACATTCTTTGTCTTTCACATCAAAATCATCACATTTAAAGCGTTGAGGATATTCCAGCATTCACAAGTATCTTGAAAAGGAGCATGTTCACCATAAGCTTCCTGAAGTATACAATAACTTTCAGCACCACTTTTATTCAAAATAATGAATTACAACTTCCTGCAAATGCTCTTCTTTGGCATGAAATTTGACATTTTTAAGTGTAAAAATTTCTATGATGTTAACACCTTCAGAAAATTTGGCATATGAAGTTTTGAAGCTTGTTGTCAATACAACAAAATAGCATGCATATCAAATTGCATATATAGCAACAATATATGTATAACTCTATCTATTGAAAAAAAATCCACATTATTAATTGGTACACCTGGTACATTTATTCATCATTTGAGAAGTAATATACACATATACCCCTGTTCTCATGGAGTGCAGAGATTAGTGATAATACAACTACACAACTGTGACTGTGATCACTGATGTAAAGAAGAGGGTCCTAGTGTCCAAAGAATCCAGCTGAAATTGAAGGTGGGAAATCTGTCTATAAACTACTAAAAGCCCAGTGACTGAACAGCAGAATGACCAGAACAACCAGTCAACCAGTTGCATGACTATGATGTGCACTGACCATAAAGGGGCAGACGCTCAATGCAGGAGCTGCCTCTGGTGGTCAGTGCGCTCCCACAGTGGGCCAATCCCACAGCCACTCAGAGGGTGGATCCACAGCCACTTGCCTGACCAAGATGAGAAACCATCTCACAGCAGGCCAATCCTCACAGACCATTCACTCCACCAGTGCACAAATCCATGCTCCAGGCATCTAGTATTTCTCTAAGAAAAGATGTTTGGGCCCTAGCAGGTGTGGCTCCATAGATAGATTGTCAGCAGTGCACAGAAGGATCACGGGTTCGAATCCTGGTCAAGGGCATGTATCTGGGTTGCAGGTTTACTCTGGCTCCTCCCTTCTCCCCCATCTCCCTAATCAGGGCATGAGTAGGAGGCAACCAGTCCATGTAGTTCTCTTTTCTCTTCTCTTCTCTTCTCTTCTCTTCTCTTCTCTTCTCTTCTCTTCTCTTCTCTTCTCTTCTCTTCTCTTCTCTTCCCTTCCCTTCCCTTCCCTTCTCTCTCTCTCTCTCTCTCTCTCTCTCTCTCTCTCTCTCTCTCTCTCTCTCTCTCATCTTTCTCTTTCTCCCTTCCTCCTCCCACCCTCCCTCCTTCTCACAATCTCTAAAATTATCCTCATGTGAGGATTAACAAAAAAATTTAAAAAAGAGATGCTTGGGCTGAGATCTGCCAATAGTTATTAACTAGATTCATAGGAGAAGCAAATACTTCATTTTCTTAATATATATTTTTATTGATTTCAGAAAGGAAGTGAAAGGGAGAGATAAAAACATCAATGATGAGAGAGAATCATCAACTGACTGCCTCTTAAAGGACCCACACTGAGCATTGAGCCTGCAATCCAGGCATATGCCCAACCAGAAATCAAATCATGACCTCCTGGTTTATGCGTTGACTCTAAACTACTGACACACCCCAGTTGGGCAGAAGCAAACATTTCTAAGAATGTTGCCCAAGTATTTTCACAAACACTTATGCAGTAGAGGTTTAAAATTTAAAAATTATTTTAGTTATAAAATTTACAAATGTGTTATGAAAATGTAGGAATAGAAAATATTTTAAATAACAAAAAGTATTCTCAATATCTTCAGTTTTAAAAGGAAAGTAAAAACAAAAGAAGAAAAAATCCAGGATGTAACAATGAATGCATACTTAAGATATTGTCAGGATAATTAAATAGTTAAATGCATTGAATGTTGTAGAAGATACAGGCTATCAAAGCTCTACAGAAAATATACAATGGAAAAACAGGTCCATTGTTTGTGAAACAGGTTAAAATAAATTGAACACAAAGCAATTGTCTGACAATCATTCAGAGAGCTTTTCATAAACATGTATAGTAATATAGCTTTGATATCAAAGGGATGAGATTGAATAGGTACCATGTTTTATGCCCTCAAGTACAGGATAGTCTACTTAGCAAGTCAGACAAGAAAAAAGGTCTGGCTTACGTTAGCACATTGTAGTAAGCGTTAAAATCTTGGTTAGCACAGAGGACCATCAGTGCATTAAAAGTCAATAAATTTCAGGGAGGGTTTCATGAAGGTTTTCCAACCTTAAAAAAGAGGAGTTGGCCAAGAAAAATTGGTCTAGTAGATGGTTGAAAGAATTTTCTCTGGCAAAAGAAGCAACAATAGTCATGTAGGTTGGTAACGAGAATATATAGCAATTTGTTAAATGTGGCAGAAAGGAAAGTGTATAGAGATTGTAGATGAGGGGTAGGCCCCTGAAAATAAAGGCTGCTACAATCATCAGGTGCTTTGCCTAATATTCGAAGGTTAGATTTCCTACTGAATTTAAGGGGAAAGTCTGAAGATTGTTAAAGAGAGAAGTAGCACAGATTGACTTGTATTTTATCCAAATGGCTTTGGTAGCAGAAAAACAGTTAATTTTTTAAAAATGCATATTTAGTTACATTCATGCTTCTGACTAAAAGCAAGAACTGTAGTTGACTGTCTACTATATTAACACTGGAGTGAAATAATGAGAGCCTGAGACAAGGGGAATTTGTGAATGAATTTTGAGTAAGAGGGAAATATTAGACAAAGGATGTGTAGTAAGGTTTAAATTTAGGTATCATAGGAGTGGGAAAGGTGAGACACTATCTTATTTCACTTATAAAAACAATAGTTCCGGAAATAAGATGTTGATTGAGTCCACTTTTAGGCATGCTGAATGTTAAAGATTTCCAGAACTTATATTACATAGATGTCCATGTCTGTGAATTAGTTACATATATATGTTAAGAGCTCAGGAAAGATTATCTATATCCGTGGTTGGCAAACTGCAGCTCCCAAGCTACATGCTGCTCTTTGTCCCCTTGAGTGTGGCTCTTCCACAAAATACCATGGCCTGACCAAGTCTATTTTGAAGAAGTGGCATTAGAAGTTTAAGTTTAAAAAATTTGGCTCTCAAAAGAAATTTCAGTCATTGTACTGTTGATATTTGGCTCTGTTGACTAATGAGTTTGCCAACCACTGATCTAGATGACACAATGTCATCAACAAATAATTGATAATTGAAAAATCTTGTGAAAGGGGAAATCATTTACTTATACCTTATTTAGTGGGAAAGCTCTATGAGTCTCACCATTATGTATAATATTAGGTTTTTTGTTATAATTTTTATCAAGTTGAAGAAGCTTCCCCCATGCTACATTCTTAATTATGAAAAAATGTCCGAAGATTAATAATGTATAAGCTGAAGAAAGAATCAACCTTAAAAGATGCCTTAGGATAAGTGCAAATTACCAAATTTTAAACAAGGAATCAATTGTATAAAGTAAGAGGGAGCAAGACTTAGCTCAAAGAGTATTGAAACTGGGAACATTGAATTAACTATTATCTCCTAAGCAATCCTATCTAATAAAAGAGTAATATGCAAATTGACCATACCTCTGCTACACTCACAAGCCATGTCCACTAGCCAATCAGGTACAAATATGCAAATAAAGCCAACCAAGATGGCTGTAGCCAAGGAGAGCAGGAGGGAATGGCATTGAATGAAGCCAAGCTTTCCGCACACCCTGGCTGGTCCAGGCCTCCACTCAATGCTTCAAAGTTTCAATGATAGAAGATAAATAAACTCTAACAGTAATGGCTGCTGCCACAGGAGAGAGCAGGAGGTTTGGCTCTACTCCAGGCTGCAAAGTTTCAATTACAGAAGATAAATAAATTTCAGATACCAGGACCTCCACTTGGGTCCCCTGGGGGCAATGCTGGCCTTCAAACAACCAGAGACCAGCCCATGCCCCAAGGGAACCCCCACCCTGATCTGGGACACCCTTCAGGGAAAACCAGCTGGCCCCCACCCATGCACCAGGCCTTTATCCTATCTAATAAAAGAGTAATATGCACATTGACCATTAATCCAACACACAAGATGGCTGCCCCTATGTAGTCAAAGATTCTGCCCCCATGTGGACACAAGATGGCCACCACAAGATGGCCAACAAGGGAGGGCAGTTGGAGGTGACCGGGCATGCAGGGGGGCAGTTGGGAGGGACCAGGCATGCAGTTGAGGGCAGTTAGGAGTGACCAGGCCAGCAGAGGGAAGTTGGGGAAGACTAGGCCTGCATGGAAGGGCAGTTGGGAGGACCCAGTCCTGCAGGGATGAGCAGTTGGGGGGAACCAGGCTGGCAGGGGAGGGCAGATAGGGGTGACCAGTTAGGGCAAACAGGCTGGCAGGGGAACAGTTAGGAATCAATCAGGCCAGCAGGGGAGTGGTTAGGGGGTGATCATTCTGGCAGGCAGAAATGGTTAGGGACAATCAGAAGGCAGGCAGGTGAGCAGTTGGGAGCCAGCAGTCCTGGATTGTGAGAGGGATGTACAACTGCCCATTTAGGACTGATAGAATCGGTCCTAAATGGGCAGTTGGACATCCCTCGAGGGGCCCCAAATTGTAGAGGATGCAGGCTGGCCTGAGGGACACCCCCATCCCCATGCATGAATTTTGTGTACCAGTCCTCTAGTAACACTATAATATGACAAGAGAGAAAAACACATACAGACACAAAGACACACATATAGGAAGGGAGGACAGGGAGAATTTTAAAATTAAAAGCTAACAAAATATTCCTGATAAAGCTTCTAGATTTCAATAATTGACTTGTCTTTATATGTTAAAGCATTACACAGAGGAGAATATAGTTTAGAGTTATGAAAACAATAAAACCATTAAAATAGTGGGTTGTATATACACTATATAATATAAAGTATTAATATTGTCTATTGTACTAACACGAGTGAAATAAGAGATGTTTTAGAAAAGATAACAATTCTGTTTAAGTTGAAGGACTCATGTAAAAAAGAGAATTCTGTTCATTTTTTTATTACTCTGGATAATCAAGTGAGAATTATGAGGAGGTGTATTTTGAATTAATGTGAACAATTATGGAGAGACATATTTTAGAATAACATACAAAATATATTTCTGAGACTTATTGTTGTCAGTAAATAAAATGTTCGACTTTAAAAAAAATGAGTTATTTGTCACCACCAGATTTCTGGAAATGTCTAAAAATCCAACTATTTGCAATATCCTAACTTTTAAGATGATATATTCTTATAATTATTTATAGTTCAATGATAAAAAAAATGTTCCACAATATTAGTACCCCACTGGGTAGAAGGAACCATAGGACTGCTTTTTATTTTGTATCCAGTTTATATTAATTTCAACAACAAGCATCATCTTAGGATGAAAAAGAAAAAGGTAAAATGAGGAAGAGGAGAGAGGAGATAATGATTCACTTTTACTTGTCATGTCTATATGTCTACATATCTTAATTTATATATATTCCTATATATCTATACCGATCTATATCATTTGTAGACTTAGTGTGTACATGCCTATAGCGCGCACACACACACACACACACACACACACACACACATACACACACACACAGTACAGTATCACTTACACAATATATTCCACTAGAGGCCCAGTGCATGAAGGGGGTTCCCTCAGTCCAGCTTGTCCCCTCTCACAGTCTGGGAGCCCTCAGGGGTGAGAGGAAAACTGATTATCAGGGGAAGGCAACACCCCATCATACCTCTACTGCTACCACTGCCAGCAGCAGAAGCTTAAGCCAGCCATGGTTTTCTGAACCTTGGCTGACCCTAGGTGGCTAGGCAGCCGCTATCTGAGGCTTGCTTGAGCCTCAGACAGGCCCTGGGCAGCTGCGGGGCTATGGAGAGTAGGGGACTCTGGAGGCAGTGGTGCAGAGCACCTGCTGCCCTAGCGGGGCTGAGAGGACTGGGCGCCTCCATCTTGTGGCTGTGGGAGCCGTCATTTTTGAGGGTGTGACAATTAGCATAACCCCTCCTTATTGGCTCTGGGTGCTGCCATTTTTTATGAGGGTGTGATGTTCAATTAGCACATTCCCTCTTTATTGATAGGATTATTACTAGACTTTTCTTTTTCCATAGTTAAAACTCAATATTTCTGAGGATATTGTAGTGACACTACCCCTCCCTCCATCTGTGTAAGAGTTTTAGCAAATCTCTTTACAGTTTTATATTTTTAGTAATAGAGCCTACTGGGAAAGATAAAATAAAGAGCAATAGAGGCCCTAACTGGTTTGGCTCAGTGGATAGAGCATCAGCCTGTGGACTGAGGGTTCCAGGTTTGATTCCGGTCAAGGGCATGTACCTTGGTTGTGGGCACATCCCCAGTAGAAAGTGTGCAGGAGGCAGCTGATTGATGTTTCTTTCTCATTGATGTTTCTGATTCTCTATCCCTCTCCTCTACTCTCCATAAAAAAAAAGTCAATAAAATATATGTTTTAAAAAAAGAGCAATAGAGGATTAAATTTCATAATTAGGCAGTTGACAAACACACTAAACTATGTTTTATTTACTGTATTTAAAAGAGGTTGTAAGCTCAGTGTGTACATAACTATCAAGAATTTTGGACTTTTAACAACAGTAAAAGTATTTTAAAATATGCAAGAAATGAAGTGAGCAAGTAGACTGATATGAAGATAGAAGCTTCTTGCTATTAGTGAGTGTATTGAGATACTCAAATACTAAAAGCCAGATTGGCTAATCAGATATTTGGCAGAATTTGTTCAAGTTAGTTTGTTCTCCAAACATTTAACACATACTATATTACAGAAATTGTGCTAAAAATTGGATACCAAGATGAATAGTGCTATATTTAGGGTCTTTGATATGCAGGGTCAAGGGGTACAAATTCCACCTACATTAGTGTGGCATATTTATTTTAAAATAATTTGGGAATAGCTGGAGCAAAAATTTCAGCTAAGCCTAGGAACAGCTGGGCCTCACAAACATGGGAGTATTTTTTTCATAACTATGAGAGACTCAGCAACCCAAATGTACCTCTAGGGACTAGAGGAGCAAACATTAGTAGATCTTCATCCTTATGCTATGCTTAAAAAAAAATAATTTGCTTCTCCATTTTTCTTTCTCTGTGTATGATCTAATTGCTTTGTCTTTTATTTTTCATCATGAAAGTTTTCACTACCTTAAAGATTTTGTTAAGTCTCGGTTGGCTTAATTCTACTTCCTCAGTCTGTTATCTGTTTTTTCACAATTTATCTTTTCACCTTCAGAACTGGTTTCAAACTGTGTATTCTTTTTTTTTTAAGTTAAATTATTTATTGTTGAAAGTATTATATTTGTTTCTTTTTTCCCCCATTGACCTCTCCTTGGCCACTCCCACCTCCGAGCACATGCCCTCACCCCGCTACTGTCTCTGACTATTGGTTATGCTCATGTGGTTGATCTATTACACCTATCCCTCAATCCCCTCCCTGGCTTCTCTCACTTCCCTGCCTGCTTTCTGAAGTTTGATGGTCTGTTTGATGTTTCTATGTCTCTGGATCTTTTTCATGTTGATTATTTTAAATTTTACGGAAATAAAAACAGTCCCCTTCTAACAAGCCTTTCTCCTCTCCTCTCTTTCCCTCCCTTTCTCTGTCTCTATCTCTTTTGCCAGAAAAAGTTTTAAAACATTTTTTTTAATTTAAAAAGAGAGAGAAAAGATTAGGAAGTACCCTATCTAGTTCAATCATCAAAATTATTTATTATTTCTGTATTTCATTGTATTGAATGATTGGAAGCTTTGGCAGTTGTAGAAAAGTAATAATGATGGAAATGATCATTATATAAAGAAAATTAATTGTTCCAGTGGAATGTCATTGATTATTGTCCTGTGGACTATGAATAGTTCTGTTCCATAGCACTTCTAAATTCATTTCAGAATCCCTTATGCCCATATTTACTCCTTTGAACAAGTTGTACATCTTACTGTTTCCTATGTTAATTAAGGAGGTCAATGAAATGTTTGACAGGTTCATTTTATACTTACACAAGTCTTGAGTAATACTCTGTTTTAAAATGTATTCTATCACAGGGATTACTGCCAACCTTTGTGGAGGTAACTATCACATTCAAAACAGCTGTGACTGGGAGGTAATGGAGAAAGAAGATGTTGGGGGACAAATTCTGTAGGACCTTGTAGAAAATTTTGAAACTTTGACATTCATTCTGAGTGAGAAGGAAAGAGAAGTGCCAAATTAATTGGCACTTTAAAAGCATCACCCTGGATGTGGTTTTGATAGGAAACAGAAGGTGAAAGTTAGAGACAGGGAAATCAATTAAAAGACTATTACAGTTACCTGGATGAGAGGTGATGATAGCTTGGCCAATCAACCAAGTCAGCAATGGTAAAATAATGAATTTTAATCAGATTCCGGATATCTTTTGAAGGTTGAGCTAATAGAATTTACTGTTGAATTAGATTAGGTGCAAGGCATGTGATAATGAGAAAAATTAGGCATTATGTCAAGATACTTAAGACATCAGAAATCACGGAGCTTTAGGGAGTGTGTGGGGGAGGGGATTAGAACTTTTGCATATGTTAAATTTAACAAACTCATTAAATTTTTGAGTATGGATCTTGTGGAGGAAGCCAGACAATGTGGAGAATAATCTGGGCAAGAGCTATAGTAAAGATGCTATTAGCAGCTCAAGTACACAAAGACCACCCAAATGAGCACAAAGAAAGGCTATTCAGATCTTATAATATCACTATCACTTGTGTTTGGCAGACTTCAGCACAAACCAGGAGAGGGAAAGTAATGGACAAACAAAAGAAAAGGAAGACTTCAGATGTACTCAGATTGAAGGTCATTGGATTTGGGAAGCTGGATGTGGGCTAACTAGAAATGAGGCCTTTTATGTTAGGAGGGCTTTTTTGCTTTCTCTGATAGTGATTTGGAAGGGAAAGGGGGAAGAGGTAAAAGAGCAAGCATTTGTTGACAAAGTATGACCTTTTTGTAACAATTGCTTCAGAAATTGAGGTTGGCTTTCTGGATATCTTATGTGAGTCTGAATTCTATTCTCATGTTTGGCCTGACCGCTGTCTGTTTGCATATTCAATCTCTCACACCAAATAAGATGTCCACGGGAGTGAATGTTGATAGAAAAGATAAGAGTGGCAATATGAAGATTTGCAGTCATGTCATTGTGTATTGAATTATTTGTTGCTACATTAGGGGAAGCAGGGGAATAGTTTTCGCGATTCTTAGTGGCAATTTCAAGCCCTATACTTTGGTATGTCTCTAAAGGTGCTTGCTACCGACCCAAATAAATTGAAGTCCTCTCTGCAAGGACACAGCTAGCTTAAATATTGTGCATTTGTTTAAATAATCTATAGTAAAAATAGTAAAACACATTGTGTATAAATCTTAAGTATTAAACTGTTTTATGGAGATACCTTAGCTGTGAGTCAAGGTCATTTGGAAAGGATTGGGTGGCTTTTTAAAGGGGGAAAAATTTGAGCACTGTATCAAAATTGATTAGCACTGCCATTATTATAATTTTGTACAGTCTTTCTTTCACTCTTTTCTTCTTTCATTGCCTCCTATTGTCAGGGTTTTCTTCCCTAAATCTGTGGCCTTCTTTCAAAGAATAAATTTCAATTAAGCAATGCCATGTGCTTTATTTATTTTTTATTTTTATTTTTTTATTGTCTAAAGTTTTACATATGTTTCCCTTTTCCCCAACTGATATCCCCCCACCAGCCTTTCCCACTCCAGGCAAGCCCTCACCATCCCAGTGTCTATGTCCATTGGTTATGCTAATATGCATGCATACAAGTCCTTTGGTTTCTCTCTAAACGCCCCCTCAAACCTCCCCCCCCCCGACAGAACCTCCCCTCCCCTACTACTAGTATTTGTCTCTGGTCTATTCTTTATCATCAAATTATGTTTTTATTTTTGTTTTGTTTATTTTCTTTATTGATTAAGGTGTTACATACATGTCCTTATTCCCCCATTACCCCCTCCTTATACCCCTCACCCATGCCCTCACCTCCCTGTTGTCTGTATCCATTAGTTAGGCTTATATGCATGCATGCAAGTCCTTTGGTTGATCTCTCCCCCATATCCCCACCTTCTTCTACCTTCCCTCTGAGGTTTGACAGTCTGATCGATGCTTCTCTGTCCCTGGATCTGATTTTGTTCATCATAAAGGACTCTCTATGGGGGGAGGCTCACCACCAGCCTTCTGGCACAATGCTACATTTAAAAGCTGTCCAACTGTGTGTGTCCTCTGCTCGTCTCTCCTTAGCTCACCAGTGCTGCAGATTTTCATTAGAATTCTGGGCATGAAGCATCATGTTGGCATCTCTATCCTTTCTTTTATTACCATGCCCTTCCTTTTACCCCCTTCTCTTTTGCTTCTGCTTGGATCTTTTGTTATCCGGCTTCTATTACCCTCCTTGCCTTTGTCTTCTTCTGTTATGATTTATGATTATGCCCTGCTCCTTCCTTCTTCAGCCCATCTGTTTCCAAGTGAACTACCAACTTTAAACCACGATCAATAAGTCGCATAACTACTTGACTTTATTTGCAATTGAATTTTTAAGTACAGCACTGAGATAACTCTCATTTATATGTAGTTATATTAATGCATGCAGATCCTTTAGTACAATATTCTTACACCATTTCTCTGAATTTGTAAAACCAAAGGCTGTTCCCTTATTGAAAATTTTATTAAAAGTTTTTAATTAGAAATGATTGTCCATTTTGTCAAGAATATTTCTTTTCTATAAGATGTTGCATATGGATCCTAAAATTAAAGGGAAGGCCACATAATAGAGGGCAGAGAATCAGGCAGACTTATAATATTTAGAAACTATCTGGTTTCATAGAATAAAAAGCAAGGCCAAATTACTTAAACCAATAATAAGATTGTGAGGGGAATTATTATGAGAATGTATGTGTGCACTTTATAACACTAGAACAGAAATTAGAATAGCAATTGGCAAAAGTCAGACATAAGAGTCTTTCATTGCTTTTCATCACATTTGTTTTATTCTTCTTCAACTTGTCTTTCTCCACAAGGAAGAGAAACATATGTTCCATGAATCACACATTCAAAAATTCATCAGACTCTGAGATAAAAATCTCACCTGCAGGAGAATTTCAGAGGGAAGAAATTCTGCTTGGCCTACCTAAACCAACTGAACCCAGTTAATATTGTTGGAGCGGAGGAAAGCGTTTAACACTACAATTAATTATTGCTTCTAAGGAAGTTTGACTCCCACACTTACTAATTTCTTAACTTGGAACCACATGCTCAATCTCTTTGAGATTTAGTTTTAGCATTTGTAAAGTAGGGAAAATAGAACCTACATTATTAAATAAAATGAACAATACATTCTGTGTATTATTTTTATTGCCCAAAACAAAACATTGAATGCATCTTATTTTTTATAATATACTATAAGAGCTTATATAATTATTGTGGAATGCATTTTAATTTGATATGCTCAGTTACACCTCAGTATATATAATATATAGACTTAGTTTTAAGAATATGCAAGCAGCATTCAACCCTTAATATTATGAGACTATTCACACATTGATAACAATTCTAGCAAATGTCTATGATTATCTAGGTTAGAGTACTGCAGAAAGTAAGGTGGATTTTAAGGCTTCCTTAGAACAAGTATATTTGGATAATAGCTAAAGTTAAATGACATCCAAATAGGAGGAAACAGACTATGATGCCCCTTTCAGGTCTGTATTCATAATTAGAAACCACAGTAAGCTTATAAATTGGAAGCTAATATAGGACACTCAGGGGGATATGAGAGGATTTTCTAGTACTTAAGGTAAATTGAGAACAGCATTATATGAGAAGACTATGAAAGGGAATAATTAAAAATAGAGATGTCAACATTTAAAAAAATATTATTAGTGGATTTACTTACAGACTAGGTATAAATGATATTGGGTGTCAGAAATCTAGCCATGGCATGAGGATTACTAATTTCAGATTTGGAGTAAGTGCTAATATGCTAATATTTCAGAATGAAATGCATTGTGAATGATCCAAAAATATAAATTGCCTTATAAATTCCAGAAGCTTTTATCTGAATCAGGATATAGTTCTTGGAACACATCACATTGTAATAAGAAAAAAAA
>JAAGEH010000012.1:38461169-38494476 GCA_011751065.1 Lasiurus cinereus | reverse complement strand
TATATATATATATATATATATATGTGATCTAATATAAATATACTCAAAGAGTTTATATAATAGAGACCAGCATTTCCCAAAACATATTGTGCATCCCTTAAATGCTAACAGGTCATACAGAGCACACCAGATTAAACAAACATAGGTATGATTACTGCAGGACTGAATAGTAACTTTAACATACCAATGTACATTATAAAGTCCAGAAGGGGAATATGTGCTGAATTTTCAAGATACATTAGGTCTGAGTGCACTTTTCCATAGTACACTTAGTAAGACTTGGTATTCTGAAAAGCCTACTTCAGGAAACATAATTTTATTTCATTGTTCCTCCACATTGCAGTATACTTATGCCCAAATTATAAAATACTAGGGTCCTGGTATACAAATTTGTGCACAGGTGGGGTCCCTTGGCCTAGCTGGCAATTGGGACTGATTGGGGATGGGGAGGGGGAAGACAGCTGTCCAGGAGGCAAGACTGTGGGAGGTTGTCTGGCCATACCCCCACATCAAGGCCAATGGGAGGGCCAACTGGCCAAGGGGAGGGATCCTGTGAGGTTGGCCCCAGCAGCAAGCTTAACCAATGGCTGATTCCATGAAGAATTGGGCTCTCTCCTCTCTCCTGTCTGGGTCCAGGGTGTGGGTGAACCAGATTCGGGGCTGTCAGGACTCCAGCAACAAGGTTTGGGTCAGTGCATGTCATAGCTACTGGCCGGTCATCCAGTCGTTCCGGTCATTCTGGTCATTTGGTTATTCTGGTCATTCAGTTGTAAAGGCTGCATAGGCTTTTAGATATAGATATAGATATAGATATAGTTATAGCTATAGCTGTAGATATAGATATAGATATATATATAGATAAATATAGATATTCATCACAACCCATATAACAGCAGGATTATTCATGCATATTTCATCGAAAGACCTTGAACTTTCTGTGTACTATTTTTTTAATATTAAACTAACACTAATGATGACAAACCCATATCATTTGGAACTTTTTGCATAAATGGATTGTTTACTAGTATGTGTGTAACAGTGACTCTAACGCTCATATACAGTTGTAGTCAGTATTGGTCCACAGATATTATGAACTAATGTTATTGGTATTTATCTTACTCCATCATACCAATTTTTTCCTATGTATACCCACAATAACATTTGTACCTTTTGGCCCAAAACATACAATGATCAAGTTATTATTGTACTCATTATTATAATTTATCTCTTGTGCTTTATTATGTTCCAGAATCCATTGCTATCATAATTTTACTTAATGCTTTGAGGTTTTTGTTGTTATGATTGGCATTTGAAAATTAAAAATCATTGCACAGAATGAATTTAATATTTAGGTCTCCCTGCCAGATGTGCTCCCCAAACTCCCTAAACTTTGCATTTTGTTGCAGAAATTTGTGTGGTATATATGGCATTTAATTAGAGATCTAGTGGTTCTTGGGGAAAAAGGCTGGTGTTCTCAATTTTAAAAAATAACTATTTGTAAAAATACCTACTCATGCTGCATTCCTAAGTACATTTTTATTTCTTTTTTCTATTGTCTAATGTAAATACTTTTAATGAAATCTAGAGAGTGGTCCTAAATTAAAAATATTTAACAACATTTAATATTGATGCTTACTATTTTTGCTTTAACTCTCCTGGGAGCTTAAATTTCAGGAATTAACTTGAAACTTGGGGCCAATCATGGAAAAGGTGGGTTTAATTAGAACTTAAGTCTTCAGATACTTCCTCATTCTGTTGGCCTGCAAGCCTGTTTTTCTTTAAACCACTGGTATTCCCATCAGCCTTTGTCCCTTTACTTGTTGCTAATTATGTTCTTGCTGACCAGCTTCACCAGTTACTCAGAAACATATCTAGAATCATTTTTAAGTTATGTTATTTGCATTCTGATGCCAAATAATTTTACTATAGCTGTTTAGAGAAAGGTGCAGAATCTTCAAATTATTTATTTAAACAAAAGTAGTACAAATGTTCATTATTATCATCACCTTACATTGAAAATTTATCAAGTTTTATGTTCACTTTAATCCATAATATTAGCATTTGAAGTAAATGAGAGGTGTTAAAGACTTGTCTAAGCCATTTACCTACACTATAGCAGAGCTGGGATTCCAAGCCCATGTACAGCGATCTCCAGGACCAAATTTCAGCCTATTAACTACCCTTCCAATGTTTATTATACCTGAAGGAATTATTATTGAAATGGATTTCTCTTTGAAAATAAGAAATTAAAAGTTATACCATGTTAACAACGTTTTATAAATTCAGATATAAAACAAAATCTTCAGACAGGAAATAATTCAAAAACTTTATTATCAATTCACAGGCTGGGAATTTGTCTTAGGTAATTTCTGAGCTGGCACCTGTAGTAGTCCCATGCCCAAGGCCTAGGGTAGCTGCTCATGCTTCCAGGCAGGTACCAGTAAGGCTCTGGGAAGATAGAAATAAATCTTCACAAGAACGTATTAAAACTCTCCTCTTATAGGCCATGCTTAAATGCAGACCTCTATCCATGTAGGATATGCTTAAATATGCTGTTTATTTTGAGGACCAAGACTTTTTTAATGTTTTTGTCTCACTGCAAAGTTTAAATCATTAAAACCATCAATAACGTTCCCTCTATAATCTGTACTAATAAGAGGATAATATGCTAATTAGGCTGGGAGACCTTCCAGGAGCCCTTCTGGATGTTCTTCTGGACAAAGCCATGGTGGCGGGGCCAAGGGAGAGGATAGTTGTGGGTGATCAGGCCAGGATGGGACAGCAGTTGTGGGTAATCAGGCTGGTTGGGGGGGTACAGTTGGAGGTAAGCAGACCAGTAGGAGGGCTAGTTGGGGGAGAGCATGAAGTCAGTGGGGATCAGTTGGGTATGATCAGGATAATGGGGGGAGGACACTTTGGAGTGAGTAGGCCAGCAGGGTTGCAGTTGGGGGCAAGCAGGCCAGTGCAGAGTAAAGGCGGGAGTGAGCAGACCAGAAGGTGGGGCAGTTGGGGGCCAGCAGGCTGGCGGGGGGTGAGGGGGCAGTTGGGCTGAGCACACTAGCATGGGGAGAAGTTGGGGTTTATCAAGCTGGTGGGGGGCATTTGGGGGCTAGAAGGTTGGCAGGCAGAGTGGTTAGGGGCAATCAGACAGGCAGGCAGGTGAGCAGTTAGGAGTCAGCAGTTCTGGATTGCGAGAGGGATGTCTGACTCCTAGTTTAGGCCCAATCCCTATAAACCGGCAGTAGCACATCCTTTGAGAGGTCCCAGGTTGGAAAGGGTACAGGCCAGGCTGAGGTACATCCCCCAATCCCCACGCATAAATTTCATGCACTGGGCTACTAGTTGTTTATAATTCTCATGGCAAATTAAGCATAAGTTTGCTAGAAAGTTCCTCTGACGATGGCTTTTATACTTTTTTTGCCTTTCAGCACTGAACAATGTTAAGACAAGTAATAATAGAAAAAAGTTAATTAACTTTTTTAGATTCTTTGGTATTTTAATTTTAAAGTAATAAACAGGCCTACTGATTATATACATTAATTTGTCCAAACCTGAATACTATTTAATTATCTCTAAAAAGGTATTTAGTAGACAGCCCACATGTTCACAAAGTAGCCCAGATTTCTGCTTTCATCAAGGAAACTCAGCTATTTTTCTGTAATATTTGTTATATTAGCAAAGATTTTTCTAATCTTTCAGACAAAATGAATACTTTCCAAAATAAAGAGCTCATCATTTAAAATTTGAAAAATGGTAATTAGACTTAGGTGATATAAACCTGTCCTCAATGCTTTGCAGCTGCCTTCTAGATTCCCTCTGATATGATCAAGTATGTTATTTATTAATCTCATTTTATATAATACACATTGTCTTCAATTGTATTAGAACAGTTTCTATACCTATTAAAGATAGGAATAATCCACTATCTCTGTATTGCTTTATGGAATATTTTAAAACTTTCACGTGCTTCTTTGTACTAGTATATCTATAACAGCAAGAGATATTGAAAGAAGGAAGAAAGCAAGGCATGCATGTGAAATGGAGCTTTTCTTTAAGTTAAACAACCTCTGAAATGTAGACACTAATGCATATTACATTGATCTATTGGTCCTTGGTATCTGTTTATTGTTTAATTTATTTGTCTCTGCAATACTTATTGACACATTTATACTCAGAGGAATTGGATCAAGAATAGACTATTATGGGGAAGTAAAAATTGGTGGAAATAACACTTTACACAAAGATGTGCACAGTGATGAATTAGATAGGTATATCATCTGTACTACAATATCTTATAGTGTATGCAAATTACTGAGATAATATATTGAGTTGAAATCCAATTAAAAACTATATATAGCTGTAACATACCATAAATACAACATGTGAACTATTAAATTATGCATCCTCTTGTTTTAAGGTAAACCAATGTCTCATTATTACATGTTCTAGTTAATCACTTCATTTTTAAGCTATATATATTTGAAAGCCAACTAAACCCATAATTAACATTAGTAAAACACAAACAAGACCTATCACTGTAAAGAAGAAAAATATTGATCACTTTGGGGAGGTTTGGAAGACAAATCTATATAATAAAAGCCCAGCAACCATTTCAGCAGAACAACCAGTTGCTATGATGCACACTGACCACCATGAGCCAGAGGCTTAATGCAGGAGGAGAGGGAGGAGGAACAGTGAGGCCTGGAGGCACACAATATGGCCCAGGAATTCCAGGAACTGCAAGCCCAGAACTTGGTTTCCAATAAAACAAACAAACAAACAAACAAACAAACAGACAGACAAACCAACCAACCAACCTTGGGAAGAATGGCCCCAGGAGGGAAATGCCTCCTCAGTCCATGCTCAGCCCAGCTGTCATGTTATAGGCTCATAGGGACTTATTGTTGACATGCAGGAAACACAGTACCTCTGACTCCAAAGCTGTTGCCCTGACAGTTGCTCTCAGTCCAGCTCCATGGCTGACACAGTGCTGCCAGGCCACCTCTGGTCAGACTTCCAGCTCCTGGCTTCCTGCCTGCCCCTTCGAATACTACATGTGCTTGTGGGTGTGGCTTCAGCCTCCCAGGCCAATAGCACCACCGTACATCCAAAGAACCACCAGGGCTAGATGGACACCGATGTCCATGTGCAGTTACACTGTGTGTTTACATTTGTCGGGAAGCAGGGCAGCTCACTTCTGCCACCGGCCACACCTTCTAGGCTAAGAAAGGCCTACTGATCTCTGTGTTTCTCCTCACATCTAGAATCAAAACCTCCTGGGGATGAATGATCCTAGCAATGGCCCCCACACATGCTTGGTCTGTCACAGACATTCTCAGTCATTACAGCCCATTCCTCAGCTGAAGTGCCCTGCTCCACCCACTGCCACTCCTCACCTGTCACACCCTAAGGACCACCTTATGTTATCCTATTTGAAATGTGAGCAAGATCTAAAATGTCCCCCTGCCAATAGCTCCCTTGCCCTAACTTTCTTTCTCTAAAAACCTTGTGTTTTAAAAATATGTATTTGATTGATTTCAAAGGGGGAAACAGAGATAGAAATATCAATGATGATAATCATTGATTGGCTGCCTTCTTCAAGTTCCAAACTGGGGATTGAAACCTCCCTTGGACCTTCCCCCCTACCACTCCCCTGGCCAGCAGGTCCCTGGTGGTGGCACTGCACTGAGGGAAGGAGGAGGAGGGAGGCAGGAATAGTGAAGTTGTAGGGCACCCAGTCTTGCAACAGTCACCTCCTCTCCCAACCCTGCCAGAGCTTTCCAGCCTGATCATCCCTTGATCACCCATCAGGCCTAGGAACCCCACCTTTGCATGTATTTTGTGCATCAGGCCTTTAGTAAATTCATAATAGAAAAAAAAGTAAATAGTTGATGCTGTTTAATAAGAAATAATATAGAAGTTTGGCTATCCTATGTAATAAAAGAGGAATATGCAAATAGAGCTTACCTCTGCTACACTACCAGCCATGCCCACCGGCCATGCCCACCAGCCAATCAGGAGTGAGTATGCAAATTAACCCCAACAAAGATAGCTGTGGCCATGGAGAGAGCAGGAGGGAGGCTTGGGTTTCCCTGTTGATGGAGGAAGCCAAGCTTTCCACACACCCTGGCCAGCCAAAACTTCCACTCAATGATACAAAGTTTCAATTATAGAAGATAAATAAATTTCAACAAAAATGGTGGTAGCCACAGAGCTGGAGAGAGCAGGAGGCTAGGGTTGCTCCTGGCGATGGAGGAAGCCAAGCTTTCTGCAGGCCTGGCCTGCCTTGACCTCCACTTAAGGCTACAAAGTTTCAATTATAGAGGATAAATAAATCCTAACAAAATAACTGTGCAAGCAGGAGTTTTGAATCTGCTCCAGGCTACAAAGTTTCAATTGTAGAAGATAAATAAATCCCAGATACCAGGGCCACCACTTAGGTTACTGGGGGATGTGGCAGGCCTACAAATCACCACAGGCCCCTAGCCCAGGCTGCCCCATGCCCCAAGAAACCCTCACCCTGATCCGGGACACTCTCCAGGGCAATCCAGCTGGCCCCCACACATGCACTAGGCCTCTATCCTATCTAATAAAAGAGTAATATGCAGATTGACCATCACTCCAACACACAAGATGACTGCCCACGTGTGGTCAAAGATCCTGCCCCCATATGGACACAAGATGGCCACTTCAAGATGGTCTGCAAGGGAAGGCAGTTGTGGCTGATTAGGCCAGCAGGGGAGGGCAGTTGGGAAGGTCCAGGTCTGCAAAGGAGGGCAGTTGGGGGCAATCAAGCCTGCAGGGGAGGGCAATTACAGATGACCAGGCCAGCAGAGGAGGAATGTTGGGAGCGACTGAGCCTGCAGGGAAGGGCATCTGTGGGGGACAAAGGCCTGCAGGGGAGAGAATTTAGAGGGGACTAGGCCTGCAGGGGAGGGAAGATAGCGGCAAACAGGCTGGCAGGGGAGCAGTTAGACATCAATCAAGCTGGCATGGGAGTGTTAGAGGTGATCATGCTGGCAGGCAGAAGCTGTTAGGGGCAATCAGGAAGGCAGGCAGGTGAGCAGTTGGGAGCCAGCAGTCCTGGATTTTGAGAGGGATGTCCAGTTGCCTGTTTAGGCCTGATCCCGGTAGGATCTCAGTAGAATCAAGCCTAAAAGGGTAGTTGGACATCCCTCGAGGGGTCCCATATTGGAGAGGGTGCAGGCTGGGTTGAGGGACACCCTGCACCCCCCATTCATGAATTTCATGCACTGGGCCTCTAGTATGCATATAAAAGTTGGAACTCAAGGAATCTCTGTCAATGTGGATAAACTGAAATATGTTAAGGGGCTGATCATTTGGAGCTGAAATTAGAAGTGTCCTTACAATCACAGAAACAATTCAAATATGTGCTTGTTGATTTATTCTCCAAAGAAACTAATATATTGTTATATTCAGGTAATCCTATAAGACTATCAATCTTATTATTCTTGCTCTCTCCTATAGAAATGTTATGACCACTGCTTTTGGACTAACTCAATATCAGTTGCCAATATCTGTCTTAGTTATGCTTAGCTATACTCAGTAAGTTATCATGCTGTGATTGGGGAGAAGTAGTAACAATGAGTTAATAAGAAATTAAATAATTTAAAATATTTAAATATTTGATGTTTCTTGGTTTTTAAGAAAAAATCATGCCGTTTAAGTTTCACAGAAAACTTCCTTAGAAGAAAAATTGGAGTATTTTATATCTTAATTAACTACTAGTAATTCAAGCCATGTAAAATGGCAAAATCATGCTTTTATTATAACATTCAGTGAATATCCTTAATATAATCTAAATTTAAGTGTTGGTATAAAAACAGAAACAGGCTGCATGAACAACTTGGTAAACTAGATTATTTAGGTGTGTAAGTGGGTAAGTAGATAAGAATGAAATTGTATGTTATTTATTTATTGATTATATTAGTGTTTTTATTTATTTTTTTTGCATTGTTGGACTGCCAAATTGCTCTTTGCTCTTATAAAGTAATATGTAATGTTTTTTAAACAATATTTATTAGTAATATCCCTTTTTTATGTGAAACCCTTATATCTAATATCTATAATAATAGCATAATATGCTAATTAGATCTTCCAGAAGAAGCCATTGCTGAGATGGAATCCTGGATCATGGGTGCTGGAGGGAAGCCAGTGTGGGAAGCTGGGAAAGGAATGATTACTCTTGCATAGATTCTGTGCACAGGGCCTCTAGTATTTAATATAACATATGACTTTCTCGTTTATGTAGAAATAAAACAATCCAAAGTACATAATTTGTTACAATGTAATAGAAAATATCTGTTGTGTATGCAACATCATTAGCTCTGCAATTTTGCATTCTGAATTAATAGCACTAGAAAAGATTTGTATAGTAATATGAAGGTAAGTCTTTCAGTATAGAATATTTGAAAAGGTTATGCAAATGATTTCAGTCTTCAAAGCTTGGCAGTGTCCATTTTCCTCTCAATAGGAAATCTTACTTTAAAATTGTAATATGAAATTATTCTGTGTTCAGAAGTACAGTGGTACCTCAAGATACGAGTTTAATTCGTTCCATAACCTTGAGGCGTGGGAAACTATGAGACGCTCGAGTCGCGGTAAACTGGTGGGTTGTGTGCAGCCAGCCGATCCATGCGATTACTCATATCTCAACTATTGCTCCTATTTCAAAGCAAAAATTGCTCGTATCTTAAAAATCTCGTATGTTAGGGCACTCGTATCTCGAGGTACCACTGTATTAGATTTTATTTTTATTTTCTGTGCCCATTATAATACTTACTCTTGTATTTAAATAAATGAGAATCATTTACTTAGGTATGAACTATTTATGAAAATTCAAAATCTAAATTTTGATGAGTTTTATATAACATTATTAAAATTACTTTAGTATAATTAAGATGAGTAGTAAATGATTATGTGCTGAGTTTTTTTGATTGAATCCATTTCTCCATACTATCACTTTTATGGAAATAATATTCTTTTCTTATTCAATGCAATTTAGCAAACAAATTATATCATATAATTTTAACTATGTGATAAAACAAAACCAAAATAAAACTATCCTTAGACATTCTAAAATAAGAAAAATAATGCCTTGACTTCTTTTAAAATTAGTTAGAATCTCAATAAAAATAAATTGAATATTTACATTTTAGTTTCTCAATATCCACCTCTACAACTATTAAAAATTTACAGATATAAGTAAGGATTTTAGTAGTGTCTTTTCTCTATAACTGTGAAGGATGAACATAATGAAAAACAGATAACTTCTTGATCTGGAAAGGTATAATGTAAAATCATAAACCTGGCAATTGGGAAACAGAGATATTAAGTAAAAGTGAAGTTGCTGTTTGTGAGTTTGAATAAAATATCAGCAGTATGTTGCTGTAAAGAACAGAAGTCAATAAGGTCTAAAATATCAAGTACAATTGCAGTAGATTTTCCTTGAAACACTGAGCATACAGCAGACTCCAAAAAACTCAAAGCTAATAATATAAATGATTCAGATAATGTGACCATGAATTATAAAAATAAGTACTATTTTGATAAAGAATGAACATATTTTAAAAACATCTTTACTAACCAGTTTGGTTCAGTGGATAGAGCATCAGCCTGTGGACTCAAGAGTCCCAGGTTCGATTTCTGTCAAGGGCATGTACCTTGGTTGTGGGCACATTCCAAGTAGGGGGTGTGCAGGAGGCAGCTGATCGATGTTTCTTTCTCATTGATGTTTCTAACTCTCTATCCCTCTCCCTTCCTCTCTGTAAAAAAATAAAAATATATATATATTTAAAAAAAAAGCCAAAACCAGTTTGGCTCAGTGCAAAAAGCGTCAGCTTGCTGACTGAAAGGTCCCAGGTTCGATTCTGATCAAGGGCATGTACCTGCTGGCCTCATCGCCCCTAACTGCTCTCCTCTGCTGGTCTGGTCCCCTACCCCCAACTGCCCTCTCCTGCTGGCCATCTTGTGTCCACATGGGGGCAGCCATTTTGTGTGTTGGAGTAATGGTCAATTTGCATATTACTCTTTTATTAGATAGGACGTTAGAGCCCTGATACACAAAAATTTGTGCAAGAGTAGGCCTTCCTTCCTCTGGCTGCTGGTACTGGCTTCTCTCCAACACTCAGAATCTGAATTTCCCTCCTTTGGCTGCTGGCAGGCACCCAGGACCTAGCCTGGCTTCCCTTAGGCCCGGCTTCATTAGGAAGGATGTCTGGAATGATGTTCAGAAGATGGCTGTTCTAATTAGCATCTTCCTCTTTTATTATTATAGATATTATTATCATGTTTCTATGCCATTTATATGTGGCAGCAAGATTCTTTGTAGTATTGTGTAATGTTGCACTACATGTATCAAAATGTTCTTAGTTAATTTGCTGTTGATGAATAGTTTCCAATTTTATGAGATTAAAAAAAAATTGTTTATTTTGGTGCAGTTGACTAATAATGCCCTTTCCCTAAAACTCGGTCTCCTAATACCCAGAACCTATACTTTGTCATCATACATGGCAAAATGGACTTTGAAATATGAATGAATTAAATAATTTGAGATGGGGAGACTACTTGGATTAATGTGGTGGGCCCCGTACAATCACATTGTCTTTAAAAGTGGAAGGGAGAGGCAGAATAGGAAAGCTGGTAGGACATGTGACGGTGGAAGAACAGTCAGAGAGAGGCAACTCTGCTGGCTTTGAAAGTAAAGGGAAAGAGTTGTGAGCTAGAGAATGCAAGCCACCTTTAGGAACTGTGAAAGGCAAGGGCACGTATTCTCTACTAGACCTTCAAGAGGAATGTAGTTTTGCATGGCCTTGACATTAACCATGAGAAGTGTGTCAGACTGCTGACCTGCAGAAATGCATGAAATAAACCTGATTTTTTTCAAGCCACAAGATTTGTAGTAATCTGTATAGCTGCAATAAAATCTAATATATGCCACTGGTATTTATTTACATTTCTGTAGACACCCATTTTATGAAGTAGTTACTGAAATAGGGAAAACCACACACTTTAAGTTTTCAGAAGGGGTATAAAGCCTGTCCAGTCAGAAAATATATATCTTCTACAATAAAAGCAAGTCTCATACATAGCAAAGAGCATTGCTGTCTTGCCATCTTATACACTCTTCTCTTTTAAAAGTTGAAAGGTTAGGCATTATTGTCTATGGTGCCAAGGTAATAAATGCATTCTGTTTTCTTCTGAGATGCAAAATAAAATCAAATCTTGTCATTTTCTGCACCATAGCAGTAAATAACAGAAGACATAAGACATTCTAGTAAAATGCAGACAAAAAACTATAGGTTAATTTTCAGTAAGAAAAAATATTCTAGTTTCAGTTATACAGGGGTGGAAAAATGGGTGAATAGTTGTACAAACAAATAATTCAAGAATTAATAAATAATACTGGAATAAACTCTGTGTACCCCCTATTTACAACTACAAACCTACTTTTGCAGATGCCTGTATATTAAATGGGATAGATTTCCCCTTCCCCACAAATCTCCTCTCAGACCAAGAAGTGAATGTGTACAGTACCAAATCAAGTAACAATTGCTTTTATTAAACTTTTTTAATGCTGACCACTGGACAGTTTTTTACACCCAACTATTTAAAAGCACAGAAAAAAAATCATTTAATAGTTAAATCAAGGTGATAGATGTATTTTTTTTAAATGGCTATTTCCTTTTCCAACAGTATTTAAAGGATTTTAATTGTCTAGGTATATAGGTATGCATGTATGTATTGAATAATTATCTCAGTCCTTATCCTTGGTCAGAATTAGCCTAAGAAACTACAATAGAGTAACTAATATTTTTCTTTGACATCCTGTTACCTTGTCCATTTCATCCTTCTCCCAAATGCATGTCTTCTTAGATGAAGGGATATCTCAAATTTGCATCTGCCCTGACTCTGTCAAGTATATATTCCCTCTTCCACATCTTCCATCATCTCATCAAACCATACAATTTTGTATTGAAGTCCTTAAGCTTTTTGCTAAAAGATAAGTTAAATTAATAATTGGCAATGATTTTTAACACAGTACTTCCATGTTGCAAACATATTCATTTTAACATCAATGTTCAAAGGCCAGTGTCTGAATTCAACATAATAGTGAAATTTTCAGGTATCAAAAGAGGAACTTAACATTTCTTTCCTTTTCTATTTATTTTGTGAGCAAAGGAGCCTATTGGTAGCTGGATAAGCAAGATCCATCTTCTAATATCTGCAAACTCAAATTCATACTTAGAAAATGGGACTTGGAATAAAATTTGACTTCAGATAAATATGACAAGATGATTGCAAAAGGTCACAAAGTGTACCATGTAACCTGTCCTGGATAAATTGAAACTGGAAACAAAAGCAAATAAATGTTTCTGAATTCTATACAATTATTTTCGTTGATACGATTATGTTGATATTGAGACAAGGAAACATATTTGAAAGTAACAGCATAAAATATATTCATGAATATAGTTTATTTTTAGAGTGAAATAATCAGCTGAACTGTATCATCTCTCACTGTCCTTCACAGTGTCGTGATTCCCTCGGTCTGTAAATGTCCATAATAGCAGTATAGAAAATGTTATGTTATTTTCCAGTGAATTGGAAAAACCGCCTTCCAGGAAGTTGTGCAGTAAATCAATTGTCAAGTCCTGTTTTCTACCAGCACATCCAGCTGTACCCTATAAACGAAAAAGCCTGAGGACTGTCTTATGGCTAAAGCTTTCAATCTCAATTCTGATCTTGTCTCTTAACCAAGGGCTTACTTAGAAATAGTATGTTTCCCAAAGATATATCAGAGGACACCATAACCACTGTGACACTTTATGGGAGGTATATCATCTCCCTAAAACCAAACCTCTGAACATTTGGTTGGGGGCAGAATGAGTGATCGCTTATCAAAACAATAACTGAATGTCATGGATTTTGCTTTTGGGTGTGGTTTTTGAAGCCAGGCATTGTTTTACCAACACTATATAGCTGCAGGATCTGTGGTTTAATTGCAAATTTGATTTATCCTATCACTGAAAGCAGTGTCTTTTATTTGAGTCACATACTTATACTGAAGAAGCCATATATTTTCAACATCTCTGCAGGTTTCTGGTACAAAAACAAACAACAAAGAGAATCAATGATAATGTACATTGACAGTCATTTCTCACATTCTATAACTGGAATATTGGTGACTGATTGTCATTTATAGGCATCTACATATCTATCTATGGTTTTCCAAAGCTTTATCTTATTTTTCCTGAATACAATACTATGCCTTTGGAAATGGTGTTTAAAAGAACATCCCCGGAACTCCAACTGTTGCCTGGATGTTTCAAACTAGAATAAACTAAAATAAAAATATCTTGGAACTAATCACCAAATGCATTACTAAGTTTAAAAGGACAATTAAAACAGAGGGCACTCCCTGTATTTAACTTGAATATTACCTTGAAAATAAACTCAAACATACAGAACCAAAGAGATAAGAAAATTCTACTGGGAATTAGCATCAAGAAATTAGTGTGAAGGTAAATAAGCAGAATAATTTTGTAGGATAAACATAAAGTTTATCATGCAAGCATATTAAATATCATAAATATGGTAACAATAAATTGTTAATACATCGGTTGGCAATTCAATAAAGTGATATATTCATGAAGCATTCAATAAATTTAATTGATGGTGGGTAGATAAAGTCCTGCCAAACCTCCCCCTTTCGTACAAAAGATAAGTGAGTGACCTGAGCAATGAGAGGAACATGTATCTTTTGCATTGCTACTAATTTGTCATTCTTAAAATCTTGATGATCTCTATGGGCTATTTCCATTGATGAGTGAATTAATTAGCATTTATTATCGGAAGTTAATAAGAGAGCCTATGCAATCTCGGTTATCCCTGTGTTTATCAGCACTAACAACTAGAAGTGCTGAGCATTTTACTGTTAAGTGTGGAGTGAATTAAGTGCTGCCTAAGAGAAGTCAAGTTCATTTTAAATGTCCAGCTCTTGAGGGTTACCATAGCTTAACAGCTGACTTTACATGCTGTTTTTTTAATCTGTCACTTGTTTTATCAAAGTGGCTCATCATCATTGTATCTCCTCATTCAACACTATAATTCAACAGCACACCTATTTATGTTGATATCCTCAGTCAAAGATGTTCTGTAGTGTTTGAAATGGCAAAAGAAGTCAAAATCATCCACCTGTGCTGGTCTTTAATGGCAACTGTTTAGCTTCCTACGCCATGTTATTGTTACATGGTTCAAGTCAGTGCTGTACTAAAGTTTAAATAGATTGTTATTGCTGTTGGAATAATTAAATTTAAAGGAATCATAGCACATATTAATTTTAAAGATCAGTTATTTTGATTTCTCCTTACCTTTGACTTAGTTTTGACCTCAGTCCTATGATCCTACATCTGTTTCCTAAAGGATTGGGAAGCTAAGCGCACTATCTGGGGAGTAGAGCCCAAACAGCACTAAAATATGAGGCTCCATGACAGATGTCTCCACAATAAACACTTTTTATTGGCTTGACGGGCAGTACCCATAAGCCATTTGAAACGATCTCTTTTAACACTGGCCCTAACAACTAATCATTGGCTTCCTAACTATTTCTATCTCATGTCTGTCTTCCAAAATTTTCACTGGGTAAGAAATGAAAGCAATGACTGGCCTTTTATGGCCTTCCAGTTTAAGCTTGTGACACTTCTCATCTCTTGCTTTATGTCTCAGAAATATATACTAGAGGCCCAGTGCACAAAATTTGTGCAAGGGAGTGTGTGTCCCTCAGCCCAGCCTGCATCCTCTCCAATCTGGGACCCCTCAGGTAGGATAGGTCCTAAACGAGCAGTCGGACATCCCTCTCTCAATCTAGGACTGCTGGCTTCCAACTGTTCACCTGCTTGCCTTCCTGATTGCTCCTAACTGCTTCTGCCTGCCAGCCTGATCACCTCCTAACCACTCCCCTGCCAGCCTGATTGATGCCTAACTGCTCCCCTACCAGCCTGTTTTCCCCTAACTGCCCTCCCCTGCAGGCTTAGGTCCCTCTCAACTGCCCTCCCCTGCTGACCATCTTGTGGCAGCCATTTTTTGTTCACATGGGGGCAGCCATCTTGTATGTTGGAGTTAAAGTTAATTTGCATATTACTATTTTATTAGATAGGGTATATATAATCTTTCTGCCACTACCACTAATCCTATCTAATGAAAGAGTAATATGCAAATTGACTGTACCTCCACTACACCCACAAGCCACGCCTACCAGCCAATCAGAGTGAATATACAAATTAACCTAACCAACATGGCTATGGGCACAGAGAGATCAGGAGGGAGGCTTGGGTTGCCCCTAGCAATGGAGGAAGCCAAGCTTTTCACAATCCCTGACCAGCATAGGACTCCACTTAAGGCAACAAAGTTTCAATGGCTGTGTGAGCAGAAGGCTTGGCTCCACTCCAGGCTACAAAGTTTCAGTTGTTGGGGGGGATTGGGTCTGCAGGAAAGAGCAGTTTGTGGAGACCTTAGCCTGCAGGGGAGGGAAGTTAGGGTTGACCAGGCTGGCAGAGAAGGGAAGTTGGGGTTGAACAGGCCAGCAGGAAATGGCAGTTGTGGGGCAGGAGGGCAGGCCTGCAGGAGAGGGCAGTTAAGGGTGACCAAGCCCTCAGGGGAGGGAGTTAGGGGAAAACAGGCTGGCAGGAGAGCAATTAAACATCAATAAGGCTGGCAGGGGAGCGGTTAGGGGATGATTAGGCTGGCAGGCAGAAGCAGTTAGGGGCAATCAGGGAGGCAGGCAGGCGAGCAGTTGGGAGCCAGCAATCCTGGATTATGAGAGGGATGTTTGGCTGCCCGTTTAGGCCCAATCCTACCTGGATCGGGCTCCCCTCTCTCTGGATCGGGCCTAAACTGACAGTTAGACATTTCTCAAGGGGTTCCAGATTGGAGAGGGAGCAGGGTGGTCTGAAGGACACCTCCTCCCCATGCACGAATTTTGTGCACCGGACCTCTAGTTTTTTAATATTTGTAAAGTTTCCGTTTTTCCCAGATATTTTGCTTATTACTTTACATATATCAATTGATACAATCCTAACAAAAAATTCAGGGATCTAAGTATTTCTTTACTCTGTATTGTTGAAGAAATGAAATTTCAGAAAGTTTAATGAATTTTTCAAATTTGCTTGCCTAGGAAGTGGTAGAGCATAAATTTGAACCAAGGTTAGACTGAGTCTTATGAATTTTGAAGAACGATCCTTGATATAGCCTAATATCTTTCCATCCCCAATAGCCAGAATAACCCATTATACATAGGAGTGTTCTTTAAACTGACAGTGATAATGTCACTGGAATTCATGGTCTTGCTTTAATTCCCAGGTTTCTAAGCATTTCTAAGTTAAATTATTCCCCCTAAAGTGTATTTCTTCTGTTCAAATACATACTTTAATCCTCATGTTTTGGCTCATCTATAATTAATGACTCCTCATTTACATAATGTTAGCTCTTTTTGGCCCCATGTGTGTTGTTGGTTCTTCCTCAATCAATTTTTTTAAAATTTTTATTACAGACACTTGAGTTGTGATCAATAACTGATGAAAAACTTCAAAGGAAATTATATAAAATCAGATACATACAGGACCAAGAAAAAGTAGCCAGAACATTAAGGACTTTTCAGTAATGAACAATGAAATATATTTATTATTGGTAAAATCAAGTTTTCCATAGTCCTCTTATGTTTATGGTCATTTAATTATTAAATTAAACACTCAGTTAGGTTTTCACTTGTCATCCTGTTATATATTACTATTTTTACCATTATACATTCTTGTAATTCTATATTTCTGTTTGTGGGAGAAAGGAGTCAAAACTGCACCTTTGTTTTTATTTCTTTCTATAATATATTTTCAAATACAAAAATGAGTTTGTTTACAGTTTTATTACATACAAAATACAAATATATTTATGAAACATGTCATTATACCAACTCATAGACATTTTCAAGTTTCTTTAAAATAGATGAGGTGAATTTTATTTAGGTATAATGAGGGATTGGGTGATTTGTTGTTTTCCTCTAACTAGTTGTAATTTAGAAAGAAGTCAACATAAGCAACAAGCATATTGAATGAACATATAGTTAAGCTTGGAGAAATGCACTAGCATCCAGATTTGATTAACACCTGCATGAAGAGCAATCTTTCCCATGTCTTCTATAAACATTTTCACAATAGCAGCAATTTATATGCCACATATTTTGCCTTTATTCTTTGCTTAAGAAAATGATGTCCTGATATACATATATATTAAGTGTAATATTTCTATGATACAAAAATTATACCGAGATCTTATTCATTTCCATGAAGAAACTTGGTTACCGCTTCCTTAAAAGCTTTATTGTATAAGCTGTCAATCTAAACTTAACACTTACTAAAATAACTTTCTTTGATTGGAGAAAATATATACATTGTATAACCCCAGGTTTAATAGGATAATAAAAGTCACAAAGTAAAATTTGTGAATTTAAACTTTTGTATTTAAGATTAATGAACACAAACTATTACAAACTGTAATGGTAAAATTTTGGGTGTATTAATATTTTAATACCACTATAATATTTACTCAAAAAAGTATGTTTGGAAACTGAGTAGAGCGAAAATGACCAAATTAAGTGCTTTATGTCACCTTTCTTCATTAAAATCCTCACACTTCATTGAAGTATAATTAACATAAAAAGTTGCCTCTGCTTACTGTATATAACTTCATGAGCTTGGATATAAGTATACATTCATGAATCTATCACCAGAGTGCAGGCCATAAACATCTCCATCACCAACAAATACTAAATGAGGAATCTCATGTAGTCAAACTTATATAAACAGAGAGCAGTGTGATTGGTGCCAGAGGCTGGGAGGAGGTAGGAAATGCAGAGGGCAAAAGGTTCCATTCCTATAAAATGAATATGTCCTAGTGATCTACCATACAAGTATAAGACAAAGCCACTTGAATTTTCTAAATCAGCATCTAGATTACTTCTTTCTCTGGGATGTGTTTTTGTGCAACCTATCTACCATAAAGAAAATGTGAGTTTGTATTTCTTTGCTGAAAGTTACACTTACCAGTCTCCCTTCCTTTCATGATGTCATTCCCATTGCCATCATTCTGTCTCATTGTATTGTAATACTTTTCTATAATCTGTAAATTAATTGCAAATCTTTTCCCCTCTTCCCAACTGCCTTTTTAATTTACTTCAGTTTTTTCAAGTGCCAGGGGCTTACCTTCTTGTTATTTTTATATTTTACATTTAGGAAAGAACAAATCTTACTAAATTTGCTTTTATTTAGACTCTTAAAATAAAACATGAATTATCTATGTAAGGCAGAAATGTTGCAGAAAGAAAACAGCCCTCAGAAATGTCTAGTCTTATGGATTATATCAGCTTCGCCTAAGGCAACTAAGCTGCCTGTCACATATAAGACATCAGTTCATGCTTCAACTATAGTGAAGGCATGTTAGAAAATTGAAACTACTTTTTCTTCCTAAACATAAGTAATTTTATTTCATTCATAATTGAACATATAAAATTTAATTTCAAGAACAAGTATCTTGTTTTAATCAAGGCTAATCATCTATTCAACATTTTGTTTCTGTATGAGTTTTAGAGGCTTGATTGTTTAAAAATAAATCTTCTGAAAAATTGATTTTTAAAGTGTTGACCATGATACCCTAAGTATTATGAAGTATTTAGTGTCATTATATGAAAAAATAATACATTGAGTTTCACCACTTTTATTTTTTATGGTCTGAGTCAACACCGATGAATGATCTTACCTAATAATAGACAAACATGTAAACTGACCATACCTCTGCTATGTCACCAGCCAATCAGGAGTTATATGCAAATTAACCCAACAAAGTTGGTGGTTAATTTGCATACACAGATGCTGAGTGACTGGGATGGGCCAATGGCATCGTCACCATGGTGACAATGGGTGACGATGCAAGAATCCCATCCCACTCCTGGTCTCTCAGGGCCTCTGGGCAGCATGGGAAGATGAGGCTGGAGCAGAAAGAGGCAGCTCTGGAACCTGAGTGGAAAAGGGCTGAGCTGGAATAGAAAGGCAGTGATAGCAGCCATGGATAGGAAAGCCCATTCTAGCATGAATCTTTCTGCTTCAGGCTTCTAGTAATGTATAAAGATATTACCAAATAAGAAAAAAATCTTTCTAGTTTAAATTAATGTATATGTCCATCAAATCTATATAGACTATCTTGAGAAAATAAATAGTTTAATCCCATCTACTCTTCCGGATCTAGAGGTGGCCAACACCAAGGGAGAGTGGAATATGATTAAGGGCTTTAACACAAAGCTTGAACTATTCATTAGACCAGTTATTAAAATCCTGGCACTCTGCTAAATTAATCATAAGTATAAACAAAGCATTATAATTCATTTTGTCAACTCATAGAGGGTTATTCATGATATTGTTTGTATGAGCAAGAGAGAGGGAAAGGGCAATTCCTAGAAGGAAGTAACAGGACCAAGTATAAATGTTGAATACAATTATGAATATTTAACCAAAAATTAATGATCATGCAATGTGATGCATGTAAATTCACTAAACTGAAACTTTGAATAACAAATTTAAATGATGATTAATAAATTTCAGTAGACTAAATTTTTTAAATTAATGAGATCTCCATTGGTCTATATTTTAGGATATTTTAATAGCAATAATAATTGTATTGCTTTAAATTGTATTGAATATGTAATTTCATTTTTTTTCCAATTTCTCCTGAAAAAAAAGACTACATATACACACACAGATATATCCATATATTTATACATAAATGCATGCAAATCTGCATAAGTGTAGATGTATATAAAATGGATATTTATATATACATATACACATTTATATATACATCTACATGTATATTTTGAAATTTTATTTTTCAAAACTGATGTTTTTATAACTAGAAGTTTTATGCATTATAATAGTGGTTTTATTGGTGATGAAACATTCAAGTGACGTTCACATGACATATATACCAAATTTATGATTTTCTTTGAAAAACTGGGAGCTTTATTAATATCAATTTGAATTATTTTGATTATTTTGTTCATATTTTCTTTATTCACTGCTCAGTAGTATTCCTTTTTTTTCTATAACTAAAAGTCTGTGCTCTCAAAGGCTTATTTTAAAGTTTTTTTTAAAATACTTTTAGTAATATAAATTTTAGATTTATATTGTAACTATCTTTAGTGCTTTGTACTTATCACACTCTCTCTTTTACAAAGTGTTAATTTAACGTGAATTTATTTCTTACAGAAAGTACTTTTTCAAGCAATTGTGAAACATTGTATCATTAGGCATTGTAGAGTCAGTGTTGATTATGTTGCTATTTGAAAATAAGGCATCATAAATATAAGAAAGAGTAAAAATATAAGGGTCTATGGACATGTGCTTCAGAAACAGACTTAGATCCCAGTTCTCTTCCCAGAATCCTGAGTTTAAGCAAGTTACTCACTTTGTTCGACTTCAGTTACTTTATCTGTAGAAAGGGAATAACAACATATCCATCATAGGACTGGACATTATCAAGATTAAATTATCAGGTCTCGGGCTTGTAGTTAATCAGCATTAAATGAAAATGTTTCCTGATTTATTTACTCTATTTTTAACGATAGTTTTATATTTAATACTAGAGGTTCAATGCATGAAATTCATGCATGCAGTGGGGGTGTCCCTCAGTCCAGCCTGGACCCTCTCCAATCTGGGACTCCTTGAGGGATGTCTAGCTGCCCGTTTGGGCCTAAATGGGCAATTGGACACCCTCTCACAGTCCAGGACTGCTGACTCCCAACTGCTCGCCTGCCTTCCTGATTGACCTTAATCGTTTCTGCCTGCCAGCCTAGTCATCCCCTAACCACTCCCCTGTCAGCCTGATTGATGCCTAACTGCACCCCTGCCAGTCTGTTTGCCCCCAACTTGCCCTCCCCTGCAGGCCTAGTCACCTCTAACTGCCCTCCCCTGCAGGCCTGATTCCCCCCCAAATGCTCTCCTCTGCAAGTCTGGGTCTCCCCCAACTTCCCTCCCCTGCAGGCCTGGTCATCCCTAACTGCCATCCTCTACAAGTTTGATTGCACACAACTGCTCTCCTTTGTTGGCCTGATCCCTCCCATGATGCCCATCTTGTGGTGGCCATATTGTGTCCACATTGGAGCAGGATCTTTGACCACATGGGGGCAGCCATCTTGTGTGTTGAAATGATGGTCATCCTGCATATTATCTGAAGAGTGTCCTGGATCCGGGTGGTGGTTCCCATGGGGCATGAGGCCTGTGGTGGTTTGCAGGTTGGCCATGCCCCCAAGTGACCCAAGCAGAGGCCCTGGGATCTGGGATTTATTTATCTTCTGTAATTGAAACTTTGTAGCCTTAAGTGGAGGCCAAGGCAGGCCAGAGCTGCAGAAACTTGGCTTCCTCCATCCTCAAGGGCAATTCTAGCCTTCTGTTCTTTCCTGCTCCATGACTGCTGCCATTTTTGTTGGGATTTATTTATTTTCTATTAATTGAAACTTTGTAGCCTGGAGTGGAGGCCTCGGCTAGCCAGGGTGTGCAGAAAGCTTGGCTTCTTTCATCTCTAGGGAAACCTAAGCCTCCCTTCTGCTTTCTTGTGGCTGCAGCCATTTTGGTTGGGTTAATTTGCATACTCATTCCTGATTGGATGGTACTCATGGCTTGTAGATGTAATGGAATGATGGTTAATTTGCATATTGCTCTTTTATTAGATAGGATTATGACTCAATAGAGATTATTGGAGAAATAAAATTCAGTTTACAAAAGCCTATAACATTTTATTGTTAAAAAAATAAATCAACAAAGCCAACCAAACAATAATAACAGCAATAGCAAAGTCAGTCATTGATGCAGCCTTTTGAACCTGCCCATGTAAAAATGCAGTTTTATTCTATACATAAATAAACAGCCAGATCAAACCAAAGACTACCACAGTTTCTGAACTCCTACTGAATAAATGTCAAATATTGGATGACCTAAGCATTAACAAAATCTATAAATATATTCATGTGCACACATATGTACAGCATGTAGATTTAAATATAGTTAGATATAGTTAAATGTGAGAACCTCTTTCCATGTCCCGCGTGGTTCAGGGTTCCCTTTTCAGGGTTCAGGTTCTGAAGGAGGCCTCATGCAAATGAAGAAAGAGACTAGAAAATATTAATTTGGCGATATTGGGGGCCAGGCAGGAGGACACACCCCTAGCTTTTAGGCAGGAAATAACAAAAACAGAAATTAACATGAAACAAACAGATAGAGGTTGCTTCAACCAATAATGTTTCAACTAAACAGTGAGTAATTAGCTCTGACCTTTCAGAGCAATTAAGGTTGACCAGCCTTCTGGTCTCCTGTTTACATCCATTTAGTGAGAACAATATTTGGTTTCTGACAGTTAAATATGCAGTGTTGCTATTCACAGTAGTCATCATGTAAAAATCAGAGCTGAGATAAAGCAAATAGCACAAGTCTATTCAGAGAAGTCTCAGTGCTTGAGTCTGATGTTCTTCATTTTAAGATATTGGAAGTTTTCAAAAGAATGTATCACTCTGGTCCTGGCTGGTTTGTCTCACTGGATAGAGCATCAGCCTGTGGACTGAAAGGTCCTAGGTTTAATTCTGGTCAAGGGCACATGTCTGAGTTGTGGGCTAGAGCTCTGGTAGGGGGCATGCAGAAGGCAGCTGATCAATGATTCTCTCTCATCATTGGTGTTTCTATCTCTCTATCTCCCTCCCTTCTCCTCTGAAGTCAATAAAAATATATTTAAAAAAATAGAATGCATCACTCTAATGTAAGTGATGGCATAAAAATGTATTTCACTTTTACTTCTCCTTAGGGTGTATATTTATGAATCCCAGACAAATCATGACTATAAAATATTTAATCTATATTAGTAGAGAAAAAAGGAGGAAGGGTCTTATTTAATTTTTCATGCCTGTGAAATGGAAAAGAAATATGTAGATTTTATGGAAAATAATTGAAAATAATCTGTGTTTCAGAATAATTTCCATTGACATGTGTCTTTATAAAAACCACTATATAAGGATCTTGCTGTATATATGATGGGGTAAGGCAGCACATTTGCCAACTCAGCACTTGTTTGAAAGAACAAGTAAATTTGCTTTTGAAAGTCTCCTCCTGATTTATAAGGAACACTTAATTTGTTTCCTTTTGTTGAATTTCAGATTAATCTACTCAGTATTTGCAAGCTGGCCTTTGAATTTTCTTTCCTGCCCCGCCTCCCCCCCCCCCCCCTTTTTCTTCCTTTGTAATTACTTACTAGAGATTCCTGTGTTCTTTGGAGAGCTTGGAGTGAGAAAACTCAGAAATTGTGAATAATGGGTTCAGAATTTTGCGTTGCAGCTCATCCCTTTCATAACTTTGTGAAAAGCTTAGATCCCATGTTTAATCAGTGGCTTTTATTACTTTAACCACAATTATGTCCTAGGAAGCCTTGTCAATTTTTTTTTAAAGGGAAAGTGGTGGCATTGTTCTTTTCCACAGGACCTCTTGTTAGGCTTCTGTCTCATTATGTTAACAATCTGCCAAGAGAATGGAGTAAGATCGCTAAAGCAGACAAAATTGATTTACTTTCCAGGCCTTCCCAGGCAGCCCAAGTATTGCATTACAAATAGTGGTTCTTTCACCCCATGAAGGAGCACTTCGATTAGTGCCTGCAATACAGGTGCTGGGGTCTGCAATGCTACATTAACTAGCTCCTTGTATGACAGTCAAAGGATCCCAACAGCACAGACAACCACAGACTTCTTGTTTTACATATTTCAGAGATCTCTAAATGAGCATACTTAGAATGGTTATAGACAATGTTATAGGATACTTTCCTTGTTAGGTAAAAATGACACTGTGAGCAGCATACTTGAAGAGTATCAGCTTCACATAGTCTTTCACTATCCTCATTATGTTTGAAATATTATTAAAGATTTTAAATCTAATTTACAAGAGAGTGGATATAGTATTTCTGATTACAAATTGCTGTTGCCTCTTGTACTAATCTTCTGTGACTTCTGTAACAAGTTACCAAAAAGTAACTTACAGAAATTTACTTGTTCTCCCTCCAAAATCCAGGTGTCTCTAGGGCCACACTCTCTCGGAAGCCTTTAAGCGAGATACTGGTGGTTCCTTGGACTGTGGTGGCATCTACCCCTATCCTGGCCTTTGTCTTCACATTGCTTCCCCTCTCTGGGTCTCTCTCCTCTCTGTCCCTTCTAAGGGCACTTGTCATGCATTTAGGATCCATCTGGATACTCTAGAAATATCTCTAAGATTCTTAAATTAATTACATATGAAAAGACCATTTTTATAACTATGTTAACAGACACAGCATGTAATTAAAATATCAACATATATTTTGGGGGACCATTCAACTCATTATCACAGAACTGCCATTCAGCCAGTGTATTTAGTAGTGATTTGTCATATATTTGCTAGTCTTCAGAAAATTATTTGTGCTATCAAAGACATTTTAAAAGGGAAACTGATTCTCATAAAAAAAAGGGACTTGAGAGAGAAGTAGTATTAATAAGCTTACAAAAGGAAAATAATTATTTTTTATAAGAATTTGAGATGTGAAACAGCACTAGCACTATGTGAAATATTAATGCAAAGTTATGAATTGCTTAAAAAGTAAAGGAAATAGAAATACAACCAAATATTAAAACAGTGTTTCTCAATCATGGATGGTTTTGCCCCGACCTCCCCACCCCCAATCTAGGAAATTTAATAATGTCTAGGAAATTTTTTTTCATTGTTGCAAAATATACAAAATATAAGGTTATCTTCCCCCGCCCCCCAGCCTATGTGGCTCAGTGGTTAAGCATCAATCTATGTACCAGGAAGTCACCGTTCGATTTCCATTCAGGGCACATGCCTGAGTTGCAGGCTTGATTCCTAGAGTGTGGTGTGCAGGAGGCAGCTGATCAGTTATTCTCTCTCATCATTGATCTCTCTCTCTCTCTGAAATCAATAAAAATCTATTTTAAAAAATAAAGTTTACCTTTTTAACCATTTTTAAGTGAGCAATAAGTGGCATTAAGTATACTCACATCGCTCTATCCATCATCACCACCATCCATCTCCAGAACATTTTTTATTTTCCTGAGATAAAATTCTGTATCTGTTTAACAATGATTTCTATTCTTCCCTCCATACAGATCCAGACAATCATCATTCTACTTTCCATCTCTGTGAATTTGACTAGTTAGGTATCTCATTTAAATGGAATCATACAATAATTGTTCTTTACCATCTGGCCTATTTCAATTAGCATAATATTATCAAGGGTCCTACAGGTTGTACCATTCCTCAGAATTCCATTCCTTTTTTTTAATATATTTTATTGATTTTTCACAGAGAGGAAGGGAGAGGGATAGAAAGTCAGAAACATCGATGAGAGAGAGACATCGATCAGCCGCCTCCTGCACGACCCTCACTGGAGATGTGCCTGCAACCAAGGTATGTGCCCTTGATTGGAATCGAACCTGGGACCCTTCAGTCCGCAGGCTAACACTCTATCCACTGAGCCAAACCGGTCTCGGCTCATTCCTTTTAAAGCTGAATAATATACTATTGTGTTTACACCACATTTAAACATTTGAGTTGCTTACATCTTTTGGTTATTGTGAATAATGTTACCATGTATGTTGGTATATAAATATTTCCTTGAGTCTCTGCTTTCAATTATTTTGGCTATATACCCCAAAGTGGAAATGTTGGATCAGATGGTAAATCTATGTTTACTTTTTGAAGAATTGCCATACCATAGAGACATTTTTTTTTAATTGAGGGTGGTGGTGATACTGGCATCTACTGAATAGTAGCCAGAGATACTGCTAAGAAGCATAAAAATAAAGGACAGCACACTACTCTATAAGCAAAGTCTTATTTGGTCCAAAATATCAATAATATCCCTGTTGAAAACCTTGTTTGAAAGAATTCTCACATTAAGAATTATCTTGACCCTATTACTTTAATTCTTCTAAATGTTGTCAGAGAGATATGGACTGTGGCATTAGATAATTCTTTAAATGATGCTTTTCAATATGAAATGTTGTGTAATACAATTTCTTGTTTGTTGTGAGAGCTCATCACCAATCTCTCCTATTGTTACAATATTGGTTTACATGGTGGGCTGTGAAGAGGATTGCTATTCAACAGCATTACTTTTCCTCAGGTTTATTTTGTTTTATTATTTCAGAAAAAATATAAAGTCATGCGACAGGACTACTGCTATTAGTGTCTTTTAAAAAAACTACTATATTGAAAAATAAATAATTTTTAAAATTTAAAACATATCCAGAGACATGGAAGCATGGAACAGATTGAGGAATCTCAGAGGGAAAGGGGGGCAGAGTACATAACCCATGGACACAGACAATAGTGAAGTGAAGGCATGGGGCATGGTGGTGGGAGTGAGGTGGCTGGAGTTAAAGGGCAGATGAGAAAGGGGACATCTATAATACTTTCAAAAATAAAGATAAATTAAAAAAAAATCTACCTGTGGCAATTCAATTTTGTTCTTAGTAAGTGAATTATATTGCCCAGCAAGAATGATGGTTTGTGTAGACATAATGTAAGATATCTATATATATAAACAGCCAGGGTCATAAACATCCAAAATGACTAAAGGCTTGACTAAGTGCCAGGCTGTGCGTGCAGCAGGCGAATGGGCTGAACTGCTAACCACTTGGAGAGAGAGAGAGCCAGGGCTGATCAGCAGTGGCAGAAGCTGCTGGTTAGGCCCAAAGAGAGAAGCAGGGTGATCAAACCCTGCTTATTTCTCTGGGCCTTGCCAGCAGCCAAACCTCTCTCTTTCTCTCAGAGGTCAGCAGTTCAGCTGGCTCACCAGCAGCCTGGGGCAGCTGCTGATCAGCCCCGCCTCTATGATCAAGCCCAGAGATAAGCCTGGAGATGTTGACTGGCATAGAAACCAACAAATCAGAACCAAATCTGTGTGAATTGCAAGGAGCCAATGGCTGACTAGGTGGCAGAGCTTTTGCTGCTGACTGGCATAGAAACTGACCAATCAGAACCTACTCTGGGTGAACTGTGAAGGCAGAACCAAAGGTGGGGGCTGAGAAGGGGTTTTAAAGGTAATAGATATTTGGTATAAGGTGTAAGGAAGTGATTAAATTTTTAAATGCCCAATTTGGCAATATAGTGCATATGGCTGGCTATCAGTCCAGATATATAGATTATGTGTTTTTGTCTGGCAAGAGCATCTCCTCCAGCTGAAAAAGGCTCCTCCACATTTAAGCAATCCTATACTACATAATCTACCTATATTAATAAAAGGGTACTATGCTAACTAGACCAACCATCTTCCAGACTTTCTGTTTCCTTTCAGACAAAACCAAAGCCCTGGTGATGAGTGCTGAGGCAGAGGCAGTTAGGGAAGATCAGGCTGGCAGGGGAGAGCAGTTGGGAGTGAGATCAGGCCTACAGAGAAGCGCAGTTAGGGGTGATCAAGCAGGAAGGCAGAGGCAATTAGGGGTGATCAGGCAGGGAGGTTATGGGTGATCAGGCCAGGAGGGGGGCAAGGTAGGGGTGATAAGTCTGGAAGGCAGAGGAATTAAGGATAATCAGGCAGGCAGGCAGGCAAGGGGTTAGAAGCCAGTCTTCCAGATTGCTTGAGAATGTCCAACTGCCAGTTTGCTCAAGGGATGCCATAAGGGTGTCCGAGGGGTCAAAGTTTGGAGAAGATGTAGACCAGGCTGAGGAACCCTCCCTCTGTTCAAGAATGTCATGCACTAGGCTTCTAGTATATTATAGAAGAACTAGTGAATGAACGAGGAATATGTCTTTTTTACAGGTTAATTAAAAGTTAGAGAATATTTATTTTGCCTGCATTGACATAAATATGGAAATTATTGTGAGATGGTTACCTGATGTTTTTTTCTAAAATACATGGTTGCACAAAGAGAAAACACAGATTAATATTTGAGTTATCTTTTATAACAAAGATTGCATAATTATCAGAAAAGCACCTCAATGTTACTGAAATACTGATTTTTAATATAAATGATGTATCAGTGATCATTAATTTAGTACAATTGAAAATAATTTCTCCTTTTTCCAGTGTTATAGTCTCAGAAAAATTACTTCTTAAATATCCACTAGATTCACATATCACCTGTAGCATAGTTTTAATTACCAGTGAATTTTAATCAATGCATAACATTCTGCTTTTTAATTTTCTGCACCACACAAACATAATTCACAACTTTACATATTTTAATGTAATAAAGATTTTTAAAATTCAAGATGGATAACAAGGTAAATCTTCTGTGTTTATTCATCATGTTCATATTTTCTGAGCCATGATAACTACAATGATAATGCATAGGAAGGCAAAGGAAATTATGTTCTAATTGTCTTTTAATATTCTCAAATGAAAATTATATTATTGATTATTTAACCACATATTAAAATATTGAAATGGCCATAACAATATAATAACCAGTATAATTACATCATAATTAAACTAAAATGTGAACTACATTTAATATCATATTCAAACTCAGTTAGGGACATTAAAACTCACACATTTTTATATTTACAATGTGATCAATTCATTAATAAAAGAATTTTATGGAGCCAAATCTTTTAAAAAGCACTTGTGCTAGTCAGGATCCAATTAAGAAAACAGAAACTATGATGGTTATTTTAACCAGGAGCTTTTGATGTAGGCAAATGGTTAAACAGGTATTATAAAAACTAAAATGACAAGTGGGAACACTGATATAGTGGTTGCTGGAACCAGTTATCTTCCTTAAGGATGGAAAAACAAGGGAAGTGTGTGTGGAATGGAGGAGATGCCTCTCTTTCTAGGACAGATCTTTGAGGGAAGGGTCCAACTGGTATATCCTGGGCTCTCAAGTGTTTCTATGTCTAGCTCCATAGAGAGAGAATTCAAAACCCAGTGGCTTAGATGAGAGGCCTGTGGAGTTGGAATTTTAAAATAGCACATCTTCTGAGGCATGATGGGTCTGCAAGTGTAAAAAGCTAGAATCTAGAAACTGCAATTGGAACCAATGACCACAACGTGGATAAGGTACTAATGCTTAGGTATGGCTGTCAAGAACTTACCAGAATCCTATCTCCTCGAAAGTATGTGGCTGCTAGTGGCCTTCCTGCATGCACTAACCTGTATCAGGTAATAAGAAAAACACCCCCTCTTCCCGTGCAGCCAGCTGAGTGTATCATACTGGCAGAACCTAGTGGGGAGCCAGCTTGCAAAAAAGGAATGCGATTTGCAGGATAGATTTGGATTGCAAGATAATCACCTAATAACTAGACGATATTCAAAGCTGGTTTCAAAATCTCTCTTACAATATGGATTGTAGAATAATATATGTTAATTTTAGTTCTCACATAGCAAATTACCATCAACTTACTAGTTAGTGTACCTAGTATATACTGAAGGAGAAAGCACGATTGTGTTATATGTACTCAATGTTTGGTCATATCATAGTAATCATTGTTATAGAGATTTATGTTTACATATCTCTGTTTTGGGGATATGGTAGTTTGAAATTAGGCCCAGATTTCATTAAATCAATTGCTGAAAGAATTTACATTAAAAATTGATTATTTTATAAAAGTTAACTCTCAGATTTAGTAACAGAAATCAGAACTCATATACATATTATGATTGCCAGTTTTAAACTGTTGCCAATAAAACACAATTAGTAAGAGCATGGATGGACATGGAGAGCATTATGCTAAGCGAAATAAGCCAGTTGGAGAAAAATAAGTATCATATGATTTCACTCATTTCTGGGATATAATGAACAACACAAACTGATGAACAAAAATAGATCCAAAGACGGAGAAGCAGCGAATAGACCATCCAACCTCAGAGGGAAGGCAGGCAGGGGTGAGGGGTCGGGGCGGGGGGGGGGGAGGCGGTAGAAAGAAATCAACCAAAGAACTTCTATGCATTCTTATAAGCATAATGGACACATACTGAAGAGAGGTGGAGTGGAAGCGGCTGGGGAGAGGTCAATGGGGAAAACAGGAGATATATAATACTTTAAACAATAAAGAATTTAAATTAAAAAATCACAATTAGTGGTTATAATATTTATATAAGTAATAAATGTGCATCTTTATGAAATGCTCACATATTTAATTCAGCAAATATATATTTACTAACTTCAGGTCAATATTGTCCAAATTTCTGAAAATGCAAACATGAATGAGGAAAAAATTATTTAAAACAAAGAAGTTTCTAAAATCTAGGATGCTAAATATATTAATTTGTCTATTTACTATCATGCAAATATCATCTATAATATTTACTTAAAATAATTAGTTAACATATGACAATAACAACCTTTTACAGTGATGTTTTACCCTATATGGACAATATTTTTTAACTTACTAGTGCATTTATGGGGGAGTAGCCACAAATTAATGCCTCCCATCACCTGAGGGTATCCCTGGTGCAATCAATATAAACCAAAATACTCTCCTGAGTAGTAAATGCATCTTCAATTATATGATAATGTCTTTCCCTTAACTGACCTTATAAATTAACTTGCCTGAAACCCATACTGTTGTTTTCTGACATTTTAGTTTATGTTGATCATCTGATAGCCCCTTAGGCCTGTGCTGCACATGGCCACTATTAGCAAGGTGTTTATGCTTTGGTAATGCATTTCTTGAAATCACATTATATACAAAGATTTTATTACAGACCTCCTTCATAGAAATTCAGATGAGATCCTTTCAGCTTTGACTTGCAATGTCACTCATAGAGGACTTTTAAAATTTTAGAATATTTTCAACTGATAATATAAAAACCTTTTTGAGAACAACAGGATATAAACTATATTTCTCATCTGGGATGTCCCTATGGGAGTATCTTTATACTCTAACCAGCAAATGCCACTTGCAAATTCCATCTTCATTTCTTTTTAACTGCTGTAATATTTCATAATATTTATGAGATAATGTGTAGCTGGAGACATGTCAATGTGTTCTACTTCTCTAAAACCAGTAACTGGAACAATGACCTTTGTCATGCACACATGTCTACAGATGGTAGTTAAATGTCCTATCCAACCATTCTACTTCATGTCACTGATATTAAAACTAGTTAACTACACCAACCTAGTAACATATTTGTCATTTATCAAATGACATTTGTCAAATTTCTCAATTGGATCTTTTTGACATACAATTTGAAAAGATATAAAGACTGCCAAAACACTGTTGTTATTGAGAAAATAGATGACCAATTCTAAGACATTTGAATATATAAACAATTAACAAGTTGTCCATAAAAAAGTAATTTTTGGAAACATCTTGACATTTTTATTTTAAAAACATGTGATATAATAAAATAATGAATATCTAATAATTTTATCACCAAATATTTATTGATAATAATTATATTCAATGATATATAGCATGTTACAAGTCCCTTTTACTTTCTATTCTTGTCTGTGGGTTCTGTGAGGCTCTTAGAAAAAAGCAACTTTTTTCTTAGCCTAGTAATGCAAAAAGCTTACTAAAAAAGATAGCAAAAACTAAGAAATGATTTCTAATCAATATGTATTTGAATAAGATTTGAAAATTTTTTAACTATTCAAAGTTTATAAATAACAACTATAATATCAGAACTCTGTGTTATAAACAAGAAAATGCTGCTATTCCTATTACAGATGAGGAGATTAATGCTCATAAAGAGTACAATATTTGAATAAAAAGCTCAATCCTCCACAGCTTATGATACCCTCTCCAGAGTTTTGGAGGAATGATGATGGATTTTCTAAAATTTAGTTTCTAGATGCATCAAATATTGCCCAGGTTTAAACAAGTGACACAGCATCCTTCCTCCCTCATTCCCATCTCTGTCAGTGGAAATGCTTTTATTTTACTTTGAAAGATGTTACATTTTCAATGAAACTAAGTGTAATGGGCATCTATTTGGAGGTTAAAAATAAATATGCTGACCATTATTTTAAATATTATGACTTTAATATAAAATTTGAAAACATTGTTATCATATTTTTAATATTTTGCAACATTCAACACATTTTTACAAATATAATGCATATTTTCTTTATCTTACCCTTATTCTCTCCTAAAGCCTAATTTCAGTAAGTATGGATATGTGGGTTTATTTTCCCAGTGGTGATTATAGTGATTAAGTTTATTTTTCCTCTGAGATAGCAAGACATATATTATAGTAATTTTCAGATAAAAAGCATCTATGTTTAAATAGTTTGCTATTGCTTATCATATAAAAAGTTAAAATAATCAGGAAAAATCAGACTTAGTTTTTATTTTTAATTTTGTATCCAACAGCAATAAAATAGAAAAGGACAGATGTTTCGACAATATACTGGACCACGTGTTATTTTCTAGCATACTTTAAGTACTCCATAATGACTGGAATTTAGTATTCTGTTATTCTAGCTATGTCAGTAGATGAACACAGCAGTTGGAATGTATTTGAATTTGGATAAAGACATTTTTAATACTTTTCAGTAATTCTTAATATTTTAAGTAATTCTTAATTTTTAAAACTTCAGTGCAATATATCTCAAGATCAAGGTCATTAGATTCCTGAAATACTAGTAGTTCATGAGGTTCATACTTGACCATAAATGCCTTGCCTGTACTCTATCATCTGGTTAAACTATTTAGTAGGACTCATTCTGAGCAGATACCAATATATACTTCACCCAGAAATGTGCTTTATTATGGGAAGATTTTTTGAAACAAAACAAAGCTAGTATCTATGTCTATTTTGACACCTACCAGCCAAGATATTTTTCTAACTCAGTTTCTACTTCTGTAAAATGATGTAATTTTCCTAAATAGCCTTAGAAATATTCAGATAAAGTGACCTTTTTAAATTGTCTTTCTGATATACCACAGAACTTGTGGTTAGTACTTTTTTTCTGTGTTACCATGAGCTTTTACATTGTCTTAAAGCTTTTCATGTGTCTGTTAATTTTCAGAAGATAGATTTATTTTAATTGAAAAGAAAATACTTAGGGCATATCAAATCATAGTCCTTTAAAAAAAGAAAGAAATAAAAATTCAATAAAACTTAGGTTTGTGGCCTGCTTTTTCTCAAGTGGGTGGTAATGATTTGTCAATAGCTCCATCTTCAGGCCAGGGCCGGCTTGTGAATTTTGCTTAATGATCAGGTTAGAAAGAGTGAGCTCTGGGCTCACAGTTGTCTATTAAAATTT
>JAAGEH010000012.1:38453669-38456169 GCA_011751065.1 Lasiurus cinereus | reverse complement strand
TAGGTAAGTTAAATCAGAGAAATACCCAATTATATAAAATAACCAAGGTTAGAATTATAATGAAAATATAGGACTCTTAATTTACTATGTTGCAGAAGTCAAATAAAAAAAGTAAACTATATATATATTGGAGTGTATGGTAATTCCAAATGTTTCCCAACTATGAATAAATCAACAGATTTTTTAAAATTAAATCTTTATTATTCAGATTATTACATTTGTTTCTCTTTTTTTCCCCTACATAGCAGCCCTCCACCCAGCTCCCATCCTTCCCTCTGCCCTTATCTCCCTCCCATTGATCTCAACCATAGGTGTATGATTTTTGTCCAGTCTCTCCCTGTGCACCCCTCACACTTTCCCCCTGAGAATTATCAGTCCACTCCCTTTCTGTGCTCCTGATTCTATTATATTCACCAGTTTATTCTGTTGATCAAATTTTTAATTCACTTAATTTTTAGATTCACTTGTTGATAGATATGTATTTGTTGTTCATAATTTTTTGGCTGTTACCTTTTTCTTCTTCCTCTTCTAAAAGAGTACCTTTCAGCATTTCATATAATACTGGTTTGGAGTTGATGAACTCCTTTAGCTTTTTCTTATCTGTGAAGCTCTTTATCTGCCCTTCAATTCTGAATGATAGCTTTGCTGGATAGATTATTCTTGGTTGTAGGTTCTTGCTGTTCATCACGTTGAATATTTCTTGCCACTCCTGTCTGTCCTGCATCGTTTCTGTTGAGAAATCAGCTGACAATTGTATGGGTGTTCCCTTGTAGGTAATGAACTGTTTTTCTCTTGCTGCTTTTAATATTCTCTCTTTGTCTTTTGCTCCTGGTATTTTAATTATGATGTGTCTTGGTGTGGTCCTCTTTGGATTCCTTTTATATAGGGTTCTGTGTGCTTCCTGGACTTGTAAGTCTATTTCTTTTATCAGATGTGGGAAGTTTTCAGTCATTATTTCTTTAAATAGGTTTTTAGTATCTTGCTCTCTCTCTTCTTCTGGCACCACCACAATTCTGATGTTGGTACGCTTGAAGCTGTCCCAGAGGCTCCTTACATTATCTTCACATTTTTTGATTCTTTTCTCTTCTTGCTTTTCCAGTTGAGTGTTTTCTGCTTCTTTATATTTCAAATTTTTGACTTGACCCTTGCCTTCCTCTAGTCTGCTGTTAGGACTCTGTATAATATTTTTTATTTCAGTCTATCTCTCAATTGGTCCTTTTTCATCTCCTCTTGGGACTCGCTAAATTTATCCATCATCTCTAGTTGGATTTTTTGCATCTCTAGTTGGTCCTTTTGCATCTCCTCTTGGGACTTGATAAGTTTATCCATCTTTTCTAGCATATTCTTGAAAAACCTTATAAGCGTGGTTTTGAACTCTCTATCCAGTCGTTTTTTTCCCTCCATTTCTTTTGTTTGTGATCCCTTCCCTTGTCTCGGCATTTTCACTATGCCGGGGAAACTTCTGTGTTGAATTCAGCTTTATGATACTAGACTTGCAAAACCGAAGAAGCCTCTGTTGAGTTTGGGATTGGTGGAGTCTCAGGGCTTAAGGGACCGCCTTGCCTTCCAATCGGCCCCGCCCTACACGGCCCCTGAGTCTCACTTGACTGGGCAATTGCTGGAGCGGTCCTTGTGCGCGTGTGCCCGCAGTGCCTCTAGACCGCTGCCTTTCCAGCTCCCCTGCGCACCAGGACCACACGAGTCTAGGTCTCCAGGATTTCGCCCGAAACAGGGGCTTCGTGGAGTCAGAAGTGGCACAGTTGGGAGGGTCTGTCTCCCGCCCACTCCTGAAAGCCAGGGGCACAATCAGCAATCTGTCCTCTGCGCAGTGCCGTGCGCGCCACTAGCCTCTGATCTTTTGCAACTCCCCTAAATTTCCGTGCACCTCTCCCTTTTCACAGTCCAAACTCCCCCCGTATGAGTTTCGGCTGGATCTGGGGTTTAGTGTCATAAGATAAGGGGTTCATAGCCATTGGGGGTCTCTGTTTCCCTCCCGTCAGAGAAAGCCAGCCAGGTACTCCGGCATCCGCTCTCTCAGAGCGCGCGTCTCTGTACCTTTGCTTTTTGCAGCTCCTCTGGGTTTCTGTGAGCCCCTCTCTTTCCTTCTAGCTGTAGAACTTCCACTCAGCCAGCTTTCCTGTGGTTCTGGATGATGTCTGTTCTGTCTTTTAGTTGTAGTTTTGAAATTGTTGTGCGAGGCAGCTGTGTAGATGTTTACCTATGCTGCCATCTGGGATTCTCCATGGATTTTCTTTTTTTATAATTTCATGCTATATATACACTGAATGGCCAGATTATTATAATCTCTGAATGCATAATAATCTGGCCACTCAGTATACTGAGTGGCCAGATTATTATTGCTCGAGTGCTACCTCGAGTTACGAGTGCCCTAACATACGAGATTTTTGAGATATGAGCCGTTGAGCAAGCAATTTTTTGCTTTGAAATACGAGCAACATTTGAGATAGGAGTAATTGCACAGATCGGCCAGCTGCACACG
>JAAGEH010000012.1:38422764-38453269 GCA_011751065.1 Lasiurus cinereus | reverse complement strand
CATAATAATCTGGCCACTCAGTGTATATGAGGCACTGCAGTGGTCACTATTTTTTTAAAAAAAAGTACTAGAGTATCAGAAAAACTCCCTCCCTCTAAAACCTTTTGATCTATTTAGGGGTGATTTATTTAAGGCAAAGAATCTTTAAAAATTAAATAGTAATACATAGAATGATATTAAGTCATTATTTTCATAAATGGATCATATGAGTTCTACACTTTAACTATCACTATGAACTACATTCCTTTAGAGATCTTGGGTAGGAAAAGGATTTGAATTTGAATTTAAAAGGTGGCAAAAATATGGGTACAAGTGACTAGGGGGAAAGACAAATGGCTATGCTGCATAATGTTGAGTAAGATGCTGTGCAGTGAAAGAAAGATTATCCATGCCTTCAGACTTTAACCCTGTAATCTACTTTTTCCTGAATCTACTGTAACATCAAGTTTATTTTTTTTCTTGGCCTTTTTATTTTTTTTCTGTAAAAACAGAACGAAAAGAACACCTCTCATTTAGTCATGTGAGGAACATTAAGTGAAGCACTTAAACATAGTTCTTGTTCACAGGATGAGGCCAGTGTTCATATCAAAATAATGCCTGTAAATATAACCATTGGTCCGGAGTAAAGGGCTTTTGCAGTGCTGATACAAGGAATGGCAAGGTCAGACTCTCATTGCAGGGTGTTTGAAGAATAAGATTCACAGATTAAAGGAATTTTAGCCAGGTGTGGAAGCTTAATATAAGTATATAAAACTCCTCCTAGCGAGGGTCCCCAAATGGGGTCCCCAAATCATGAAAAGTCTGCTCCCTCTCTCTAATGGTAAAAATCCTAATCTTGTGATTTTCTTTGTCCGTGGATTTATAAATGCTAGAAGCTTCTTTGTCTCTTCATGACACTTTCAAATTGGACCCTTCCTTATTTTATGCCCCCTGTGCTTTCCTAATTGGTCCCCTTCCCCCCTTTCACTGTATGGTATCAGTTTCAAAGCTCATCCAATGCCCCTTGTTCTTCTCCCCTTTCCCTTGTAACATTCCTTTGTCCTCTGTGTATGTAAGATAAACAATCTGCTGTCTCTGCCCATCACGTATGCATTCTTCTCCCATGGGCCCCTAAAACTGCTGCTCTAATCTCTAAAATCCTTTCAATAGCAAGCAACATTAGATATTATAATGCCTGTGGTTTAGTTTGAGGGAGGGAAATTGGGAATGTTAACAGAATTCTCTCAATTTTGCTCTAACTAATACCTGTTTGTTTTTAAAGCCAATGTGAATTTGAACTATTACTTTGAGGGCAACAACTAGACACTGGCAAGCATGAGCTGTTAACTAAACCATGTAAATTGACATATGTGTCTGGACTAAACTTCTTGGGCACATAGTTTGCAAGTGTCTACTGGTCAAGATAAGTAAAAATGACAAATGGGAAGTCTCTTTTAGATCTGCCATCATCTCTGAAGTTCCCCTGACTGTGGGTTTTACAACCCACACACCTCATATGTCCTAACAGGTTGTAACATTGTATTTAAATGACAACAGTCACTGCAGGTAGATTTAATAGGGCTTTGGTCCCTGAAGGAATTGTAAAATGTTCTCAGCAAATCCCCACCATTTGTTTCTAACCACTCTGTGGACTAATAAAAGCCAGAGAAAGCAAGAAGTAGGGCTGCAATCCCATTCTCTCTATGGTTGCTCCTGTTAAGACGTGGCTTTTCATGCACCTGAGATGTTTGCACATAGAGGTTTATTTTTCAAGCTGCCTGTCGAAACTGAATAGATCCTCATGCTACCAATCACTGTCAAAGCTTCAACTCTGATGCAGCTTTAAAAGTAATTACATAAAGAAAACTAATTCCAGTTGAACACACATAAAACAGTTCATTTGGAAATGGACATGAATAAAATGATAACTCCGATAAATATAGACTATGAAAATCTAAAATTACAGTATATTCTGACTTTTAATATTTCTATACAAATTAATGTTTTGTTAACACTCATTAAAGCACCCAATAGTCAGGGATGCAACACAACAATCAAATGAGGATGCTTTTTTTGTGCAAAGCTTCTGGTCAGACCTAAACTTTGAGACTGAGCTGGAAACAGAAAAAGATTCTGCAAAGAGCAGCAGAAGCCATACAGCAAAGAATGCACAACTAAAAAATTCTCTCTCTCTTTCTATCCTTTTACTCTTTGGGTTAAAATATTATAAATAGATAATAGATGACAGATAGATAGATAGATAGATAGATAGATAGATGATAGATAGAAAGATAGATAGATGATAGATAGATAGAATAAAATATGGATATCTGTATGATACATTTTCCACAGGGGCATTACTTCCCAAGGCATGGGCATTTATTACTGGTCTAAAACATCTAAGGTGTTGTAATGGTTATGAACAGTGCATAAATAGTGGCCCAGTATATTTGTGTTTTTCAAGTTTCACAGGGAAAGGATGATTAGGAAAAATAGATTGACTAGTAGTGTGATAATGGAACAAAGACTGAGAAATATTGATATAGATATATGGACTTTGAGTCAAAGGCAACGTATTTCAGTTATTTTAATTATGAAGATACAGGAATCCCAGGCAGCAGCATCATGAAAGCTAAGATCAAAACAAACAAAACAAAACTCGAACTCTGGTATGCCCATATATTTATACTTTTATGTACAACATCTGAAAAACATTTATTTAACTCCAACTCAGCTCCACAGACATACGCAGTGCTTATTATGTGCCAGGCATTATACTTCCTTTGGAATAAAGGAAATATAAGCTAAATGAAAGCAGATATCAAATGATTATTAGCAGAGCAAGTGTGGGAAAGAAGGAAGCATACAACAGAGAAACCCTGGGAAGGTGACTTTTAATGATTGACTTGAGTAAAATATGGAAGGCAGCCAGGCAAAGGTCATGCAAGAGTGTCACAAGCAAAGACACTAGCATGTCTGAGGGCTCAGGAGTCAGAGGCAGTGTGACATGTTCAAATAAATGAATAGGTCCAGAGGCTGAGATTTAGAAACAAGGAGGAGGCCAGTGAAAGTTGGTAAAATTGAAGAATAGCTGTGAGGTAGATGAAAGCCATGCAATTCCTGTTAAGCATTTTGGGGTACAATCCTAGATGAAAGAAAACAACTGTATAATTTTAAGAAGGGGAGGGAGTTACCTGATCCGGGTTGTGTGACTAAGACTGGATAAAGTGAAGTTAAATTTCCAATATAAATCAATATCTAAGAACTTAGTTTTTCTTCTAAAGTACTAATGAATATTCTTGCAACCATATAAAGCTCTTTCTAAAAATGAAAATTCCAAAAGCTGAAATTCTTGCTTGGCAATATGTCACCTAAACATTGGAGAAGAGGAAAAAGGGAATGCAGTGATTAAATTAATCAAACATGCAAACAGTGTAGTTGTAGGAGGCAAAATTGTTGTGACAAGTTTTCACAGGGCATGTGGGACAAATTGAATTTAAATGCCTGTGGCATTTGCCATACATTTCTGCAGTGAATGCAATAGTTAATGCTGATGAAATGATTAGGCAGAAATTAAATAATTGGGTTGGTTTTCTGCTATTTGTATGATTTCTGTTTACAATAGCCTTCTGGAGTAATTGGGGCCAGTCTATCTGTGGTCATGGGGAGCTGAAGCCACTCTGTGAGCTGAAATCTGGGTATCTTTTTGAACACCTGTCCTTTTATAAAGTAAAGTTTAAAAGGAGTGAAAGATTTGAAGCCAGTTTATTAACAGGACTACACAATCTATTAAATGATTCCATCTCCTTATCTATCCTTATTTGTTCAAAATGGAGTGAATGAAAAATAAAACCTTACCTCAAACTATCTTCTGCAAAGCAGATGACAAATTGTGAGAATTTAATAGCCAGAGCTGTTCTAGAATGTAAATAGTTCACATGTAAATATAAAAAAACACTATGGTGAAGACATTAAGTAAGAATGTCTTTTTATTATCTACTAGAGGCCTGGTGCACAAAATTCATGCACAGGTTCGGTTCCTAGGTCTGGCCAGTGATCAAGGCCAATTGAAGCCTTCTGCTGCTGGCCAGGTCCTGCCTTTGTTCTGCACCATGCCCTGGTAGTCACCACATGTCATAGCCAGTGATCAAACTCTTGATCTCCCACTCAAATTCTTGAGGGAATGCTTTGCATGTTTGCCTTTTAAATATATACTAGAGGCCTGATGCATGAAGAGTCATGCAAGAATGGGCCTTCCTTCCCCTGGCTGCTGGCACTGCCTTTGCTCTGGCAGGAGCCTCCCTTTTACTCAAGCTCGGATCCACCTTTCTGCTTTCCCTGGCTGCTCAGAGGCCTGGAGTGGCTGGAGCAGTGAGGAACACCTGTGACCCACCCCACCCCCAGGCGCTTGGTGCCTGTGTATACAAATTAATCCACCCTCTTTATTGGGTTAATTTGAATACTCACTCCTGATTGGCTGGTAGGGGTTGTGAAGGCACAGTCAATTTGCATCTTACTCTTTTATTAGTGTAGACTAGAGGCCCAGTGCATGAAAATTCATACATTGGAGGGGGAGTCCCTCAGCCTGGCCTGCCCCCTCTCACAGTCCGGGAGCCCAGGGGCAGGCGGCAACTGGGTGATCAGAGGAAGGCGATGCCCCCATCACACTTGTGCTGCTGCCACTGCCAGCAGTGCAAGCCTCGGCCAGCCCTGGTTACCTGAGCCTCGGGCGGCACTGAGTGGCTGAGCAGCCACCATCTAAGGCTTGCCTGAACCTTGGGCCTATCCTGGGATGCTGGGAAACTGCCACCTGAGGCTTTCCTGTCCCTCAGGCCAGCCCTGGGCACCTGGAAGCCTGAAGAGACTGGGGGACTCTAGAGGCAGGTGTGTGCTGCGTACCTCCCACCCTAGGAGGGCTGAGGGAATGAGCATCAGCATCAGTGACTGTGGGTACCACCATCTTTGAGGGTATGGCAATCAATTAGCATATTCCCTCTTTATTAGATAAGGTAGACTAGAGGCCTAGTGCACAAAATTCTTGTAGTCAGGGAGAGTGGGGTCCCTCAGTCTTGCCTGTGCCCTCTCGCAGTCCAGGAGCCTTCAGTTGGACATCCTTAGCACTGCTGCAAAGGCTGGAGAGGGTCCCACAACCACCACTCTACTTTCCAGCCAGACCCAGCCTCTGGCTGAGCGAGGTCCTCCTGTGAGAGCACACTGACCACCAGGGGATAGTTCCTGCATTGAGCATCTGCCCTCTGGTGGTCAGTGCACATCATAGCAACCATTCAGTTGTTCTGCTGTTCAGTCTATTTGCATATTAGCCTTTTATTAGTTACCCTGCACACATAAATCACATTATTGAGTTATGTGTGGCTGCAAGAATATTTATAAAACATTACATTTAAATTCATCATATTGCCTTGCATAGAGAAACTTGTTTTGTGTTTTGGGGAGTTTATTTTAGTACTGTGTATTGTGTATTAGTTTCCATGGATGTAGTCCTTGGGTTCATTTAGAAAGCTATAGAACTTTCAAAATGCTATTAACCAAAATGGAAAATTATAAATGACAATGGAATTTTATTTTATGGCAGTCATCCATATATGAAAATATACCCTAAAAAAGATGTAAGCCTGTCCAGAAACATTTTGTGGAATAGTAAACTCCTAGAAAACAAAGAACTTTAAGGAGCAAATGGATGTAAGAATTGTCTTTAAATTTAAAATACTAAAATACATATGAAATATACTAGCCCAAATGAAATGGCTCAGGTTATCTACAGAATAAAAATATAATGGACTACAGAATTAGTTGATTGATTGGCTGCATTCTACATTGCCAAGATCTCATTCATCTCTGTCTATTATCAATTAAAAAAACTTTCTGAATTACCTATAAATAATATGATCATTAATTACTAAGTCAGGATACACTGAGTCAGCATGTAAGTATACCTGGATTGTTTCTCTTGTTTTTCTTCATTGCGGAGAAACCTGAGATGGTGCAGTACAAACCTAGAAAGCTCCAGGGTGATAGCACACAAGTGGCATCCATGCTAATGTCAGTTTCCAAGTGCCTTAGATTTGGTTGATGCTTCGTAAATACTTGCCGAAGTAATCAGGAGTTAAAATGGTGAACCTAAACTTGTAAACACGTACTCTGATTTTTACACAAAGCAATACCTACAAAGAAAAAGAAATATGAAAACCTAGCTTGATAACTAGAATTTCTTAGCAGTATTAAAAAAGCTGTAAAAATAATTAATTTAATGGTTTATCCCATGAATTGTCTACTTTCACTAAAATAGAATTTTCAAAAGATTATCTAATTAAAAATGTGTTCAAGATCTTGCTATATATTAGGTAAGGCAATTTTCAAAAACATTTGCATATAAAAATTATAGAAATTGTCCTTTTAGCATTGGAAATCTTAATATTATATTTCTGAAAGCAATTATGTCTCTGTATACTTAGATAACATTTAAATAATCTACTGGGGATTTGCTTTATAAGTTAAATTACTGTAACATGAACATTTCTATATTCATAAATAAATGAAGGTTTTAGTTACATTAATTCCAATTTAAAAGTTCTCTTAATTTTTCATAGCAATGCAATAATAATTTAGAATAAAAATTAAACACACATGAGAAGGTTAAGTTGGGTAACATAACCTAAAATCCTCAAAAAAAACATTATTGGATCCAATGCTTTGGTCTGTGAGAGCTTGTGCCTATGAATGCATGTGTTATTACAGAGAGTACTAGTAAATGCAATTAGGTTCAAGTTTTTTTTTTTTTAATATATATTTTCTTTTAAATTTTTCTTTAAAAAAATATATTTTATTGACTTTAGAGAGGAAGGGAGAGGGAGAGAGAGATAGAAACATCAGTGCTGAGAATCATTGATTGGCTTCCCCCTGTATGTCCCCCACTGGGGATTGAGCCTGCAACCCAGGCATTTGCCCTTGGCTGGAATCAAACCTGGGACCCTTCAGTCCGCAGGCTGATACTCTATCCATTGAGCCAAACCAGCTAAGGCCTTTTCAAGTTTTCAATTCCACTAGCCTGGCATAAAAAAAAATGGGGTTTGCTTTATAGGTCAATGGATATTATTTTATATTTTTTACAATTAATAAGGAAGGTAAAAACCATGATTAATGTCATGATAAAAATGACATTTCAGAATAAGAAGTACCTTTATAAAATGTTCAAAAATATGATAATAAATGCATTTAAGTGATTTGAGAAATGGTGAAGGTAAACCATTTGCTTACTTTAAACCTTTGTTTGAACATAAACAATTTATTATGTATATGACATAATAATTACCAAAAATAATTATAAGATATAGTTTAAATATATAAATGCAATACCTTGAAATATTTATTTTACCTTGGAACATATAACATGCAGGTGACAGACCTAGTTTGAATGCTAGCTGGAGCTCTGTCCCTTCTGTCTTACAAGAACAACCAAAGAACTACATTAACTGTAAATTCTAGATTTTGTTTGCAGGAGTCTTAGAGATTTTTAAAAATATTTCTCTATTTTTTCCATAATTGCTCAAATCAATCTCAACAGAATTTTTAGCCATTTCATGACTGTTTTCCTAAGTACTCAACTTAGTTTCCATTGAAAGAATATTTTTTTGTCTTGCACTAATATTGGAAGTGCACATCCTATCTAATAAAAGAGTAATATGCAAATTGACCATATCTCCGCTACACCCACAAGCTACACTCACCAGCCACGCCCACCACCCAATCAGAGCAAGCATGCAAATTAACTCAACCAAGATGGCTATGGCCACAGAGAGAGCAAAAGGGAGGCTTGGGTTGCCCCTGGCTATGGAGGGTAGCCAAGATTTCTGCACACCCTGGTCAGCCCAGGCATCCGCTTAAGGCAGCAAAGTTTCAATGGCTCTGGGAACAGAAGGCTTGGCTCCGCTCCAGACTACAAAGTTTCAATTGTAGAAGATAAATAAATCCCAGATACCAGGGCCTCCGCTTGGGTTACTGAGGGGTGTGGCTGGCCTGCAAACCACCACAGGCCCTTTGCCCAGGCCACGCCACACCCCAACAAAACACCTACCCTGATACAGGACACACTTCAGGGCAAACTAACTGCCCCCCACCCATGCACCAGGCCTCTATCCTATCTAATAAAAGAGTAATATGCAGATTGACTGCCCCCATGTGGACACAAGATCCTGCTCCATGTGGACACAAGATGCTCAGGATGGCAGGGCAGTTGGCAAGGACCAGGACTGCAAGGGAGGGCAGTTGTGGGTGATCAGGCCAGCAGGAGAGTGCAGTTGGGTGGGGCTAAGCCTGCAAGGGAGGGCCATTGGGGGTGATCAACCCTGCAGGGGAGGGCAGTTAGGGGTGACCAGGCCCACAGGAGAGGGCAGTTAGGGGCAAACAGCCTCGCAGGGGAGCAGTTAGGCATCAATCAGGCTGGCAGGGGTGTGGTTTGGGGGTGATCAGGCTGGCAAACAGAATTTGTTAGGGGCAGTCAGAAAGGCAGACAGGTGAGCAGTTGGGAGCCAGCAGTCCTGGATTGTGAGAGAGATGTCCTACCTGGATCGGGCCTAAATGGGCAGTTGGACATCCCTCAAGGGGTCCAAGGTTGGAAAGGGAGCAGGCTGGGCTGAAGGCCATCTCCCCCAACCCCACATGCATGAATTTTATGCACCAGTCCTCTAGTTATTTAATAATAGCCAATTTATTTATGTAATATCAGTAAAATTATTAGTGAAATAAATTTATTGAGAACGAAAACAGTTTAATGTTGTTAAGTACTTTATTCCACCAGTGGAAGAAAGATCCTGTGGATAGAAAAGTGAGTTATACAATGTCCTGTTAGCTATGAGTCTTCTGACTGCTTGGGTCTTAGTCAATTTGATTAACAAAAGTATTGTCAAATATTCAAAGAACATTAATCAATCAATTTTGAGCCAGTCTGGAGAGAGTATTCTACTATACTCAAGTTATGGCCTGGAAAATTTTAAATTGTTATTCTAACCTGTATACACAAACTACAAACATTCATAAAATATGCAGTTTCTAGAGAAATCTAATCCGCCCCCTCTCTATCTCACACACATACCAGTAGATGTATATATCTATGGTTATGTTTATGTTTATAGAGTAGATTCATGAGTAGCCCAAGGCCCTCATCTCCTGAGTGGTAAATATCATTAAGGGTTCACATTTTCTGATTACGAATCCAATTTATATCCTATTTTTTATAGAAAATTTTCTTCCTCTTACTGAATGTTTTTTTGTTTATAGAGGAAAATTCAGCACTGTTGATAATGTACATGGCATATGTTTTATATGTGCCTAGTTTCCAGTTTTGGTTTTGTTGATTCATAACTATTTGGCTTGGTTTTGCACATGGATTATTGATTATATATGTCATGCTTGGAACAGTACCTGGAAACAATACGTATTATGTATATTTACTATTACTAAGTTACTCAATAACTCTAAAACTGAGTTTCTAAATCTTTAAAATGGTTATTTAATAACATATGTATATTAAGAACAATAGTGATTTCCTTCAATAATACATAAAATGTTTTATGTTTAGTTTCGGTTCATATATTTTAAATTATTACTAAATTCTGAGGTTTTTAGGTTTAGAGAAATGGAGATATATGTCTGTGTATTTCTAAAATTCATTTATTTAATTTTATTTAATTATATTCACATTTAAAGACACATGACAATCAACTGTAATATTTATTATAATTTTAACGAAATCTAAATGTAAACATTTTGTAAAAAATAAATTAAGGGTTCAGTGAACCAAGAAAAAAAAGCTAAGACTGATATTTGTAAAGTTACAACAGGAATAAGTGGAAAGGAAAATGAAAACTATGACATATCAATTTCACAATTTCATAAAATAATCCTATATAATAAAATGCTAATATGCAAATCAACCAATTGTCAGAAAGACTGGTCACTATGACATGCACTGACCACCAAGGGGCACATACTCAATGCAGGAGCTGCCCCTGGTCATCAGTGTGCTCCCATAGGGGGAGCAATGCTCAGCCAGAAGCTGAGCTCACAACTAGTGAGCACAGAGGAGGAGGCTGGAGCCTGTCCTGCTTCTGTGGCAGCACTAAAAATGTCCTACTGCTGGTTTAGGGAGTGGGCCTAAGCAATCAGACAGACATTCCTCAAAGGCTCCCGGACTGTGAGAGGGCACCGACCAGGCTGAGGGACTTCCCCACTCCACTGAGTGCAAGAATTTCATGCACCAGGACTCTAGTAAATCATAAACTCAAAAATTAAGGAATGGCTTACAATAATATGATAAAGTTCTCTTTAGAAGATTCTATTTATGATTGTATAATTGCAGTTAAAAAGAAAAATTACTACTGCTAGTTCTTAAGAAAAAAGTTTCCTTTTTTTTTTAAACAAATATTCTAATGCAAAGGAAGTATTTTAAAAGAAACCAAACTATCACTGAAGCATAATATTAACTTAATACAGTTTTTAATTTTAAATATTATGCTGCTGCCTGTTTACTTTGAAAACCTTGTAAACATGTTTATGCATATTTAAACCAGTTTACTTAAAATCCTAGGTCTTAAAAAATGAAATTTATATTTATAGAACTTTAAAAAACTAAAAAGACATTGTCGACATGTGGCTTTTTTATAATTTAACCTGGATATGCATTTCTTCTCATTTCAAGGTATTTAAAATGAAATTTCACATTGATTAGATAACATTTAAAAAAATTCTATTATCTTAAAATTGCTGTCTGGGCATTGTGTTTATGGTTTTCTAAATTGCTTTATAAAGAAGTTAAGATGACAGTTACCCTGATGGCTATGAACCCTTTAACGATTTTCTAACCATGGTCAATCCATTAACCTTCAAGACATTTCTGTATCACTATCTATATCTTCTTAAGTTTGATCCAAAAGAAGTTTAATTCACACACCTACTTTAAGTAGTTGGAAAATGAATCAATATTGACACTAAGTAGATGTTTATATTTTAGTAGTATAAATTATGTCTGTATTACTAACTATAATACATATTTTACAGAAAACTATGGTTTTTATTCCACCTGATGGTTATAGTTTTAAGATTCTAACAGTAAGGATATACATAATTTGCACTCTAAAACATGCATGCTAATCGGTTATACAACGAGAGACACCTGTGCACATTTAATCACAGAATTTTCTTTTATTTTGCTAAATTTTAGATTCATTAAGAGATAGTTGATGGTTATTCATGGAAAACCTTACTTTCAATAGCAATAACTTTTCTTTAAAAAAAAATGGCACCATAAATGAAAATAATCTTATATCTGGAGTAACAGATCTAGTTGTAAGTATTTTTTTCAACAATAACTTGTCATGTGTTTTTTAGTAAATGTAATCTCTCTACAACTTAATTTTAGCTTATACAGGGAGCAGTAAATGTAGGTTTACACTTGTTTTTATAGAAAATAATACAATAATTAATAATAATAATAAAAATGAATAGACTCTGTGGTTTGTGTACTCACAACATTAAGCCTACTTTTGCCACACCCTGTGTTTTAAGTCACCTGAAGACTATGAATACAATTATTAGGCAGGTGTATTTATTTTTTCTTTAATATCTTTGCAGTAATTTAAATAATTATTTGGTACTTATGAAAAATAACTAATGTATAAGCTTGATGTAATGAGATAAAATCCTATATTAATATCATTTAATATCTTTGATTGGACTGCAATCATTACCAATATCTCTTTTACTATAGAAAATAAGCTATTCAGCAAATCATATTAACTTATGAGGCAAATATTTTCTTACTATTTTTAAAGTAGTAGTGCTAAACAATAAGCTAATAATGTCTCACTATTTAAAAAAAATAATAGTAAAAGTAAAAGTGCCAACTTCACTTGAGATGCCAAACTAAACAGCATAAAATGAAGCTCCTGAAACAGTTTCTTCATGCTGTGAGGATTGAGATAAAATATATACTAGGGGCATGGTGCACGACATTCAAGCACTCTTGGAGGGGAGTGGCCTCAGCCCAGCCTTACTCTTTCAAGTCTGGGAGCCCCCGGGGATGTCCAACTGCTGGCAGGAAGTGGGCTTAAGTCATAGTCAGGCAACCTTAGCACTGCTGCAGAGCAGGGCCACAGAGTGACCAGGGAAGGGGGGCACTTGCATCATCACCCCAGTGACAAGGAAAGCATTCTGCGCCCAGCCACAGATGGCCTCTGGCCGGGGAGGGCAGTTGGAGGCCAGGAGGCTGGCAGGGGAGGGCATTTGGAGGTGATCAGGCCAGCAGGGGGCCAGTTGGGGGCGAGCAGGCTGGCAGGCAGGTAGTTAGGGTCAATCAGGAAGTCAGGCAGGTAAGTGGTTAAGAGCTAGTGGTCCTGGATTGCAAGAAGGATGTTTGACAGCCAGTTTAGGCCTGATCCCTCAGGAACATTCCCCGATAGTCGGATATCCCCTAAGGGGTCCCAGATTGGAGAGAGTATAGACTGGGCTGAGGGACATTACAACCCCCCGTGCATGAACTTTGTGTACCAGGCCACTAGCATAAAATAATATTGAATGTCAATATAATTGTAAAATAAAAAATGTCAAAAAAATCACCTCTTTTTACCATTCGGAAAAAAGATAAAAGAAGGGTTAGAAAGAAAGTAATATTTGCTAGGTGCCAGTTATAGACTCTGTTCTATGCATTTCAAATACTACTACATTCGACACAATGTAGACATTATTATGACACCTGTGGTTCAATTTGATTAAGTCAGTTGATCCCTTAACACATCAGGGGCTCCAAATACATTGATGGAATTTTTATCCCCTACCTAAATCTAGGTCTTAAAAGTAGATCCTGACCTAAAGGGAACATTTTTGGCAGCATGTGTAACCAGAAACATGAAATAAAGGCTAGGCTAAATCAATTACCAGCACAGTTTTCTGAAATTTCTATTTAATGTGCAACTTCAGAAACCAGGCATATTTACATTTTCTTTGATTATTCAAAAACATTAAATATATGTGATATTTATGATTTCAATAAAGATCTCTTGGTTAAAAATCAAACCATTGGCAAAAATAAGCAACAAGTCTCTGTAAATGATACATAGATCTTTGTTTTATGTGTTTATTGAATTTTATTTTTTTAACTTGGATAAATGAAACACATTAAAATCTACAAAATGTTTTGCGGTCTGTGTGGCTCAGCAGATCAGTATTCACCTATGAATCAGGAGATCATGGTTTAATTCCTGGCTGGGTTGCGGCTAGATTCCCATGTAGAAGGTAGCTGATTGATGACTCTAATCACTAATGTCCCTCTTCCTCTCTGAAATAACTTAAACAAATTTTTTAAATCTACAAAATGCAAAGTTAGAACTTGATCTTAAAATCTTCAGTGTATGGTTTTAAAATATTTCATTTTTTTTTCCTTTTTAATTTTTTTTAATGATTTCAGAGAAAAAGAGAGAGAAAGAGAGAGACATAGAAACATCAATGATGAGAGAGAATGATTGGTCAGCTGCTTCCTTCAAGCCTTCTTCTGGAGATAGATTTGGCAATCTAGGCATGTGTCCTTGACTAGAATCGAATTTGGAAGCCTTCAGTCCACCGGCTGATACTCTATTCACTGGACCAAACTAGCTAGGGCTAGTGTATTTTTACAAATAAAAAAATGTGAACCATCAAAACTGTAAATTTCTTATTCCTACAAAAAATGTATCTAGTTTTTTAGCAACATTAAACAAACTCCATAATAATTAAGATAGGAAAAGTAAATGTGGATACAAATACATAATGAAAAGAGTTAAGTTCAAAGATTATCAAGACTGATTTAAAATGAAATATCCTGGGAGAGATAATTTAATGATATTCACCTTAGTCCGTTGAAAGCGTCATTTAACTACATTTTTACATCTAAATTCAATGTAGCTTTCATTTCTTTAAAATAGAAAAATTTGTTTGTTGAGTGTTATTTTATATAATTTTAGAACATGATAGGTGAACTAAATTAAATTTAAGTGACATATATTAAATGGAATAATTTATTGTAGCAGATGAATGATTTGAATTTTTATATCCAACATTGTATATTTTTAAAATACAAAAGGAAAATAATTATTTTGTACTAATCCTTATTTTTATGTTCCTTTGATCACCTTCATATTTAGTGAACAGTTTCTACATTCTAATTTAGAGTGTGTAGAAAAATATATAAATAGCAGTTTTTTTGGTAGTTTATACTAGTACAGTGGTTGGCAAACTGCAGCTCCTGAGCCACACGAGGCTCTTTAGTCCCTTGAGTGTGGCCCTTCCACAAAATACCATGTGCAGGCGCACATGTACAGTATAATTGAAATTTTGTGGCTCATGTGCAGAAGTTGGTTTTCAATCGTTGTACTGTTGATATTTGGCTCTGTTGACTAATGAATGAGTTTGCTGACCACTGTACTAGTACAAATTCAGAATATACCACAAGTTACCATAATGGTTTTTCCATAGGGGAGATATGTATAAAAAATTAATAAAAAAATAATAGTTCAATATATTACATATATTTACTTTCAAATACATTATTCTGTTTGTTTGAATACTCTACTCAGCAGTGTTGAATAAATTGAACTTCAAATAAAAAAATAACTGTGATAATTCCTTTAATAATTCTATATAATAAAACCCTAATATGCAAATCAACTGAAAGGCAGAATAACTGGTCCCTATGAGGTGCACTGACCACTAGGAGGCAGACCCTCAATGCAGGAGCTTCCCCTTGGTGGTCAGTGAACTTCCACAGGGGAAATGCTGCTCAGCCAGAAGCTGGGCTCATGGCTGGCGAGTATAGTGGCAGTGGCACGAGCCTCTACCACCTCTGTGGCAATGCTCAGGACCCGTTGGGAGATGTCTAACTGTGGGCTTAGGCCTGCTCCCATCCCCCAAGGGGTTGGAAGAAGACACAGGCCAGGCTGAGGGACCCTCCCAATGCATGAATGTCATGCACTAGACCCCTAGTAGTATCAGAAAATGTTTATTTTATGACTATGTGTATAATTAGATATTTATAAATTACTCTCATAAAATGAGCTGCATATATTCTAAAAATTTTGTATTATCTGTATTCCTCATATTAAACATCTTGTTTGATAATGAGAAAATCTGTTATCTGACATTTGAAGAGATTCCAGAAGTTATAAACTAACTCCCCATATTAAATATGTAAAACTGTATTAATATATACTCTTATAAATAAAATATACAAAATTTAGGCCCTATTCTAATTGCCTATATGTGTTGATAACAACAGAATACTGTAATACATAAGCTAATTTTATAGTAAAGGGATTATATAAGAAAGACATATTAATTGCAACTATGTACCTATTTAAATAAATAAATTATTAAAATAAGTTATTAAATTATGTAAATTTTTAAATGAATGCTATGTAATATAATTTTTCTAGATATTTGGCTTCTGTAGTGATGTCAACCATTGATGTTGAAAATAGTTGCTGTTTCCTAGGGCTATTGTAACAAAATATTAAAATTGGGTGTCTGGAACAACAGAAATGTGTTGTTTCATGGTTCCTGAGGCTAGAGGTTGGTTCCTGAGGCTAGAGGTTGGAAATCCAGGTAGCAGCAGATGGATGGCATTCTCCCTGTGACTTCATACAGTGTTCCCTCTGTGCGTGTCTCCATGTGTATGTCTGAATCTGTGTCCAAATTTCTTCTTTTATAAGGACACAGTCATATTCTAAGTACCTGAACTGAACTTGTCATGTCTGAAGACCATTATGTTTCCAAATAAGGTCACATTCACAAGTACTGCAGATTGAGATTTCAGTATTTCAGAGATACAGTTTAACCTGAGCAATATGTCATACATATTCATTAGATGACCAAATTTTCCAGAAATAGTTGCTAGTGTTTGATATATATGAATGTGTGGAAATAGCCAGTAGCAGTTGGGCATGTTTTCTGTTTCAGTTGGTGTCATGTAATTCCCAACATTCTTCCCACTTAACTGAGTATCTATGCTCTGCCTTGAGATACATTAAAAAAAAAAAAGTCTATGCAACCAATCTGGTAAAGATTCAATATTTTAAAAGATGCTGCTGTAAATTTATGGATCCCAGTCCCTAATTAGGATAATGATGTTCATGTAGCTTTCTTTTTCTCTCAAATCTCCACTCTTTTTTTTTTTACATACATTTATTAACTACCGATTATGTGACACACATTTATTAGGGATATATTATTATAAAATATTTACAGAAAATGAACAGATTGTTTAAATTGTTTATTTTATTTCAAATTCCCATTTTATTTTTCAATAAATATTTATCGATACTTCCCAAAATTCACCATTTTATAAGGTGAAAGAAGATCAGTAAATTCACTGCCTTCACAGAACTCATACTCTAATAATGTGACAGATTAAATAGAAAATACCAAATAAATAATTTCAGTTAGGGATAAGTTATAGAAGGAAAATAACACAGGGTAGTGGGAGTGTGATGTTAGGGAGAAGTTTGAGGACAGAACTAATTTATAAACTATCAAAACAACCCTCACAGAAGAGGTGTACTTTGACTGTTTGTAAGAGAAACTGAGTAAAAACTTTTCAACACATAATTATATGTAGCGTTCTCATTTACACATTACAGGTATAAAGTACACATTTCATGAGAGATGATTTTCCCTCCCAGTGTGATACTGCATTAACTTGTGGACTGAAGGGTCCTGGATTCCATTCCTGTCAAGGGAATGCAGGTTGCAGGCTCTAGTCCTGGTTGGAGCAAGTTCAGGGGGCAACCAATCAATGAGTCTCTTGCATCAATGTTTCTCTTCCTCTGTCTCTCCCTCTTCCTTCAACTCTCTCTAAAGAAACAATGGAAAACTATCTTTGGGTGAGGATTAAAACAACAACAAAAAAAAAGAAGAAGAAGAAGAAGAAGAAAAAGAAGAGTGACACTTGTAAAATATGCCTGATAATTAAAAGACTTCATTACCATTGTTTATTTCATGTAAATGCTTCAGCTCAAGCAACTACTAGCTAATTCCAAATAAATGTCTTATACTTTTGTTATCTTCCTGCTTTTCTTCCTACTTTACCTTCTTATCCCCTATCATTATTTGGATCTGAGATGTTGGACAGTGGCTCAGGACACTTGTTAGGAAATACTGCTGTAATACCTCTGAGGACATGGGCTTCAGTTCTGTCAACTTGGCACAATTCATGTGTCTTCAATTGGCTTCATTATTTATTGTTTTGTAGAACAGTGACAGGTTACTTGGCTCTGAAAAAAAAGAGAAAAAAGATAGAAGGCTATTCTCTGCCCCAAGGACATGCAATTTAAGTTAGACAAATCAGACATAAAACAAAATGGCTAAGAAACTGGTTCATTTTCCAGGTGGAAACAACCTGAGTTTACTTTCTTGTTTGTTGAGGTGGCAAATTTACTGATACAAAGAGATGGAAATGGACAAATAGAAAATGATGCTTTAAATTTTATTGTTTAAGTTTTCAGACCAAGGAATAGCTAAATTTTATCATACAAAACAAATTAAACAGATTTAAGAATCTAAAATCAAATCTGAAACCATATGCAAAATGAGAATAAATAACTCAATCATTAGCAAAAATATAGGTGAAGTAGTTCTCTAAAGAGTATGAAAATGTTTTGTCTATCAAATCAGTGATTTGGAAGCAGTGAGACAGAAATTATTGAAAACAAATGTGAGACCATAAAACTACTCTGGAAGTTGTTAAATACACTACATTAAAACTGTGAGTGAAAAATACAAAATGTGTATTTATTAACAACTAGAGGCCCAGTGCACAAATTCATGTATGGGCAGGATCAGGCTGGTCCTCCTCGATAGGGGCTAATTGAGCCTGGCCAGTCAGAGGGAGGGGCCACAGGCAGTTGGCAGGCTGGCCCCACCCCTGGTGGAATTCACAGTTGAACTCCAGGTGGAGAGGACAATTTGCATATTAGCCTTTCATTAAAAACTAGAGGCTTGATGCACAGATTTGTGCACTGGTGGGGTCCCTAGGCCTGGCCTCTGGGGATCAGTCAGAAATTGGCTCTCTGACATCTCCCGAGGGGTCTGGATTGTGAGAGGGTAGTTGTATAGAGACACACCTCAGAATTGAGCTCCCTCCTTTCTGGTTCCAGGTGTGTCACCATAGAACCACAGGTGCCAAGTCACCACAAGTACCAAGTCACCACAGCTTGGCAACTCCTGAATTAAGTGTCTGTTCCCTGGTGGTCAGTGCAATATCATAGCCAGCAGTTGGAGCATCTGCCCCCCTGATGGTCATTTCGCATCATAACTACTTGCCAGACAGTTGCTTATGTTTTTATATGTATAGACTAGGGGCCCAGTGCATAAAATTCCTGCATGGGGATGGGTGTTCTTCAGCCCAGCCTGCTCCATCTCCAATCTGGGACCCCTTGAGGGATGTCCCACTCTCCGATCCAGGTAGGATTGGGCCTAAATGGGCAGTCAGACATCCCTCTCACAATCTAAGACTGCTGGCCCCAACTGCTCACCTGCCTTCCTTCCTGATTTCCCCTAACCACTTCTGCCTGCCAGCCTAATTATCCCCTAACCACTCCCCTGCCAGCCTGATTGATGCATAATTGCTCCTCTGCCAGGCTGTTTGCCCTTAACTTCCCTACCCTGTGGGCCTAGTCACCCTAACTGCCCTCCCTTACAAGCCTGGGTCCTCCCCAACTGCCCTTCTTTACAGGCCTGATCCCTCCCAGCTGCCCTCCCCTGCTGGCCATCTTGTGGTGGCCATCTTGTGTCCACATGGAGGCAGGATCTTTTGACCACATGGGGGCAGTCATCTTGTGTGTTGGAGTGATGGACAATCTGCATATTACTATTTTATTAGATAGGAAAGAGGCCTGGTATATGGGTGGGGGCCCACTGGTTGGCTCTGAAGGGTGTCCCGGATCAAGATGGTTGTTCCCTTGGGGTATGGGGTGGCATGGGCAAGGGGCCTGTGGTGGTTTTCAGGCCAGCCACACACTCCAGTGACTCAAGTGGAGGCCCTGGTATCCAGATTTATTTATCTTCTGCAATTGAAACTTTATAGTCTGGAGTGAAGCCAAGCCTTCTGCTTGCACAGCCATTGAAATTTTGTTGCCTTAAGCACCAGCCAGAGTTTGCAGAAAGCTTGGCTTCCTCCATAGCCAGGGGCAGCCCAAGCCTCCCTCCTGCTGTCTCTGTGGCCTAAGCCATCTTTGGTTGGGTTAATTTGCATACTTGCTATGATTGGCTGGTGGGCATGGCTGGTGGGAGTAGTGGAGGTATGGTCAATTTGCATTTCATTCTTTATTAGATAAGATGATAAGCTAACTTATGTAAATACCCAGAAATGTTTTCGTACAGAAAAGAGGGAGAGAAAAGATTCTTCAGAGTAGGAGTGCTTTTCAATAATAAGTTGTTTGTGAAATGCTGGTCTGTGAAAGCCAGTGCTCTGGAAATTCTTAGAGGACTTTTTCTATCATGATTTTGTATTACCACCTACAGTTCATCAAAAAAAATTCATTTCTTACTATGACTTGATTGAAACATGCAAATGGGCTACTTATATCACCTGTTTCTAAGATAATTGCAGGACCTGTATTTCAGGTTTCAAGACTCTTCCATATAAAGCAGTTGTGGATTGGTGTCTACCATTGTAGATTATTGAAAGGAAAACATTTAGGCTTTAAGATCTTGAAGGGTAAGTGAGATGAGCAGAAAGGGAAGTTAAACACATTTTAAGTTTATTTTTTTAATAATTTTATTGTTTTCAGAGATAGGAACAGAGAGGGAGAGAGAGATAGAAACATCAATAATGAGAGAGAATCATTGATGGGCTGCCTCCTATATGCTCCCTATTGAGGATGAAGGCTGCAACCTGGGCACGTGCCCTGACCAGGAATCAAACCATGACTTTCTGGTTCATGGGTAGACACTCAAACACTGAACTGCACCCAGCAGGCTTAGACAATATTTTAGAAAGAAAAAAAAATCATTGTGCAATAATTTTGTTAAAGATCAATAAAAATCATTGTATGCCACCACAAATATTGTACTTTTAGTTATAACCGAGTTGTTAATGTTAGTTCTCTAGTTAACACACAGCTTTTCAAACTCTTCTAAAAAAAAGAGGTAGGGAAAAATAATCATCCTAATCTGCTTTCATGAATACAAGCCCCTGGGAATTATAAATACAAAAATCTATGCAGACAGGGAAACAAGTAATTTAATTCTCAACTTTCTGAAACTCATATCTTTTCAAATCATTCCATGGCTTTTGTCCATTGTGCTTATTTCACTGTAAAATTAGATGTACAAAGAAATACATAATTTTTGTTTTTGCTATTGGTTATAAATCCCAGACTACAGTTATTTATAATTGTGTATCACAACCATATTTGCAATTTTCCCAAATATTTAGTTAATGGTACATAGACAAATACTAAGATTAACTTAGTTGTGAAATTAAATGTAGCTTCCTTTCAAACTTATAATGATAAATTATAATTTATCTATATAAATCCCTAATATGCAAATAGACTGAACAGCAGAACAACCAAACAACTGGTTGCTATGACCAGTGCTGACTACCAGGAGTCACATGTGGAACATGTGAGCATCAGCAGCTGGGGACAAAGTGCAGAACATGGCTTGCATCCACCGTGGCAGGATGATGGAGCAGGTAAGTGGGGGCAACAGACTAAAGGAAGGCACCAGTTGCTGTCATCAGGGCAAGCCTCTGGTGATTACTCTAAATTTTTTGTTCCCACATGCCATGGTCCTCTCCTGCACTCACACCTGCCCCCTGCACTGGCCCTGCTAACACCCACTGCCAGCACCGGAGCCACTGTTCACACCCACTGATGATGCCCAGCACTGGCTCTGATCACTCAGTGTTGTCAGCAGGAGCAAGTGGTGGCTTCTGGCCCCAATTGCTGCACAGGGCTTCTCCACCACTCCCTGCTCCTGAGGGGCAACCAGGGCTGGCATCCTCCTCTTGCCACCACTGCCAGCGATGGCCCATATCCACTGCTGGCTGCTGGCCCCATCACCCTGAAGGCTTCTCTCCCTCCCCCTGTTCCTGAGGGTCATTTAGGGCAGCAGCCTCTGCTCGCACCCACTGATGGAGCCAGCCCCTCTTGCACCCACTGCTGGTACCAGCCCCAATTGCTCCATGCCATCAGTGGGTGCAAGTGAGACTGGCATCATCAGCATGTGGGAGAGTTGGCAGTGGGAGCAGGCTTGCCAGTGAACAAGGGACCAGGGGCCGTGGCGGGAGGGGCCAGGTAGGGAGGCAGAGAATGGGCTGAGACCTGCCTCTGTGCTCACAGCAGTCTTATGGCCCACAGTTCCTTTCAAGGTGCATGAATTTATGCACTGGATTCCTAGTAATATATAAGACAACATTCTGCATAGTGCTGAATAAGCATTTTATTTGTCAGGAACAAAGTTGTCAGTGAAATCCATATAATGGTGGCTCTTTAGAGCAACAAGAACAAATTCAAACATGCCCTTTTTAGGATTCATAATTCAAATGGATGTGTAAAAGCTCTTATGTGATAAAATTTTATAATTTTGAGTTAACTTATGATCCATAACCACTAGATCCATCAGCCTACATGCAAAACTTCAGGGTTCCTGTAAACCTCAGTATATAATGGTTTGCATTTTACTGGTGATATTTCATTAGATTTTCAGAAGGCACTAAGACAAAACAAACAAGATTTACTAGTAAGATCAACATAAATAACCATTTTGTAAGATTTTATTCCAGTATATTTAGATTTTCATTACTGCGGATGTTTTATAAAACACAGATGATTGGGAATAGCAAGGTTCTCATAAGTAATAAGCCATCACAATGGTGAGTGCTTGACTGTGAAGACCTTTACATGATGACACACTCCTGACTCCTCTCTTCCTCCCCATCCTCCCTCCTCTCACTTTCCTTCTACTGTCAGCAAACTGGGCACTGTCTTACCACAAGCTCACTGCATCCACTCTTAGATCCATTTTGCCAAATTATTTTCTCTCTCTTTGCTTTTTCAGGTTACTCTGCTTGCTTTTGTAGATAAAATGTGCTGACAGTCACCCCTACTAGTTCTAAAGCTTAATGTCTCTACATAGATGATTTATAGTTTGAGTCTAAGATTGACATTATAGCTTTTTGCTCTATATCCTCTTCTTTTTTGTGAATTCAATCATATTTTATTTATTTTTTGTTTAAAGTATTATATATGTCTCCTTTTCCCAGCATCGACCTTTCCCCAGCCACCACCACCCCTAGCACATGCCCTCACTCCCCTCCCCAACCCCCTGTCTGTGTCCATTTCTATATCTTCTTGTTTAGTTCATCATATATCTAAGTTTCAGTTTCTCTAACTATAAAAGAAGAGGAGAGTAATCATAACTAACTCATAAGTTTGTATAAAAAGAAACTATTTCATATATTTAAATATTATTTCAGATACCTGGAATATAGTGAGTCAAGGCAAATATCTCTTAATTCCAGCTATTACTAGGAAGTAATTCATGTAATGTGAAAATCTCTGACTTTCACAATACAGCCTATTTTGAATAGGAAACTCTGATCATTATTATTAATAATAATAAAGAAATACAGTAAGTGTTTTCCTCTGGAGAATATGACACATTGTAGTCCAATTCTCCTGGAAGCTCATTCTCAAATCTGCATGGCTAGCATGATGAAAATTCTTGAACTCTTTCATTATAGTACAGAAGGATATACTTTATCTTTCTAGGTAGTTTTAAAAATATATCCTTTAGCTTACTCCTGGCATTTTTTATAAATGGGTCACCTTATGGAGCTTCTGGCAAGAACAACAACAACAAAAAAAGCTTTGTGAGGCTGCTTCAAGTACATCCAAAATGATAGAAATCCCTAGAACATCAGAAGCCAGTTGGAAGAATCTGTGCCTAAGGAGTGAATGGGACCCTGAGCCAGCTGGAGCTTGGACCAGACATCCAGCAGAATTCCATCTGGACTCTCCTAGGAGCTTCCCTTGCAGCCTGTGAGGCACCGGCAGTCTCTGGCCTAGACCTAGTCTGGCTCTCTGGCACTCACTTCCCTTCTCTGACCAACAGCTTGTTCCGCATTTGACCTGCTCTGTTTTCCAGCTCTGACTTCTGGATGTGCCCCTGTTGCCATGACTACCAGTCCTTGGTTTTCACACAGCCTGGATTCTGGCCTCAGCTTCCACACCCACACACAGCCAGGCACTTATTTCTTAGCTTTGGATTCATTTGCAAACTTATCTGTACATTTGCTTCAGGCCTGTCATCACCTGTGACCTCCTTGGTTTCACTCACTGGAATATGAGGTCTAGATCCAAGGTCCCAAAAATGGGCCCGAAAGCAAAACCCTCAGCTTGATTATTTGATGGTATTTGGATCTCTTTTTAGTGGATGGTTTTGAAACAGCAGTTCATTACTCACCCTTAGTGGGAATACTTCCCTACTCTAATCTAATCTATCTCAGAGCCGTAAGTAAATCAATTCTGCCAGCATACATTTACTCTTCCATGAATGGTGCAAGTGTTAGTGTAAATGAATTTATATCAATAATTAAATTTAAAATTATATTGAGCAGATGCAAGGGGAATGTACGTGAAAAGGACAGTCCCAGACATAAAATAACCACATAAGTAATAGATTATGCTGAGTGCCCCAGAGGTACCTTAAAAAAATACAACAATAACAACTACAGAGCAAAAGGAGGACCAGAGATGGCAGAAGTGATGCATATTGTGGGCATCAAGGTCAAATTTGATATGATTATTAATGAACTAGCAGGATTTGGGCAGAAATTTGGGCAATATAAATGGACCTAATAGGATGAGAGAGCAAATTGTGGACTTGGTAAAATACAGAACATGATCAGGAAAATAATTAGCTTTCTATTTGAGCAAGGATAATTTGGAAGGGGAAAATAATAGAACAAAGTGGACTGGTTGGCTGGAGTTTTTCACTGAGGGTTTCAAAACTTTTATGAGAAGGCTACATTTTATTATGTAGAGATTGGTAACACATTGCCTATTTTAGTTAGACCTTAGATTATTTTTTTAATGTTGTAGGGAAGAGAGAATGGGAGCAGGGATAGGTGTAAGCCTTAGAAATATTCCAGGGAAGAAGGTGTGAAGTGCTTAAATAAAGAGAGAATATAGAACAAGCATGTCAAATTTGCGGCCTGTGGGCCACTTGTCCCTAGTTTGACATGCTTGGTCTCTAGATGAATCATTGGACAAGAGACACATTGTAGAGAGTAGACAGAGAAAGATAAAATATTTATAATTACAACAACATCTCTAAGCATATTATTTTCCATGGGAAATACAGATTAAAGTAACTCACATTTTCCCTTTTAGAAAATAAACTTGAACTTCATGGTTTTTAGGTGTCATAATATCATGCAGAGTAGTGGTTCCTAAACTTGATGACATTATCAAAATCACTTGAACAACTTGTTCATCTTTGTTTAATTTTTTAGGACTTAGATGAGATATTTAAATGTTTATTTTGAAAAGAAATACAATGAGTAACTATTTTGGAAGGAATCTGAAAATTGTTGATGGAAGAAGTGTCCATGCTCAACCAACAGCTTTCTCAGAAGTCATAACAAGTAGCCACTGAGGCACTCTTCACCTAATGACATTGCTACAAGGTGTTTTAATGCCAACACAATAAAAACATTTCTTTTTCTTCAATATGTGTTTGTTGATTTTAAGGAGAGAGGAAGGAGAAGGAGAGATAGAGAAATACCCATTAGCTACCTCTTGCATGTCCCCTACTGGGGATCAAGCCCAAAACCCCAGCATGTGAACTAACTGGGAATGGAACTGGTGACCTCTTCTTAAAGTACTGGATGACAGTCAACCAACTGAGCAATGCCATCCAGGGCAAGGGATTTCTTATTTGTCTTTACACCAAAATAGATAAAATTATATAGATTGTAAATGGCATAATTATGTATGCATGCAGGCAAATTAATCAGAGAATTTCAATAAAATAAATGTTGAACATGTTTAGAAACACACTTCTTATGTTTTAATAAAAGTTACTGCTGGCCAATTAAACTAGATTGTATTTCTTCCAGTAGCTAAGGGACTAGTGGAACTTACTCCAGGACTCAGTGTGTCCTGCTAGCAGAATTGCAATTGAGAGTCTGTGGTTTTTTCTTTATTTTGCTCCAAGCTCCATGGCTTCAGCCAAGCCAGAACTCCAATTGCCTGCAAAGATGGCTCCTCACTTGAATAAGCACTGTAGGGTGCAGAGCAGGCTGAGAGCTGGCCTGGTGTAAGAAGTTTTAACATATGCCTCATTTTATTTTATTTTATTTTTTGATTACTATTTATACTCAACCCCCTCTTTTGGTATTAGCTTCAGGTATACAGCATAGCATATAGACATTCATATGTTACAAAGGGTTCCCTCTGGCATCATGGAAAAGTAAAATATATTCCCTATGATTTAGTTTACATCCCTAAGGCTATTTTGTAACTACCGACTACCAATGAGCACTTAATAGCATTACCTTTCTTTTATTTCCTGTTCCCTGAAACCCATTCCCTGTGGCCTCATATGCCTCCTTTTAGATTATTCTCTACCTAAGAAGGATTCTGTGTGACCTTCTGAGCATGTCCACAACTCTAATTCATAATAGGAAATTATTAATTACATAATAAACCAGAATGAACCTTATACTTGAAAAATACAGTATATTAGGATAATAAATGTAAAGATTAACTAATCTTCAGGCCTGCCTTCTTTCTGTGTATCTATTTCATGTATCAGAAAATTTAGTAATACTTTTAAGTCAGTGGTGGTTGCAGAAAAATGCATATGTATATTCATTTATTTTGTGAAAATAATTTACATATTTAGGATATAAGCCACCTTTCTATGTTATCAAAGATACTTGCATAGCTATGAAAACTTTCTTCTTTATTGCTCAAGTCTCTTTTTGTCACTGACTACCGAAGATGATAATGTATGTATGTTCTATTCCCCAAGGCCTCACACAGTGCTAAATCAGCAACATTTTTCTCTCATGCTGCTAGGCTCTACCCAGATTTTTTTCCACTGACATTTGGAAGGATCTCACTGCCTTCAGAGCTATAAAGTCACAGTAAGGATTAAAGGTTTTTGTTTGTTTGTTTGTTTGTTTGGATAAATAGATAATTTAATCTTAAATATCCTAGGACTTCAACCTTCTATATAAAATAAATGATAAATCTAAACAAAAATTTTAATAGACTTTATGGAGAGGGAGAGATAGAAACATCAGTGTTAAGAGAGAATTATTGATCGACTGCCTCCTGCATGCCTCCTATGGGGATTGAGCCTGCAGCCTGGCATGTGCCTGATCAGGAATCAAACCAGTGACTTCTTAGTTCATGGGTTAAACCAGTGACTTCTTGATTTATGGGTTGACTCTCAACCACTGTGCCACACTGGCTGGACTAAAAATTGTTTTTGAAATATCATAAACCAGTATCATTAGGTGCTACAATCTAACCAAGAATTGGACAGTTTTCCTCACAATTAAGCTATGATTGTTAAGATTCTCTTATACAAATGATTTTTTCTCAAAAGATGAAACAATAAATTGAATTGTGTCCTAAAATATTAAATATACAGTATCATAACATGGTGAGGTGAACTCTTCATATTTTATGATTAAATAAACCAATATGACACTTGACATCTAAGCTAGAAGTGTTTGAATTCAAATCAGACATCTTAGCCATTAATTCTCTCTCTAATAGTTGCCCTTATTAATTTTCCCTATATACACCATTCTTCAAAATTGAATTATTTAGGTCTTCATTTTTTGTCTTCTCTTACTTGCCCTTTACTAGTATTGAGCTAGAGACAACCAACAAGAGCCCTATACTAACTCCTTCCTGTGGACATGGATCTTTCTTCTGCCCATCCATCCCATCCCACTTATTTCTCAAACTTGTCTGAGAGGCTCTTACATGCCAGTCCCTTTGCTGAATACAAATATGGAATATTTTAGACAAGTGATCTAAATTAGGAGAATTATTTGGTTTATTGACATTTAAGTTCTGTTTTTACATTGCTTTTGGATCATTTATTTTCTTGTTCTTTGGGGTCTCATCATTTATATACTTGATATATGCTCTCAAAATCACCATCAACACTGGAAGCCTTTCTATTCCCACTCCCCAACATGCATATGCATAGGCGCGCGCACATACATACACACACACACACACACACACACACATTCACAAAGCACATACATAAATAATTTTCAACATATCACAGCACTAAATTAATCTGGAAAAGTAAGTTTGAACTATTCATTGGTTGGTTTTGAGTGAGTATTCCCTAAAGAGTGTATGTTCATTAATGTCACGGGACTATGCCATTAGAACCCTAGAACTATATGGTTATAAGAATAAATCAAACGAAAAATTCAGTCTGTTCAAAGTTCACCCTCTCTACTTTATACATAGCACATTTGGAATTTAGTTATGTAGCTTCGTGGTCTATAGATAGGGTTTGTCTTCTGGCATCAGTTTGTATATCCTCATGCATTTATTTGGTTTGTCTGTGGATAAAATTGTGAGACAATTTCATCAATTTATTTTCATTGGAATCAGCAACAAATTATGGTTCAAAGGCTTATTCAGACATGACTTAATGGTCTAACCCACATAAACAGGGTTAACCTCAGGGGACCTCTCAGTGGTAAGCCAATATTAATTAGTGAAAGACCCTGAAACTGCACGTTCAAAACAAACTCATACTCAGCACATGATATTGGTGCCATCAGTCAGAGTTCTCATTCACCACTCATGAAAGGCAGGGAGCTTTGGGGAAGAGCTAAGGAAGGTAATGAAAAGTGTCACTTAAAGTTCCTGGAAGTAAGGATCAAAGTCAAGGACACTCATCCACCTGCCACTGAATCTCATATCCAAGTGTCAGGTTTCAGAGTTATCTCAGTTCTTCAATTCCAGCCAGGGACAGAGAAATACTAAGTTAACATTGTGGAAGAAAGATTCTTCATCTTGAAGTTTTCAGATCTTACGTTTTATTTCCTATTAAAGGATGTAGGAAATAGTGGCATAATTATGACTATAGCTAAACCAACATGTCACCAAATCCTAGTTCTCAAAAGAAAAAAAAAATAGTAAAGATTCATACTTGTTTTTTCACTTTTTTTTGTTTATATTTATTTTTTTCTTATATCCTCATTTCTATTTTGAAGACTTATTTTCATACTTGTTTTGTATTGTTTTACATTTTAGTCATTTATAATAAATTACTGCTAATATATTATAAAAATAATTTGCTAGCTGTATTTCTAGAAAGTATCACTAAAATATTTGTATTGTGCAAACTTAAAAATCACTGCTGCAATTAGAAATTGAATATTAATGAAAAACTTCAAAAAAATGATTTTTGGTTCAAAGAGGTTTGACATGGGGGTTTGTTGGCATTTAAAATCAGATAAATGAATTAATTGGTCTTTATATCAGTTGGATAGGTCAGTAATCATTATTTGAACACACTTCTTTCATACTTGCAGACCTCTGTCTATACTCAGACACCAGAATAATTAATTCATAAGGCAAATAATGACCAAAAAGGAAGCTCAAGGTAGAAAGAGGTGGGAAGATAAAGACTTCAACTGTGTACTGCAAGTAGCCAGGGCAGCTCTTGTTTCTCCAGATGAATGAAAGCTGGCGCTCATGAATAAAATAAATGGTCTTGCTTCTCCAAGAAGCCATTACCAGGCTAGAAAGTTTCTCTTCCTCAAATATTCTTCTTTGATATCTCAAGGCATAATCATTTATGGTTTGCTCAATTGCATGGCAGTGTGATATTATCTTCAACTCAAAGAAAAGCTGGAGAGAGAGAGAGAGAGAGAGAGAGAGAGAGAGAGAGAGAGAGAGAGAGGGAGAGAGAGAGAGAGAGAGGAGAATTTTTAGGCATTTATCTGGCTTTGAACATTGCAGTGATTTAAATTCTACCACTTCCCAGGTAGTGTAGTTTATAATCCTGCAGTAGTTAATTGTTTCGTTTTGTTTCCCCACAGGCAAAAAGCAATGGCACCTTAAATACTGCCATCATCTCTGCAATTAATAGTCACATTCCAGTCCTTTGGGCCACTTGCCCATTTACTAGCCTTTAATAGAAATAAACTAGACATCCTCCTCCCAAATCAGCTTATCTTTTGTGGGAAAAGTCAGACAACATTTTAATGATCCCATGTGTGGAATTAAGTTGAGAATAGGAAAAGAAATGGAAGAGAAGAGACCAGGGCAGGGCAGGGGTTGGTGAAGGTGGATATAGAGCAGCAAAGGCAAATAAATCTTTGAAAAGTTTCTCGGAAAATGCTGCGGGATGTGTGTGCTTTAAAATGAGAGAAGAAAATTAAAACCTGTTGAAAAATAAGCAAACAGCCTCCTCTCTGCTTCTTCTGCCAAACACATGAAATATACTATGCCCTAAATGGAGAGATAAACCACATTAAACTGCATCTGGTTTCAAATGTTCCAAGGTCTGTTTTAGTGCAGTTATTTTTCCATAAGTCATTCTGAAATGACTTGGAACAATGGTTCTCCCCAAGAGATCTAAACTTAGAGAGACTTATAATTGAGTCTGATGACTCTGAAAGTCTTAGAACACTTTGTAGATGACTAGTGCATGAACAAAATAAGCCTTTGAGACTGAAATTCTATGACTCAGTCAATACTTATTGAACACTCTTCTAAGGCTAGTGCTATATTTGACAGTGAAACAAACATGACCCTGTCTACATGATGTTTATAAATGATTTAATTATTTCTATTTTTTGTCATTCTTGAACATTTTAGTCACTTTTCCCATTATGGGGATAATTTAGAATGTTATTATTATTATTTTTTTTGGTTTGTTGCAAATGAGGAGACTATGCTATTATCCTCCTATATAATAAAGGGGTAATATGCAAATTGGCCATCACACTTACACACAAGATGGCCACCCCCCATGTGGTCTCAAGATGGTTGCCTCAAGATGGCCAGCAGGAAAGGGCAATTGGGGGCAACCGGGCCAGCAAGGGAGGACAGTTGGGGGCAATCAGGCTGGCAGGGGAGCATGTAGGCATTGATCAGATTGGCAGGGAAGTGGTTAGGGGTGATCAGGCTGGCAGGGAAGTGGTTAGGGGTGATCAGCCTGGCAGGAAGAAGCAATTCAGGGCAATCAGGCAGGCAGACAGGTGAGCAGGTGGGAGCCAATAGTCCCAAATTGTGAGAACAATATCCAACTGCTGCTTTAGACCTGATCAGGCCTGAAGCAGCAGTTGGACATCCCCCAAGGGTCCCAAATTGGAGAGGGTGCAGGCTGGCTGAGCGATACCCCACATTGCACAAATTTTGTGCACCGGGCCATATATATATATATATATATATATATATATATATATATATATATATAT
>JAAGEH010000012.1:38409206-38422754 GCA_011751065.1 Lasiurus cinereus | reverse complement strand
TATATATATATATATATATATATATATATATATATATATATATATATCAAAAAGCAAGGTTGTTGATCCTTAAGTTTAATTAGTATGACCAAAGGCTAGGTATTTACTGGCTCTTTTTAAGGATCTTTCCACCTTTGAAAAAAGAGGATACTAATTTTTAAGTGTTTGTTGCATTTGATCATTATTACATAGCATCTGCTTTGGTAGATAGAAAAGAAAAATGCTACAAATTATTTCCATTCTTTTTTCTCTTAGCTACTAACATATTATTTCATAAGATCTGAGAAGTCATAGATCGCAAAGTACAGACTACTATTATTTTATATCCTACTAGAGGACCGGTGCACAAAATTTATGCACAGGAGGCTCTGGGAGGGTGTCCTTCAGCCCAGCCTGCTCCCTCACCAATATGGGACCTTTTGAGGGATTTCCAACAGCCCTACCTGGATTGGGCCTAAATGGGCAGTCATAAATTCCTCTCACAATCCAGGACTCCTGGCTTCCAACTGCTCACCTGCCTGCCTTCCTGATTTCCCATAACTGCTTCTGCCTGCAAGCCTGATCACCCCCTAACCACTCCTCTGCCAGCCTGATTGATGCCTAACTGCTCTCCTGGCAGGCTGTTTGCCCCTAACTGCCCCTGCCTGCAGGCCTGGATTCCCCACAACTTCCTTTCCCTGCAGGCCTGGTTACCCCCAACTTTCCTCCTCTGTCAGCCTGGTCACCTCTAACTGCCCTCCCTTGCAGGCTTGATCACCCCCAACTGCCCCCTGTTATGGACCTGGTCGCTCCCAACTGACTTCCCCTGCTGGCTTGATCACTCACAACTACCCTCCCTTGCAGGCCTGGTCCCTGTTAACTGCCCTCCCCTGCTGGCCATCTTGTGGTGGTCACATTGTGTCCACATGGGGCATCATGTTGTGTGTTGGAGTGATGGTCAATATGCATATTACTCTTTTATTAGGTAGGATAGAGGCCTGGTGCATGGGTGGGGGCCAGCTGGTTTTCCCTGAAAGGTGTCCTGGATCAGGGTGGGTGTTCCCTTGGGGTGTGGGGTGGCCTGGGTGAGGGGCCTGTGGTGGTTTGTAGGCTGGCTACTCCCCCCAGTGACCCAAGAGGAGGTCCTGGTATCTGGGATTTATTTATCTTCTACAATTCAAATTTTGTATCCTGAAGTAGAGCCCTGGGCACTTGGCTTCCTCCATTGCCAGGCACAATCCAAGCCTCCCTTCTTCTCTCTCTGTGGCTGTAGCAATCTCGGTTGGGTTAATTTGCATACTCACTCTAATTGGCTAGTGGGCATGGCTGATGGGTGTGGCTTGTTGGTGTAGCGGAGACATGGCAATTTGCATATTACTCTTTTATTAGATAGGATTAAGAAAGTAATACTATAGATTAAATTATTATTTAATTTCTTATCACATTAATTACTATTTTGGGAATCTAGTGTGTGTGTGTGTGTTTGTGTATGTGTGTGTGTATGTACATAAACATATACACACACACACACACATACACATATATATAAAATTTAAAAAAATCCCCATCCAAAGATATGTTCATTGACCTTAGAGAGAGAAAGATAGAAAGCTAGATAGATATATTGATGTGAGAGAGAAACATCACTCGACTGATTCCTGCATGCACCCCAACCAGGGATGGAACCCTCAGCCTTGGTATGTGCCCTGATCTGGAATAGAACCCATAACCTTATTGGTGCATAAGATGATGCTCCAACCAATTCTACCACCTGGTTTTGGCAAATGTATGTATACATTTTTAAGAAAATATCACAAATAAAGAGTTGGGTATTTAATTTTGTTCATAAAAAATAATGGTTTCAGGGTTTTTTAAATTATAAAATAACTTGTGTTAATTGTATAGAAAATAGTTGAAATTGATAACTATATGTTCATACATTCATGTATGTATTTAGAAATGACATAAAAATAAAATTAAATTAAACAATGAAATATATGTTTAAGCAGTGGTCTGAAACAAGTGAATAAATGACCTTTAAAAATTATCCATATCTCTTAAATAAAATTAATTTGTTTTTATTACTACTTGGAATTAGAATAGATATAGGAAATACATGTCAATTAATCAACTTATTCAATGACATTGTCTCCCTAAACAAATTTGATTATTATGAACTAGAGGCTTGGTGAATGGGATTTATGCACTGGTGAGGGGAGTGGCCTGTGAGGATTGGCCCGCTGTGGGAGCTCCTGATCATCCGTCAGCTGAGTGGCTGCTCCTGCTGTGGGAGCACACTGACCACCAGGGGGCAGTTCCTCCATTGAATGTCTTCCCCTGTGATCAGTGCATGTTATAGTGACTAGTTGACCTGTCGTTCTGGTCATTCCACCATTTGGTCACCAGGCTTTTATTATATAGGATCGCTTGAGAAAACTAAAAGTACTCAACACACACACACACACACACACACACACACACACACACACACACAAATGCAAGCAATCAAAGTCCAGCAGTGGCAAGTTTTCCTTATAGATTTCTCCCATGTGGAAGCAACATTAAGCTTATAAGAAGCATCATGATAGACAGCTCATCCTTGTAAAGTGTGATACCTCTCATTCACAAATGTGCCCAGAGGTTTTGGATGCATTTTCCTGTTCCACTGGCAGGAGGAGATATCCTGGCAGGTATTTCCACAAATTCTTGGAATATAATACACACATTTGTATACACACACACACACAATTCAGATCTAGTGGATTCCAAAAGATTACTTTAATACTGTTCCAAAAGGGCTGTAAATTGCTGCACAGAAAATGAGAATTTGGTTTCAAGACACATTTGGAATAGGAAGTTCATAGTTGTTAATTTGGCAACAGTCATTCTTGTGATGTCATCTGAGCCACCCCGAGGCTCCTGGCTTGCCTGTCTCTTAGCTCTCCTCCTACTTGGCCTCCTTCCTGAAACTGCTGGGGATCATAGCCATGTGAGCGTCCCATATGACTAAAGGACTTTATGTGCAGGAGGACAGATGCCAGGTGGCTTCCTTTCATTTGTGTTAGCCCTTCACAGAGAAACAGCAGATGCAGTAGTGATTTGAGGAAAGCTGTTTGTAGTCGGGGAGCCTAAGGGAGAGCTCACGAGAAACTAAAATGATCCACACAAATGAGCTGAGACTTCTACAACTTGTTTGAAGCTGGAGTAGAAACTCATGTAAATGGCCATCACGTTTTAGGTCCATTGATCTCTATGTACTTTAGTCTGGGCCCTGAGACATCCTCAGGAATTCTAATGTAGGAGGCCCAGGCTCATGCACAAGTGTAATTAAAATTCACACAAGGGGCTTAGCTAGCGGAAGCTCCTCTCTGTTTTCAATTTCATAGTCCTCCTATGCTGACTTGCTCTTCTGGAGCAATAGGGAGTTCTGCTCCATATTCTTTAAATGCTCAAATGCTCTTGTTTTTTTTTGTTTTGTTTTGTTTTTCTGGATTCAAGAGAGCAATAGTAACTGTGTTGGAATTCACCAAGTAAATGTCCAAATGTCTTCTTTTTTTCCTCTTCTCTCTGTGTAAAGGTGTAACTATCATTAAAAAAAAATCTCAAACTTGGCATTTCATAAATATGAACCTGCTTTTTTTTCAGATAATTCTCCTATTTGTGGGAAGCACTTTTACAGGATTATTATTTTAGAGGCTCCTTCTTTAAGAGACTGGAGGAGATTTTAAAATGCCTCCCTCATCCACCCAGTGCTCTTAAGCAATGCATACACCTTTAAATGCATGCAGCATGCTTAGAAGAGTCACTTTCGCAGTAAGATAATGGCACTTATTAAGGAAAGAAAAAGAAAAATATCATTAGCTTTGAGAGGAAAAGTGCAGGATTTTTTTTTAAAGAATGAACAGAGTACCTAACCAAATTTGTTTTTCAAAGAGCAGCCTGAATGCAAAGAAGCAGGAACTTTTCTAATTAGAATGTAATTCCAGAAACCTCTGCTGGTGTCTTAGCTCTACTGAATATGGAAATTTCAAGCCTTCTCTGTTAATTAACTCAATTCGTACCCATTGAGATGGACAGGGTTCCTCATGCCTAAGCTTTAATATTACACTTTGAAAGCAGTAGGTCAGTGGGGGTTCCCACCACTAGACTTGTGCACACAACAGGCTTTGTTCAGTAACAGGCTGAGCCAAGTAAATGGCCTGCTGACAAGCATTTTGCTTTGGTTTTGCTTTTTCCCCTCTTTTTCCTTTTAAAATGTTTTATTTGTTTTATCAACATGCCTGCTTTTCTGGCACACCTGCTTTCCTCCTCAGATAGCGGTAGTTCTCTCAGAATCAATCGTGAGCAGCTTGCAACCAAATGCCTGATTAAAAAGTTAGCAGACCTTGAGTGCAATTACTTCAGCACTACAGCATTCAGGCATTAAACCCAGTGTTAATTGTTTCCCATTTTTGTAATGATCTTTATAATAGGATAAAAACAAAAGAGATCATTTCTTGTAGTCAAAACAGCAGAAAATAAAGTTATTCATTCAGATTAATCATTGCAATATGAAATTAAACACTATTAAGAGTAAACACAGTTTGTATATTTTTATCCCAGTAAAAGTCCTTATTCCTTCTGTGTCAAAATGTATTTACAAACTGATATTATGACAAATTATTCATCCAAAGAAAAACCTTACATAATAAATAATAATTTAAATGTGATTAAGGATTTTCATATTGTTTCTGAGCATTATTTACCTTTATTAATGTTTATTATAAATACATATTTCCTTGATCCATCATTGAATGGCCTGAGTGGCTTATATTTTCAAATCATTTATAATTTTAAAACATTTAAACTAAATAAAGGACTGACTTGATGTAAAGAGAAAGCATGCTAAGAATGTGATGTGAATAAATATTGTTGCCAACATTGCCTTATTCCAGCATCTCATAGCTTTGAAAAGTTCCTTTAAGACTTAGAACTTTATTATTTAAAATTCCTAACCTTTTATATGTTTTCTGCATGTGAAAATAAAGCATGAAGATGGTTACTTCTTTTCTAGATTTTATTTTGTACAGCTATGGTGTGCTCTATTTCTTTTAACTTATGATCAGAAAGCTGAATTTCATCATTTGTCAGGTGTGAGTCAGTGGGATTAATGGCTGAATTTGATAGTTGAGACTCAGGCTATGATTCTATACTTCCTTTCTTAATATATGGGTCACTTATGACAGAGTTCCCTGTAGGTCCCAGAGAGGAAGACCTTATAGGCAGGATACAACTTGTTGAATGGCCTTCATAATGAAAGTGGGGGTGGGTGGGAGATAAGCAGTTGTATAGATCCATTTCACTTGCATTTATATATGTTTTTAATTATTAAAAATGCAGAGTTTACCTGCTTATGTTTTTTGTTTGTTTGTTTGTTTTTTTTGTGTGTGTTTTTTTTTACCATCTGTCAGTTTAGGTACATTTTCAAAATTATTTTCTCAACAGATAAATTTGTTCTTTTATGTTTGAAACTCAGTCAAGCTAGTTCTTTTATTTTGACACTGTCAATAAAGAAAAGAAAGCTTTGCCAGGCCTGTGTGGTTCAGTTGATTGACCATCATCCCATTCACCAGGAGGTAGCCAGTTGGTGTTTGGTTAGAACACATGCCCAGGTTGCAGGTTCCATCCCCAGCAGGGAGCTTGCACAAGAAAGCAAATAAAATGTTTCTATATTTTCCTCTCTCTGAAATAAATTAAAAAATATATATTTTAAAAAAGCTTTGTGATTATGTATATTATTATATATATATATATTCATTGTATACATATTCTTGAGTATCTGCCAGTTCCTAGGACTTATACTAGATATTAGATATATCAAATCAAAAAAGATGTGTCCTGACTTTGAAGAATTTCTCCTTCTAATTCTGGTTTATGATTTTCTTCATTTATGATTTTGGTTATAATTTCAAATAAGCTGAAAATACAAGCTAGCCAAAAACAAACAAAAAACATTATAAAGTATATGATTGTCTAACCACTCTCTGTACACCTAAAACTAATACAGAATAATATTGAATGTAAACTGTAATATAAAATAAAATTTAAAATATTAAAATAAAATAAAGGAAGCTTTAAAAAATTAAACAAACAAGACACCATTTTAAAACTCCAGAATTATTGGGACTCAATAATTAAATCTTGAAAAGATAAATGTTACTATATCCATGTTTATATCAATGTACTTAAGTGGAAAAAGTAAAAATCTAGAGGTAATCAGGAGTGTTGGGAAATGTGTTTCAGTAGATTCTAGAATATTTTAAAAATGTATTTGTATTGATTTCAGTGAGGAAGGAAGATGGAAAGAGAGATAGAAACATGAATGATGAGAGAAAATCATTGATCGCTGCCTCCTGCACACTGCCTACTGGGGATCAAGCCCACAACTGGGCACTTACCCTTGATCAGAATCGAACTCAGGACCCTTCAGTTCTTTGACCGATGCTCTATCCATTGAACCAAAGCAGCTGAGACAAATTCTAGAATTGTATTGTTAAATTTATTTAGTGGACATTGAGTTTGTATTTCACAGAGGCTACTTCTGGAAAGTTATTTCATATTTTTGCATGAAATTATAGCTTCCCATTCTCTTCCAAGTAGCTATTAGTATGCATGAATTGCCATAACCATTATTGGAAGTCTTCCCTGGATGTATTGGATCCGTCTGTTATATACTTTAGTGCACCCTGACTTTCTCCTTCATGATATCTAACACATTTATAATTACTTGTTCCAGTTCATTTGACAGATTGCAAGCCTGATGAGTGGAGACACTGCACCATTCTTGATTGACAAATTCCCATCAGTATCTAAGACAACCTGATAGAAAGTACTAATATTTAGATAGAGATTAACAGTTTTTGTTAAATAGTTGAGTAAACGCTCTAGGAAATCTCTTAAAGCATTTCTATCTTAGCATGTATTCTCCATACTTACAAATAGTATAGTTTTAGAAGTGTCTGTTTTATGACAATTCATAATTTAGATAGTTTTTCTTTTACTCTAATTTTGTTATGTACATCTCTTGCATGCAGTTTAAAGTTTAGTAATGAAATTAGTAAATAAGTTGGAAGGTTTTTAACATATATCACTAAAATAGATTTAATCTAAAGTTTTTAAATTTTTAAAATTTTATTTTTGATTGTTGACAGTATTACAAATGCCCCTCAGTCCCTTCCACACCCACTTTCGGCACTCCAGCTATTAATTTCCAATTTCTTCTTTTACCAGAAATTCTATAATGATACTATTTTTTTTTCCCCTAACAATATTGTTCTACAGGCATTGAGAGAAATTACATGCATGTGAGAGTTAAATGATCATGCTCTGCCACTAAAAGACCTATCTTCTATCAGAATTTCCCAGGAACTAAAATTGGTTAGCTGCCATGTTTGAACAGTTATCACCCCAACTGCAGCTGCAATGAAAATCTTCAAGATTTTCATATCTATGAAAAGTTAGTGATCAAATAAGATAACTGAACTGTGTTCTCTATGTGCTTTGACAGTCTGTGAAACTTAAGATAAGATTCCTCCTGTAGATGTTGAGCTCTAGTATCCATTTCAGGAGAAGTATTTTTTTTTTTAATTTACAAGTACCATTTCCTATTTTTCCCTTCTGTCAGGCTAGGACATGGACTAAATCGGAATTATTTTCTGATATGGGGAACATTTCATTTCATCTTCATGAAGCTAACTCTTTGAAATATATCCCTAGGAGTATAAAAATTAGTTTACATCATTGTAAAATGCAAATTAAAATGTCTATTTAATAGAGAACCTTTGAAGTTTATATGTTTAAAATTTTAAGGATGATTATAGAAAGAAATTACAAATTTGTGCATGTAGAAATATTTTTGAAATGTCTATAATTATACAAATTAAAAGCTTTATTTATGATGTTAAAAGGACAAATGTGGGCTAACTAAAAGAATGATGATGCATGAATATTTATGTCACACACACACACACAAACACACTCAAAAGAAGTAAAATTCAACATAATCCTGAGCAATGGTATCATCTTTTAAATTCTTAGAAAAGGACCTGAAATCGCCTTCCCTTTGACTAGAAAAGTAATTGCCCATCTCTTCTCCCTGTTTAGTCCTCAGATTTTTTAAAAATATACTTTATATTTAGAGCAGTTTTAGGTTTACAAAAATTATGCACAAAGTACAGACTTATCATATATAAGCATTCTCTTTTTGAATAGTTTATCCTATAAATATCTTGCATAATTTGATACATCTGTTGCAATTAAAAAACAATATTGAATTATTAACTAAAATTTATAGTTTACATTAGTGTTAGCAGTTGTTCTCACTTCTTTTTATATATCCTAGTTAATAAAATTTTTCTTTCAAATATTTAATTGTACTTTTCTCCCATTTTACTAAGTACACATGTTCAAACAATTGCTTACAACAGTTTTATTGAAAATAATGCATTCCAGACTAACAATTTGTACATAATTTTTAATATTATGTACATAGGATGACATTTCTATTTTGCAAGATTCTAGATATGAACTTTAGAACATTTAATATATTTTTTTTCTAACTGCAAGCTGTTTACTATTCTTAAATTTGAATGCAGAGGCAACTTGCACCATATAGTAAGTTACTAGAAAGTTACCTCTGATATTAAACATTTTGTATATGTTTCATTCTGAATCTATCTTTCCATCTTTGCCCTAGATGAAAGTTAGAGGGACTTTCTGGGCACATACATTAAATCCTTAAGTAAATTGGACTTATAAGTGTTTATTTTCTTATATTCAACAAAATATTGATATGCTTTTTGGATCTTCACTTTCTGGATTGCTGTGTCTACATTTGGAACATTATATTTGAATTTTTGTCCCTTCAAATTATCCACATTTTTTGAAGTACAGCTTATTATTACACTAGTGGTACCTAAATCTACAGAAGCTTTGTCATAAAGTAGTCCTTCACATATGCTTGAACTTTATATTTGTATTCAGGGAAAATAAATTATCCTCAGTGCACAAATAACTGAGATCGGTGAGTCGGTAATGTTTTCAAAGAAAAGACTAAAGCCACAGGGCAAGCAGGGATTATTACTGAGATGTAGGAGTGATTTTCTTTCAAATATCAGGCTCAAAGTCACACTGACTGTCGGAAGTAATAGGTGGATATTTTTTTGAAATAAAGTCTAGCCAATTTGACTGTTCTGAACAAAGGCCAATCTACCCAGGAGAAAAGAGATATAAAATCTTACTCATGTTTATTCCAGCTTCATAGCTTCCCTGTTTTCTTAACATCATTATAAGGGTTCTGATTTGAACAGAGTAGAGTAGGAAGTTGCAAATGACACTTTTAAAGGAAATAGAGACTTAAAATTCTTCCCTCCAGTTTATCAGGACATCAGTGTTTTGCACTCTTCTGAATAATGCTTATTAATACTTTCAAAAATATTTTCCATATCCAATGTTACTGTCAATATATATTTAGCATACTTATTTTGTAAGATTTTCTCAGCTTCTGTAATTCAACCCTATGAAACCCATAACCCTTCTGTTCTGGCTGGATTGCTCAGTTGGTTGGAGTGTCCTCTGTAACCAAAAGGTTTCAGATTCCATTCCCTGTCAGGGAACATACTAGGCTTCATGTTTTATATCTGGACATGCATACATGGGAGACAACCAATCCATATTTATCTCTCACATCAATGTTTTTCTCTCTCAAAAAAATCAAAAAAATAAATTTTAAAAATCCATCACCATTCCTCTCATTCTTTAATATCATATCATCTTCATTATTCTTTCTAAATTTATGATCGAGTCCTAGGTGGTTTGGCTCAGTGGATAGAGTGACTGAAGTGGTGCAGGTTCCACTCTGGTCAAGAACACACACCTTGGCCACAGGCGCCATCTTAGGCCTGGTATATACTAACAGCAACCAATGGATGTATCTCTCCCAGATTGATGTTTCCCTCTCTGTGTGTCTCCCCATCCTTCCCACTCTCTCTAAAAATCAATGGGAAAAATATCTTCAGGTGAGGATTAACAAATAAATAAATTAAGAAACAAGTTAATAAACAAACAAACTTATGACCCAAAGAACATTCCTACATATAAGATGAGAATAAAATTAGAGTTATCTTTGCTCAAGAACAGAAACTTCACTTAGAGGAGAGCGATCCTGCAAATGTGCCCTCTTTCTTTCCATGCTTCATATTTTATTTCTTCAAAATATTGTGAAGCTCCTTTTTAGTAATGGTCCTTAAAATTAAATGTTAGGTCACTAAATAAAATGCACTATATTACTTTGCAATCTCTTCTTTTAAGCATGCTATTACTTACAACTACAGATGCCTTTCAGTTGTTCCAAAAACCAAAATCAGATCATAAAAGACTAAGATTATGATGGCACCTGAGCTTATGCCATATAATGTCATGCAGGCCCTCAAACAATTCCAAAACATAAACTCCAAATCTTTTAAAATGTAGTCTATCATTGTTAGACTAGATTTTTAAGTACCTCCTTCTTGAAATAATTATAGATGTTTTATACAATGTATTTATTTAAGATATTTTTATCATTTATAGTCATAGTTTTATATAATAGATTCTACACTCAATGAAGTATAATTGCTATTTTTTTTTTACCTAAGGAAGGATATCTATAATAATAAAAGCATAATATGCTAATTAGACCAAACAGCTTAATGGCCTTCTGAACTTCATTCTAGACATCTTTTCAGATGTGGCAGTGGGGTCTGAGGCAGAGGCAGTTAGGGGCAATTAGACAGGCAGGTGAGAAGTTAGGGGTGATCAGTCAGGCAGGCAAGTGAGCAGTTAGGAGCCAGCAGTCCTGGATTATGAGAGGGTGCAGGTTGGGCTGAGGGTCCTCCCATGCATGAATTTCATGTGCTGTGCTTCTAGTATATTATTAGGCACCAAATATTATCATGAAGAATCTGTCTTGGAAATGTAATTTGTAACATAAGTTGTCTTGATTAATTTAGTTTTTCTTAGATTTAAATGTTTGGATTTCATTTTAAATTAGTAAATAAAGCAAAGATCTCATATATCATTCACAATTTCTTTGTCTAAGAATATAAAAATTTCACATTCTAAGACGTGTCTATCTGAATTCGAGTTTGAGTGGAAGTTTTCCTTTTATTATAGATACATATAAATATTCACACACACACATATGTTGTATATACATGCTTAAAAGTATCTTCATTTTCTTTCTAACTTACTCTGAGAAAATGAAATATGACTTCAATTTCACTCCTTTCTAATCAAATTATTTCAATTGCCAACAATATTTTTATCATGATCTTTTGAGAACTAAAAGTAGATAAAGTTAGATGAGTAGATTAAAAATAGCTGTGGTACACATACACAATGGAATACTTCTTAGACATAAAGAGAAGGATATCTTACTTTTTGAGACAGCATGGGTGGATCTGGAGAGTAGCATGCTAACTGGAATAAGCCAGTTAAAGAAAGAAATCTAACATGATTTCACTAATATGTGGAATCCACTGAACAAAATAAACTAACACACAAAATAGAAACAGACTCAGATGTTGGAGGGGAAGGGGGAAGGAAGCTGGCTAAGAAAGGTGAAAGGATTAAGCAAAAAAAAACCAAGCAAGCAAACAAACAAATGAACAAAAATCTCATGGACAGGCAATAGTATGATCATTAGCATGTGTTTGGGGCAGGTTGGGGAAGGAAAGAAAGGGTAAAGAGGGGATAAATGGTGATAGAAAGATACCTGATTTGTGGCAGTGAAAACATAATAGAATATGCAGATGATATATTATAGTATTACTGGAGGCCCAGTGCATGAAATTTGTGAACTTGGGGGGAATCCTCAGCCTGGCCAGCACCCTCTTGTAGTTTGGGAGCCTCAGGGGAGGTTTCACTAATAACTTAAGCCCATTCTCCGAGGGAAGGGAGCCTAAGCCAGGAGTCGGACATCCTTAGCACTGCCAGGGAGGCAGGAAAGGCTCCCACCACTGCAGCAGTGCTCACCATCCATGAGCTGGGCTCAGGGCTTCTGGCTGAGTGGTGCTCCCCATGTGAGAGTGCACTGACCACCAGGGGGCAGCTCCTGCATTGAGTATCTGCTGCCTGGTGATCAGTGTGCATCATAGTGACGGGTAGTTCTGCCCTTTGATTGATTTGCATATTAGGCTTTTATTATATAGGATAGAATTGTAGACCTTAAACATATATAATTCTATTAATGAATGTAACCCTATGAATTCTATTAAAAATGGTCTTTTAAAGAAAGGAAAATAAAAAGAAAACCCTTGTCTTTCACAATACACATGTTTTTCACAATACAATTACAAAGGATAAATAAGTTCTTAGTAACTCTTTTTTAGTTTGGTATTTAGAAGATGGATAGTCATCATATATCAATCTATTTAGCAATTTATCTCCTGCCGGCTCTTTTATCAATGAGTCCAAAAATTTACTGGTAGATGAAAACCCAAGGATGCCTTTTTTCATGTTCTCTATGTGGACAAAGACAGCCCCTTTCTTACTCACACTGCTTTCCTCTCCCCATTTTGAAAAAGCATTTGAAAATGCATTATGTTTAGAGGAAAGGCTAGAAGAGAGAATTCAATACTTGGTTGATAGTCATTGTCATGTTTTATTCCTGTACATATATTTCATAGCTTCTCAGTGTAATTTGGATTATCACTAGTGTTTTGTAAATTGCATAATAATCCACCTTGTCGATGCAAATTGCTTCCTCCATTAACCTGCTTATGAAGATCTGGTTCTTTCCTATGACTGTTTTAGTGACTCCTGTGATTTAGTATTTATTTTATTAATAGTTAGATGACTATCTTCATCTATAAATTATATGGATTATAGACTAATAAGTGGCTCTTCAACCTCATTGTCATTTTCCTTATTTTTGCTGAAGACGATTATGATTATGCTGAAGTGATTATTATTTCCTTATAATCTGTGGGCTGCTGGTGGTAAATATCAATTACACGTCCTAGGACTAGTTCAAAGAACTCAATTCCTACAACATATTTTACACTTTTTTCTTTATACTATAATCATAAAACCAAAAAGTTAAATAAAATTAGATTGCAATACTGAAACAAAATCAATTGAAACAGATTATGCTACACTTTAGGTGCAAATTCATAATCCTTCATGAGAATTTAAACAGCCTTACTGTACAGTAAGAATATTTCTTGGTGGATTTACAGATCACCTCTTTTTCCCTCTATGCATGTTTCATTCTCTAACTTGGAATGATGTAATATATCCTCTAAAGCATTGAATTACTAGTTTTCATTCTTACTAGATAATTATGATCTTGTGCCTGTTCAGCAATACACAAGGGAAAGTTAAAGAGTGTGTGTATTTGTATTTGTGTATGTGTGTGTATGAATACTGAAACTCTAATAAAATCAGGGCTATCTCCTAAAAGACACTACATACTTAAAGAAAATTTGTCCTATTTTGGTTTTACAAATCTTATTTTGTATGGAGAATTATTAACAGTGAGGAATGCTAGTG